>JAVXUP010000380.1:0-504783 GCA_033070095.1 Escallonia herrerae | reverse complement strand
CCGACGACGTAGATTCTTCTTGGGTTTTACCGGTTGCTTTCATCTCCGATCGGCCTTGAAATTTTGTCCTACAGAATTTCTTTTTTATTAATTTTAAGTTTCACATGAAACTAGAAAGTGGGCTGGGCTGGGCAGGGAGTAATAAGCCGCATTGGGTCGGTGTTTAGCCCAAATCCCAGCGCTCCGCTGTCCGTCCACACTCAAAACAAATTTGTTAGACGATACATTTAGGATTTCTGTTAGAATAGAAAATTTTCGTTAAATATATTTTAATAATAAAATTTGACACTATAAAATTTAATAGTAGGTACAAAACACATTTAATAATAGGTATAAAACTGTTACATAAGATCCTTAACCATACTCTGTTTGGTTAAAATTTTATCTATATTTAAATTCATGTTATTGAGTTTTTTTTAGCTTTGTTATTATTCTTCAACTTCAGTTTTGAATAAATTAAATTCAAACAATATGCATCAACTCTTCGTTTGGTTTTTTTTTTTTATCTACGTTCTAAATTCATGTCATTGAGTTTTTTTATTATTTTTCAAATCTTATTCTAGAAAAATCAGATTCAAACAATATTTCTCAGAAAGAAAAAACCGTACCATCTTGACGTATATGCTCTACATTTCAAAGTCAAAACGTATTACTACCAAAAGGGAAATACAATAACTTATGCTGATTTCAACTGAAATTTTCCTCCCAAATTTCAGCACTTAAAAATGGAATTTGGTCACAAAAACACCAGAGTACGTATACACATCCAATGGCGGAATGTGGGCAAACATAAATTGTTGAAGAAGAGAAGGGCAGTGAATGAGTAATGCTTGATTTGCATGCCCACTTTAAACCGAGGAATGATATCAACAGTAAGGTGGGCAAAGTTCATCAAACAATCACTTGAGTGAGCTCTGTGCCACCATGGTGAACATGATGAAGAAAGAGGAAGGAACAGCATGTGAAGCAAGATGAATCATAAAACTTTAAAGAGAGGATCTGCTCCGGGCAGTAGATTCCACGGTTAAAAGGGGGCCTTTATACACTAAGAATTACTACTAAATGGCTGAATACCAACATAGATTTCGATAGAATGGATTTTTCAGCCTTGCTCCTAAACTACAAGAATAGAAAAATCAGGAGACCGGTGTCTCTGCTTCTCCCGAAGCTGCGAATCCATTTTCCTGCTCTTCTTCACTGTCACTGTTCTCTGGAGAAGGCTCGAACTTTCTTCGAGTACTGATGGTGGCCTTTCTGTAGTGTTCTGAAAATATAATATGATGATCCATTAGAAACCAGAAGATGGCAACATTTGAGCAGCAGATTACACAGGAGAATTTGTGTTTTACTTTTGCCAATAATTGCAGAACGCGTAATTGCCAGGAATTCATCCCACTTGAATTTCCTGAGTTCCTGCTTCTCCTCCTCCGATAGTTCAAAGTTTGGTTCCCTCCCACACATGAAAGCGGCCCTGCAAATCGAAAATGTGGTAACGAGTTCATAAACATGCCAACACCATTTAGCCTATGCAATTCCAAACCACCTATAGCATATTTGAAGTAAAAGTTAACCCCCGAAGTGTAAAGGAAAAATACATAGGAATCGAGCAATAATTGCTCAGTTCCAATTAATGCTACATCCACAAATTCACTGTCTATGATAATCAAGGTTGCAAAAAGCCGTCTTCTCCTTCGAACTCTAGTGCTTGCTTAGATAACCCAATCATGACCAAGGGATTGATACGTGAAACATGTTGTTACCATTTACATCTCTCGAGGTACAAGAAAATGTCTTCTTCTGTTGTTTTGCTTCCACTTATTCTTAAAACCAATTGCATCACTCAGACCTGCTAGTACTTTTAGGCAGGATGAATGAGAACCTCGAAAGAAACAACTTAGTTAAACCACAACCTCAAGCAAGGCAATAAAGGGTAGTAGAAATGAATTTCCATAATCTCCTGTATTCACAATTTGAGTTTTTAATATTAGGAAAAGGTTGAGAACCTTCTCTGCAGTATTGACAGAATTAAAAGAAAATATTTCACCCAAATATAGATAACTGTCGATTGACTAGATCCTAACATGTGTTTCACATATTACTCCCTTGATTACTACTTAAAACGTTAACAAAGTTAATTATAGAATTTCAAAGAGACTTGGTTAGTGCCGAACTTACATATTGGTGATGTGTTAGCTTAACGGTAAAAGTGAAATAGTTTTGAGAAAACGTAGGGAAGCAATGCAAAAGCGGGGAGAAAGAGGGTTTTGATTGTCTGCTGCTCATGCAACTTCAAATAACTTGGTACATTTACTTCTGATTGTGATAATTATATACTTCATGGAAAGACAAGTGTTCCCATTTTGGCAATTGATATAATGCTTTTTGTTCCATTATAACTCTTTCCTACCAAAAGAGCACCTATATCATCTACCATCTACTTTACAATCACCAAAATTTGATCTTGTGCGTATTAGACGTATTGCGCAACTAAGGCACTGAGACATCTACAAGCAAGATAAACCTGCTCTAAGAAGAGTGCTGCTACTCTTACATGGTGACCCTTAGAGAAGATGGTTGAGAATGACATGGAGCGCTGACATGTAGCACCAAGTCATTACTGTAAACATCTTACCAGGGGAAGAGATGGTATTTAACAAACAGAGAGGGAAAGACAGGTTATCTTCTCCCTTCCGTCAAAAAACTCCGGCGATTGCCATTTCAAAATGGAAAAGAAGAAATAAGGATTTTTGTTTTCTGTCTCCCACACCAGCAAGATCTAGGTAACCAATGTATATATATGGTGAGTAAACATATTTGCAACCCCAATCTATTCCTTCTTTAGAAAAAAAACAGCATCCCAAAAGTACAGATTAAAATTTGGAGCTTCCTCTTCTTGCCCCTGTAAATGAACAATTCCTCAAAATTATTTCTTAATTTCGTACAACACAAGATTGGGTCCCCTTTACATACATCCATCCAAGATCTTTGAGAGCCCTCCAACAAAAACAAATCTCACTGTTGACATACAGAAAAGAGATTTGCCACCCAAAGTTCAAAGAAGTTAAGTCTTATAATCCCTAGGCTCAAAATTAAACACAGAAGAAAAACTTTTCGATCAGTAACAAGTCCAAATGGTACTAATACGCTAATGACCTTGGGGGGACGATTTTGATGGGAATCTTCCATTTTCTGATATTTCTTACATGATTAGGAACTTCTTGTTATTAACGCCGGAGAAGACGTCAGATAGACAAGAAACTTGACTGTGAACATGTGAGAAAGGAGAGAAGTGAGTTGTTGAGCACTTAAGTGCGTGGGAAACAGAGCCTATACTTGAAGTTTGGTGAGTTGGTCACTTTGTACACATGGCAATGGACATGTCATTCTCAACTGTTTTCAGTAGAAATTCAAAAAAAGTGTAGCCTTTTCCGTCCAAGAAATAGGCTAGATGCCTAAGACTGTCTATAGGGCTGGGCAACCCCGAAGCCCGCTCACAGGATCCTTAACGGTCTGCCAGGGCAGGTTTAGACAAAATGCCAAACCCAAACTATTATACTGCTTGGCCCAATAGGGCCTGGCTTGATATACTTTAGGGTAAATGAGCTTATTTCCTTCCTCAATTCGCAAGGTCGAGCACAATCTCAACAAAAGAAAACATTAAGCTGGCATCTGTGGTTTCAACTTAAGGCCCCCCCCCCCCCCCCCGCCCAGAGCATATTGCTCACCATAGTGCTCGACCTTGATCTATTTTTTATATGGCATGCAAAAATCGTGCTATCCACTGCATGTTTTCTGTCCTTATCTTTTTCCTTCTGATGCCGAATGCCGTCTTTTTAAGACATTAGACTTGTGTCTTCACACAGAGAATCGTTTGCGTTCATCGTGAATGTTATTTCACTATATTGTTGGGGTTTGACCCTCACTAGAAGTTAACATCTCCTGCAGCAAATTTAACTCTTCAATTTGGATCAGCTACTATGCATTAAGTGGGTAGCACAAATGATAGACGTAGATGTTTATTCATTTGGTTGGTCTGGGGTGAGGGGTCCTGGCAGACCTGTAGATGTAGGGGGTGGCAAGTGGGGGTGTCTTGGAACTCCTATGATCGGCCTATTTAATCCCATTTCTTATGCAATTTGCCTATGTAAATCGGGTAAAAAGAGTTGTATACCCATAAATTGCATTTGTATGTCCTTAAATCAGGGTGGCTCCCCTTATCTCTTAATTTGTCTTTATCTAATTAAGGTAAAACTTGAATGCAAATGCTTATTTCACGTCCGATGCAATGTTTAATAAATTTAAGTTTGTTTTTATGGCATAAAAACTAGGTTCATTTTTTCCACACATATATATTTGTCAATTTAACTCAAATTTTCTATGCACTGTTGACCAGTTTATATTTTGCTATAATGTCATAACAACTTGATTCATTTTTGTCATACGTATCTAGATTTGCTTATTTGACGCATTATTATAGTACAACTCATGTGAACATTTTTACCAAATTTGATGATCTTTAAAAGGTTTTAGTGCTATGTAATATACGTACTTTGGCCCCCCTTAAGCAAGATTCTAGATCCGCCCAAGCTGGCAGGGAAAATATGACAAATGTGTTCATAATTACACCTACCTCCACGAAGATGTTTGTAACAATGAGGCACCTGGCATTCCCAAAATGGATAAATGCCCTGGTGGAGCTGGTTACTGGGCAACATTACCGGGATGTGCCTAAATGAACATTATTGCTGCATATGATCCACTAAGTTCCTAATGTTTTAGCTGCAGCGGTGTTCCATATAGTATGTTGCTAAGGTCGACTTGTGGTGGTCTTGGAGGTTGCAGATTGTATTAGTTACATGCATAGTCTGAGGTAACAAGGACTGCTTATCTCATGAAATTGGTCTTGATTAGGTTCTTTATATGTATCATTAGTTTTCGCTTATGCAGGAAGGTTTTCTATAAATTGTCACTCAGGTACATGTAACAGTTTTCACGATCTGCACTCTTTAAGAGCCCATCATTTGACAATAGCTGGGAATAGCAAGTAGAAGTTAGTATTATACCTGTCATATAATCGGGCGGCTTCTTCTTGAGAACCAACAGTCCCCAAGTGGATTTGTTTCTTGTCAACTTTAATGGCTGCTTGCCATTTCATATTCTTAAAATACACACCTCGCATTACACACGGTTCCTGGTTATCAAAATGCTTCCGCCTGTGTCTCTTTCTGCGTTTAACTTCTGGCTCTACAGGAAGAAAAACAAAAAAGTAACTAAGAGTGAGTGAATTCTTTCAAGGACATGAATTAGCAACTGCACATATTTCAAAAGGAATCAACTGCTTTTGGCCCTTGCATATTTTCACAAAAAGTACGTGGACATGGAGCAAGTCAAATTACCTTCAATTAAATGATCATCACCAGAAAAAATTAGTATGCATTATAATACTTTCGTCCTAAACAATCTGTGTTTTACATAAATGCAGAAGCAGATCTCTTTCTACACCTATGAGGTCTATTTATTGCTGTTTCCTATACATTGTTGGGCCCGATTCTCTAACAAGCTTTTAGAGCATATTGTAACTTTAAAAAAACATTGAATCAGAGCTCCGTTGTGCAAGGTCTTGGGTACGATTCTTTCCCCTGCGCCACACCCCCCCCCCCCCCCCGACCCTCTCCTCCTGATATTCAGAAATTTGCACTGGGTTTAGTTGTGCACTTGGTGGTGGTGCACCTTTATTTATATATCATTGGTGTGTCTCTCCACGAACACGTGAGGGGGAGAATTAAAGCATGATATAGATTAACTGTTGGCCTCATTCTCTAATAACTTAAGCTTTTAAAGCAGATATGAGATAAAGCGTCGAACTTTCGTCTTGTAGCCACTGGACTACCAATAAAATGTCAAAATATGCATAACATACAAGGATTTGAAACTGATATTTCAGTTGAAGCATCAACTTCTATTGGGTCCTGCAACTATTAAGATGATTTTCCCTTCTTGTAGGTGAGAACTCGTTCTGAACGTTGAAGATTTTTTAGATCTTCAAACCCATGAAACAATCTTTATAAATCTTCGACATGAGGTAATCTTCACAACCTAGATATGAGCTTCATCACTCGAGAACATCTCAAACCCTAACGTACGCATGTGATATCGCGGAGTGACAATAGCAACCGAGTTCTTCATTCCTCCATAAATAGTGAATGTCAAGTCTACTCCCATCATGTCACCAGCATCTCGGATTCAAGTTCCATAATAAAACTTGAAATTTGTTTATTGAGCAGACTCAGGGCTAGTTGTACCAAAGCAACTTTAGTAGATATCTGCTGTAGGCCTAATTCTTTTTCTCTTTTTCTTGGTGATTCAACAAACATAGTTCTAGACAAGTAAGTTTCCCAATGTTTTACCAGTCATAGAAACCTTGGCAAACCAATTAAATCAAATTTGTCTGGTTTTCATGCACTCAGATTCTTGCACAAATACAAGAAGCAAATAGAAAAGGTCATGATTCAATATCTTGTCTCATATAACGAAAGAATTTTGCCAACACCATTTCTCTCTTCTGTTCTGGGGTTCTTCATCATCAGCAAGTTTTCTTCTTGATAATACAACCATGCACAAAACCCACAGACCCATAAATGGGTCGGCTTCTGATTAAACTAAACTGGTATCTCCTCGTTCAGCTTTCACACAATAACTTTATTCAACCAAAAACAAAAATGCGTAAGGAAAAAGTTATCTTCCACTTCATGTCTTACAGGTATGATTACATTTGATACCCATGACACAATCTTCCTTCTTTGATAATGTTCATCGTGCAATATCGCATATACACAATGTCTCATAGTTATAATGAAAATTTATCCTGTATCTGACACCAATGGATCATCTCAATACATCCAGTAGGTTAGAAGTAGATGAGATAATTACAGGTAATGGCCTCTCTCGAGGTTTCAAGTCCACTGGTCAATAACATTTCATTGTGTGAGTATAAACATAAAACTACAAACCTTGGAATCGTTGAGTTTGCTGCTCTGTTGAGGTAGGACCTGAGGGGTATGATGATCCAGGATCAACTTTTGATATGGTTTTCTGGAAAATAACAGAAAGCATTAATATTCATTTCCTTTCTTTCTTTTATTGGGGGTGGAGGAGGTAGAACATATAATAACCATAATCGTATAATAACCAATCACTATACATCCACAAGCATGTGTATTACTTCACTCCACTGTTTAGACATATACTGAGTCAACTAGGTATATAGAAGCAGTCAATGACTCGTGTTCAATCACTTGTATGATGAAGCCACTAGTTAGAGGATATCCATAGTTACCACGTCCATAGTTATCAGAAACCTGCATGGTCCAATATGTCGTAGTCCGGTCTAAGCCAAAGCTAATGACTCTATGTGAGCGGGAACTTCAACGAAACCCTCAGCAAGCAACACCTCCACAAGCAAGAAATGTACCAAACTTGCTCCTGACAGACCACCATCCCCAACTCAACTCAACATAACGAAGCCTTTAACCCAAACTAGTCAGAGTAGGTTTACGCAAATCCCTTTCTACCCCACCTCCATTCCACAGATATGCCGAAGTGTGTCAAGCACAATCACACTGGGGATCTAAGCCCAGCACCAATATGAAACGGCCACAAAACGCTGTGAATGATATATTGCACCAATAAATTATAAGCCCTTTCTTGTGACTGTGCTGGCATGATGAAGAACTGATTTCATAATCTTAAACAGAGATCGCAAGCATGAGATATAACATAAAGCAAGAATACACGCTAGACTTTCATGGTCTCACCACCTCTTGAAAAGACCAGACAGATCAGGCAAATATATACAACCTAAAAGCAATGTGCTTTAGAAAAGGACACAAGGGTCATGTGTAGTGAAGCAGGAGAAAACAACTGGACAATAAAAAACAGGCATGACGCCACGCTCAGCCAGATAAAGAGCATGAACGAGCTAGTGCACCAGATTATCTCATGTATATGCCTTGTTATTTAATAGATTAAGTTGCAACAGGCCTAGTTGTTCGACAGACTTAGATAATTTGATGAGTGCGTTTGATGAAGACAGACACCATATAGTCACATGGGACGAGCCACTCTCTTAAGTACCATATGCTCTCAAGGCTTAAGCTGCCACACAAAGCAGCCAACAATGCCTAATGCTTAAGAGTAAACACACAGGTGCAAGCACAAAGAAAGGTGGAAGAATCAACGAGATAATCACGGTGCACAAACATAACATACTGCACCAACACAAAGGGGACCAAATGTAATCTAGGACGCTTGAAGAAAAACTTGTGAAACCAGAGGTTTTTATGCCATGTGATGAGCTCAACAATGTATATCATGCTTAACAGCCATAAACCACTACATTTCCCATTGAACATCCTTATCTACTTTCAAGGCTGAAAATTTGCATGAGAGACTACAATGGAGTCAAGATTAAATTGGTCAGGCCACCGAAGGGGTGAAGGCTGCCAGAAGAACTTATATAAATAGAAAGTCTAAGAACAAACACTACCACCACAACAACTGGTATGGTACTACTACACGCTTCGTAGATGCTATCCGAATCTTTTAGTCCAATATAACAACTTTGACATAAAGAATCCTCTATATTCAGCTCGCACATTGTCTTTTTCTTGATAACATGCAGCACTGTAGACTTGACGTGGATCCAACTCCAAGATGACTGATATATAATGCAGCTATCTGAAGCTAAACTTTGAAATCTGACCCAAGCTCAACTTAGCTCTCACACTAAAAGTACATGGCTCGTCTGGAGTGCCAATGGAATCAAAACATGATTTGCACAGAGAACTTAGGAATGGGGTGTTTTGGTAGGATTGAACGATTATATACTTCTTGAAGATTATTTGGTTCTTTCTTGATCTGGGGGGTGTCGTTTTGTAAAAAAATCTACATATTTCCCAGATACTTCTTCCTGAATTACCTGCAAATTTTGAGAAAACTAACCTGATACCATACCATATTGTTTGAAGTTAGTAAATGTAAAGCATAACGGAATTACTTAGAAGTTAGGCCATTAACAAATTTATCCTGCTGTAGAGTGTACGAGAAGAAGGTGTAACTTAGAAATTTGTGAGAAGATAAGAAAAATTCGAACAAACCCATGCCTACCTCGTTTGGCTGGTCAAAATCAACCGAAGGCATCGGGTGTACATTAACTGGTTTTGTGTTCTGGACACGATTTCCAGGAGTGTGTCCATTGTCAAAAAACCTAGGAAGCGGAGCCAGGAAAGAACTTCTCCCTGCTAATTTTTATCCACAATTCAAATGTCAATCATTTATTTAAATCTTAGAAGCCAATAATAGCGAGGGGAGAAGTCCATAAAACACAATTTATAATAATGAATCCTCCAAGATTATCTTCACAAGATAGTACTTGGAATATTTAACTTAGGCATATTTTATACTAGGTTCTCTATCATTCACTATGAATTCATTGGATCAATCATACCAGAGCAAAGTCCTAGGAGTTTTCGCCTTCGAATGCTCACCATAGCTGATTGCAGTATTCCTATCAAAAAAATCGGCAATCACATTACTGATAGCACAAAAACTAATCAAAGAATAGAAGTGTAAAAAGCTCAAAAACGACAAACAAGGTAGCTAAGAAAAACAAGTGAACAACTTTCAAACACTGCAAGAGAGCTAACACAATTAGAAATGAGTAATAGATGTGACAAGATGGAACTCTGAAGCTAGTCACTATGAACCTCCACATAATTTTGATTCACATGTCGTTGGACCAACTCATACACAATATACCACCCATTATCCAAAGAAAAGACCAAACAGGAATTCAGCAAACAAAGTTTCCGCTTGCAGAGAATAATTACCAAAGAGCACTAAATGGGGAACCTTTCGTAATATATGTTACTCTTAATCTACTTAGGTACCAAGGACCAGTTCGGTTGTCACTTGAACTGGAAGGGCTACATTAACATTTTTGAATTGAACGTTCTTGGTATAAACAGTCTTGGATGGAGCCATCAATCAAATGGCATGCATCGTCAAAAATAACTAGGGTCGTGCATTTGAAGAAAGCATATAAAGCCCTAATTTCCTTCAAGTGTTCTGCCTAAGAGGATGGACATGATATCAAGGTTCAAATTGAAGAACGTGACTGGAGCTAAGCTCATTTAAGGGACAACCAAACGGACCTTAAGTATTAATAAGAAATTCTAGAACTAAATTACCAACTTAACAAGCTAAGCATTTCAACAACCACAACTCACTCATATAGCTAAGTCGTGATTAACACTCATTGTAGTTCCCCTTGGTAAACTTATGCTGAGACTAGCATGCAGCAGCAGCTAAGATGGGACACATAAATTCTAATATGATTTAACCAAGAGATCAAGCACAGGAGGTACATTAGATAAATCAAAGATGAAAAAGAAGCCCGAAATAACACTCGTATTTTCATGCAGTTATTCCCAATCAACTGTCATGCTGGTGAATTTGTCAATCTATGTTAAACAAAAAGAAATCTGATTTAGTTAATTATTCAAGGAAAAGGTGGCAAACTCTTACCACCACCACCACTCATATAACAATTTTGCCAACAATGTTATCTGCCTAGTCAACCCAAAAATTAAACCAAACTTAAGCGAAACAGAATCAAGAAATTTAACACAAATACCCCAATTAAACCCGTTACGGTCACAAAATTCCTTATCCCTCTCTGCACAAAATTAAGTCAACCCACCAACCTACCACCTTTTTATGAAGGCATAGTAAAAAAGGACGACAAATTCACAAAACCCAACAAGAAACCAAACTCCAAAACACAGTCACACTCATCTCTCCAAGCCAGATGAACCAAAACCAGCCAACAGCACAAACAAGAGACCGAGTAGCAATGAGAGACTAATTGGCCCTAATGTAAACCAAAACCAGACGAGTAAAGCCACACATTCCGAGCAAGACTAAGATTACACTAGCACTAATACCTGGGGGGCAAAGAAGGGAAAAGGGTGGTGGCCGTGGGGGAGCGTTGAAACCGAGAAAAATCAACTGGGTATTTCGGAGGAAGGTGGTGGTTACGGGGGGGCTGTAGAGAGAGGAGGAGAGGAGAGGGGAGAGAAAGCAAGGGAGATTGTAGTAGTTGCTCATGCATCTACCACCTTTTGTTTTACTTCTCCTCTCGTTGCATATTTTTGGACTGTTTTCGAGAGGAGAAGGGTGGTGGGCGTGGGGGACAGAGAGAGAAGGGGAAGAAGATAGTAGTTGAATATGAGAAGGGGAACGTATACTTCTATGTGTGTATGTGTGTGTGTCTTCTGTGTGTGTACTTTAGGTATCTGGAAAGACGGTTCTGTCCCTGGTGAGTCTTTCTGAATTCAAGAAAACTTGTGTGTGCTAGGGATTTGTTTACCTGGATGCCCTGTGGACATCATTATTGGGGAACTTTGTCTTGGATTTTAGATGACATCATTGGGGCCTGCAGACAGGAACCATATATGGTTCCACAGGGTTTTTTTTATCATGTTTTGAACAGGGAGGTTTTTAGATTTGTATGGGGGAATAATCTGGAACAGGGTCAAAAGATATGAATACTTTTCTATAAATTAGGTTATGTAATCTCTGCGCCAATATTGAGAATTACAAAAATCTTATTTCTTACGAAAAAGTTGAAAACATTAAAGTTGATCGATTGTTGTTAGATAAAGGTTGACTCGTAATTTTTTTTTAAAATGATTTTTTGATGCATGAGAAAATTGAAGACGTTGATATATATATATATATATATATATATATATATATATATATATATATATATATATATATTTGTTTGGTCCCGTGGATCAATGGAAACTTCCAATAACACTAAAGGCCACTAATGCCCGCAGATATAATGTGCGGGAGGGTGCCCTAGCCAGCATTGTTGTCCCGGCCAACTATGTTAGGGACACTTCAATGGTTGTGGAATGCGCCTAATTCCAATTAGAGTGAAGGTAAGTGGGACAACAAAAGATATTGACAACTTTCACGAATTTGAAGCACTCGATGTGGAGGGTCTTGTTTAAGGTTACGCTACCCTTTGCCTCATTGATTTTGCTATGCACGACGGCTCGCAAAAAGCACGTCGAGGGGGAGAGAGAGATCGCGAGAGATAGAAGCATGCACGAATCGTAAGTGGAAGCAGCAAAAGAAAGTCTCGAGAGATAATTTTGTCTTGAAGGGTGTCATCACAGTACAAGAGAAAGGATGAAGGAGTTAAAGCATGACAGTCCAATGCCATGTTAGGGAATCCTTCGCTCTCTCGCTTCGTGTCATTGGTGATTTTGTTGTATGCGATTGCAGAATGTAGCTCGCGAACTCAAATAATCATCGTTAGGGAAGGTATTATTCAACTCAAGTATGGTCTCCAAGAGGCTGCAAATTTTACAAACAAGAGTATACGTGGGTGTGTGTGTGTGTGTTTGGGGGGAGAGAGAGAGAGAGAGAGAGAGAGAGAGAGAGAGAAGACGCACAATTTATGCTGTTAGAAGAAAGAGGCACACATAATATGCTACTTGTTGTTGTTACAGAGACCTTAAACTGCTCAATTTATTGAGATTTGGTTATAGATGAGTAACGAAGGATCCAAATCCAGTATTGGATCATGTATGGAGCAATAATTAGTAAACATCAAGTTTGGTAGTAACATCAACATTATCGACTCACACGTACGATAATGTTATACATATGCATATATATGAAAATGTTTTTGCTTGAATGGCCTTGATAGTTGGTGAAGGAAGGATAAGTATGGAAAATGGAACTTAGAGTAGGGTAACACAGAAGGAACTGGCCAATTATTAATATGGGCAGCTGGGTTAGTCGGTGGCAAGCGAGAGAGAGCAGAGAAATGCACCGACGAGTGGCTGGGCGGCCTCGCCGCGTGAGCGGTGTAGATAATGTACCCGCCAACCTCAAACCCCTTGGCCCCTATCACCTCTACTACTTTGTCTGCTGCATCTACGTGCAGTACAGTCTTACGTATCTACTACTACATCTTTAATCTTCAATCAACAGATTTTTGGTCTTGTTAGTTCGATTCTATTGTAAATTACCTTGGGATGAATTTTGGATTTTCAGTAAATCAGCCTGGGATCGTGCTTAGAGTATAAATTATAATTGGGGTTCCCAAACGTGTAGCTTAATCGTGTTTGTAATTGTCAATATTACGAGATACTTGATCATCGGAATGCTCACACTATATTTGGTTACTGTTTTTTTTTCCTGTTCAGATTCATTTTCTTGTTTCGGAACCCATTTTGAACCCTGTTTTCAAAAACAACGTATTCAAAGAATATTCGCGAATTCCTTATATATATTATTGAAATCGCATAACTCCTTTTGTGTTATAAATGTGTGGGAAATGGTATTCAAACATAGTACGTGGAGTTTTCATGTTTTCTAACATGGGATTTCGATTAAAAAAAATCAAGACAGGATAATAAATGTTTTTCAATTATTTGAAAAGATATATCTGTTACATGTTCCAAAACATGAAAAATAAATGTAATGGCAACTAGTTGTTGCGCGTTTGTTTACAATATTATGCCAAACACGCTGTCACCAAAAATCGGCAATCAACTGCATAAAGTTTTGATCAAGATAGTTCATAAAATAAATAAATTGATTTCTACTCCCTTTCTTTGCCGTCATGACCTCTAATTCCAACTTAATGATAGGATATCAGAAAAACAAACAGTCTTAGTGTGGCTTGGCCCGTGGCTAGAAGCTTATTCGATAGCAGGTCTTAAAAAATGAACAAGTTTAAGCATTTTCGCATCTGGTTAACCAATTGAGCTTGTCTTGGCACCTAAGTTTAATTTGCATATAGCAAAGCTAAAGCTGAAGCTGGTTGAAAGTTACCAAATCATCGTTTACTTGAACGTCATTTTCTAAAGCCACGTGGGCACCCTTTTAATTACTTCTATTAACTTTTTTTCTCTTTTATCATTACGTATTTATAACAAACCATTTTCAAGTTCCAAAAAAAAAAAATGCATTAGTTACTCTATGTGTACATTAATTAATCATTCACTACTTTCGGTCAATAAGTTGATCCATTTCACGTGCTTTAACTTATTTTATGTTCTTTCTTTCTCCAATTCTCCTCATCTAAGGCCCCGTTTGACACTCTTTTTTTCCCTTTTCAGTTTTAAAAACTGAAAAAAAAAGGAGCGTTTGGTAACCATTTTTTTTTCAATTTAAAAAATCAGTTTTTAAACTGCAGAGTAAAAAAAAAACTCCAAAAACTGATTTTTTTTTTCACTTTTGGTTTTTTTTTTCGACCACCACCACCACCCTCCCACCGCCGGCAGCCACCTCAGGCGACCACCGCCGGAGACTGCCGGCCGCCAGCAGCCACCTCCGGCCACCGGCGACCACCGGCAGCCACCTCCGGAGACTGTCGGCAGCCATCTCCGGCCGCCGGCGACCACCGCCGGAGACTGCCGGCAGCCACCTCCGGCAGCCGGCGACCACCGCCGGAGACGGCCGGCAGCTACCTCCGGCCGCCGGCCACCACCCCCGGTGACTGCCGGCAGCCACCTCCGGCCGCCGGCGACCACCGCCGGAGACTGCCGGCAGCTACCTCCGGCCGCCGGCCACCACCGCCGGTGACTGCCGGCAGCCACCTCCGGCCGTCGGCCACCACCACCACCACCGCCACGCCCCACCACCGCCACCGCAAACCACCAAAAAAAAAAGTCAAAATAAAAAGGGTTACCAAACACCAAAAAAAAAAACCTCAAAAAAAAAAGGGGTTATCAAACACCCACTTGTTTTTATAAAAAAAAAATTAAGCTGCTCTTTAAAAACTGAAAACAAAAAAAAAAAAATTTGTCAAACGAAGCCTTAACTAACAAGTTTTACACGCTACCTTTTATTTACATTCCGCTTTTATAAATCAATAGATATATTTTAGTCGGCTTGTTAAAACATAATTATTTATTTCATTAAAATTAGTGACTTTTGACGGCGCAGTGCAAAGGTCATTGACGTAATTGAGTCGGAGAGAAGTAACATCAAGAATCGTACTTTGGTATATATCCAATTTATTTTTCCTTTTTTCTTTTTACGACTGCTATTGTTCAATTATAAACCTCGCTTATCGCTGGCTAGGGTTCTCAATTGGAAGCTATTTTGCGTGTCTAAGTGCAGCAGCCGCCACCGCCACCATGATTTACGACGTCAACTCACCACTCTTCCGCTCCTTCCTCAGCCAGAAGGGCGGTTCCTCCGATAAGAGGTAAGTTCACGTCTCTCTACGGGCATATGAGCACGCAAATCAATCGAGATATTTTGATCTGTTTTTGCTCTACTATGTATGGAAATTGAACTGTTTACATGCGTCCTTACTCGCAAGATACCTAGATTGGTAGTAGTTCCATTAGTTTATTGAAAGATTGTGGTACCATTCGTAGATTTGGTTGGTGATTAACGGAGCGAAGCGTATGTATGATTGAATTATTGTTGATTAATTAGCAGCAGGCGAAATTATAAGGTTTACTTTAGGGGACTTTAAGTTTCTTATTAGGTATTTGTGCTATTGGAACCCTTCTTGTTGTAACACGTGTACATCCAATGTATTCACTTGGCTTTGGTTGAATTTCGAAACCGACGAAATTGTTTTGAACGGAAGGTTGAACAAGACATGGGGCGAGTTGTAATTATTATTGGGATTTCTAATTGCTGGGTCACATTAGAATTTGCGTAAACTACCTAATGATGTCTTTTATGGTAAGATGCTTTTTCAAAGAAGTTTCAAGATCACTATAAATGAAGATGTTGACAAACTTGGTAGGGCTAATGTTGTGCGAAGTATGTCATGGAGAATGATTATATTGTTGATAATGACTTTCTGTAAGTCATATGTTTTTTTTTAATGCACAAATCCACTGCTTATGCATGCCCAACAAGCATATTGTGTCTGACGCTATATGGCTGCGTCCCGGAATTGCCTTGACTGAGAATGCTCCTTTTGCCTTAAAAACTTCCTAGGATATCAGTAATATACGGCTTGAACATTATTAGTCCTGTATAACAGGGGCTTATAGTACTATAGATGTTTGGATGAAAGAAGCTATAGATGTTTAAATTTGCATTGTTGGATGATAATCCCCTTCTTGGGTACAAATGAGTAAATTTGATACAATGGCCTTGATGGAAATGCAGGTAGTATATGCTTAGATTTAATGTTCAAATATTGAATCCAAACGAAATTGATTTCTTGAACAAAAGGTCAGCCCCTGAAGATACATACGTACAGACTTGTGAAATTTAGGTTGGAATCTTTTAGTTGCTGGGTTACATTTGATTAAGCTGCCCACTTTAATGGGGATGGATGGAATATTAGGGTTTGGACTCTGGTAGTATACCTTTTTCAAAAGTAGTTACGAGATTTGTATAACCCGAGTTTTAGACATTCCAGAATACCTCTTTGAATTTGCTAAGCCTTGTGTAAGGCAGTAGGTTGTTTCTGTATAACTTATACGGCATGGAGAGTGATAAGCATACTGGGTCTGAACGAGATATGGCTCCATCAACCCTTTGTAGTTACAATTAATTGTTAGGAATTTATCATTTTATGAATTGTCAGCACTATCAACATTGTGTAACACGTGTGAAAATGTTAGCTTTGTTATCATTTGACCGTGCTTATAAACATAGGAGGGAAATGAGCTTGGTTTTGAGGCTCTTAGTTATTCTGTAAGCTTTGTCAGTTCATTTTGCCTTGAGATTATTTGTCTATATCTTTGGAAAGTTGAATAGATAGTTATTAGAATGTTTATTTTATGTTAAAAAAATTTCATGGCTACTCAGTCCATCATATCTGGAGTCAACATTGTCTTCTCATTGCGCGATCACTTTAATTTGGGTGTTGCTCATAAGTATATATATTGTTTAAGCACTTGAGAAATGAGTTTGTGTTTGAGTTTGGATTGAATGCTTTGCATTTACTGATTTACTTGTCTGCATCTGCGAATTAGAACTTGGATGACTGAATGTAATGCTGTGTTCTGTTCTTTTGCGGAAAAATCAGGAAAACCGAAGAGCAGAAGCCAAAAGAACATAGGCCAAAAGCAAACGAGAACAAGCCTGTTATGACAGAGTAACTGCCATCGGAGTGACGCCGGCATGGGGTAGGATCTTTTAGATGCTTATTACAAATATTGGTCAGAACTGTTTTAAAGTGAAGTTCTTTGTTGGAACTTGAAATCTTGGTCTTTTGAGTCTGTAAGCTCGCTATTAAACTGTTATGGAAAGACGTTATAATGAGTCTGTGATGGCAAAAGAGTTATGAATTTGGTTTCTTGAGGCAGTGAATACTGATATGTGCAGAATGGTTAGCGACTTCCCTGTCCCAGTGTTAATTACTGGAATTGCTTCTCTTGAATGCATATTTTGGTCGGTCCCCTCTCATGTTGGTGTCTCGAGCTGTGATTCCTGTGAAGGATAGCAGGGAAATCGAGTTAAGAACTCCAAGGAGGCTATATATTCGAGCACAAGCACACTTACTGGACTCTAAAGACAGCAATCAAAAAAGCGTGATTACCTCAAGGTGATTTATGACCACATTTCACTTTTTGATCCATACACACCACTTTTGTGTCTAGAAGTCAAAAGAGTGTCCTTAAAGCATTAAAAGTGTGCCGCTTGACAGATCTTTAACAATGGTAAAATCTGAGTGTTAATCCATACACACCACTTGAAAAAGTTAAAAGCCCAAAGGGCATTAAATAAAGCGACAAAAATGAACAATTCCGATCAGCAACTTAGCTATAAGATGAAAGAAATGCTATTATGGATCTTCTAAGATTAAGTTCATGAATAATTTGTAGCTTTGATTCTGGTGTGGAAAATGCTATGTCTGTGTACGGTAACCCATCCTTTTTTTTTTTCCTCTCTGGTAATTTGAGTAACGCGCTAATGATTTTGACTCTTGATCATCTAAGATCATTAGATATACCGTAAAATAACCCTTGTCTTTCTTAGCCTCGCCTCTATCGCGTTAGCCATCTCTAATCTTTACCGTTAAACTAATTATCAGGAAGCAAGTGCTCGCCTCTGGTGACACATTTTACCTTTTATGTATTTCTTCCGGGAAAAGGACATCATTTGTTGCAATGATGAACAAGACTGGATATAAGAGCAAATGATCCGAAAGGAGGACAGGAAAGGCATCACTGGTCAAACTTGACATGGAAATGAAAGCTGTGGAAAGTTCTCATTGATGCACTTTACTAAAATAACTACAAGGGTAACAACAGACACATGGGGTCCAAGCCGAGGTGAAAAGCGGAGGACCAAGGAGGTGCATGCATAACATGCACTTGATTGACCATTGAGTGGTTCCCCATGTGAAAACCCATCCTACCTCCTAACTCCTTCAATCACCTCCTGTCTTCTCCCTCTCTTTACTCCAGCTGCTCACGTGTGCTTGTCTCAATTCCAAAGTTCTCCCCTTAGTGAGTTGAGCATCATTGATGGTTAAGTACTAAATTTATCACTCTGCACTGTACTATTGCAATTTCTTGCACCCCCGCGACTGCCGTGCTCGGGGGCGTAAATGTTATACGATGTCATCATTCCGTGGGAAGCCAATAGCCTTTACGTGCCTGAGTCCCGTTCACGTGGTGCAGTTTTTTCTTGGGGGCGTAAATGGTACACGATGTCATCATTCCTCGGGAAGCAATTAGCCCTTATGTGCTGAGTCGCGTTAATTCACGCGGTGCCATTTTGCCTCAACATTACGAGGCTGGGATGTGTATCGCAATGGTCATCCTATCCAACTCGATGTTCACGTGTAACTTTGTGAACGAGCAGCAGCGTACATAAGGCCATAACTCTAATCCAACGTGATATGAATTTCACATCATGATTGCCGGAGCTTGGAGGGTGGAGTTGAATCGACAGGACGGTTGGTAGAGGGATAGGGGATTGCGAGCGAGAAAGAGGGGGAGAGAGAGAGAAGCATAAAAATTTTGCCTTTTTGCTTGGCAAAAAGATAACTCCTAAAAGAAGCAACTTGCCTGAGGCGAAGGGACATGCATTTTTCTTTCCTTCGCATATTCTTTTCGGCATGGTGAAGTGAAAGTTTAAGTTGAGAGTAATTTTTGATTTAACGACCACCTTGAAGTCTTGAACAAAGAAGGTGAAGAATTGAATATTGAAGAGGATGAATGAGAGTGATGGAATCAGTTGGTGGTTCAATTCATTCATCTGATGTTGGCAAAGTTCATCCAGAAAAATGCCAGAGACGAGGTGAAGGATTGCATGTGGAGGATGAAGCGTTTTCTTGGGTTTTTAAGTGCCGACTTCTTAGACATTTAGTTTAGATTTCAGTTTAGAGTTCGTTTCCAAATTGAATGCAAGTTTACTTTCATTTCTTGCTTGTCTTCCTTATTAATGAAATTTGTTTTCTATCCATTTCAAGCATTTAAATCTACCTCTTTCCAAAATTTTGAGTCCGTTTAACTTTTATATTATTTTGAAGCGTTTTCCTTTTACTTAAAACGTAATGCAACGTCGTCAATTGAAATGACCAAGTTAATTGAAAATTTTGCATGACTTTTTTTTAAGACTACTCCTATCCTTCTTCAAGAGTATCGTTCTTCAAAACTACTCCTACCGTTTTTCAAATTTGGCTCAAACATATCACTCTATCTTCATTGGAATGGGATGGTGCTTCGGATCTCTCCAATTTGGCCTTGGGAGGCCTCCATCCACGTTCACCCGCTCCACATCAACCGTGACAGTAATGTAAATTGTCATTCCAAGCGGCCTTTAGATCTGATGTCCCGATGCATCTCTTCGACCTCATCACCATTCGATTCAGAGTTTCCCAAAGGTGGTAAACTAGTGACATTTATCCTTTCGGTCTTTTTTCAAGGACACGTTGGTTATTGTAAATTTCTCGAACCAAGCATTTGCGCGTTCTCCTTAAGTTATACCCCATATTTACTTCATTCAGAAACTTGGATCTACTTTCATGCAGTTAATTGCCAAGTTTCTTCATAATGCAGCAATTAACCTGATGATTTTGTCCTGATCCTCCATGAGACGTTACATAAAGAGAACGAAAGGAAATCCAAATTTTTAGTTCGGAAAAAATATGGTTCCCTTCAGCAAGTCAAAGCTAGAATCTGCCTACAGTCTTTACAATAAATTGGGATCCTTATTCTAATCCAGCATCTGTTCCTATTCTATTCCCACAGTAATGATTCCCCAAGGCTATTCTGGTAATGTCATGCAGAAAAAGGCAACACATTTGGTAGTTATGGAAGGAATAAAGTTTCCAAAGGCAATTCTCTTCTCTTGCCATTGTTAGTTGGTCTCTCTCACTCTCCTTTATTCACGCCGATTTTGGTTCCACAATCCCACATTTCTCTTCCAAATCTCTCTGTCTCCTCCTCCATCCCTCCATCACCTCCCATTTTTCAAGTCCAGATCATTCCCTCTGTAACACTCTGTCCAAAACCCACGACAGAAAAATGTCCAAAACTGACCAATTCCCTGGCTTTATACTCTCTGACTTTGTTGGCTTCTGTTCCTGCGTTCTCTCCCAGCCTCTCTACTTCTCATACTTCATCTTCTTCTCGCCGTACCTTCTGAGACTCCTCTCCTTCCTGTCTCCCCTTGTCATCACCACCTCTCTCCTCCTCCTCACCCTCCTCACCGTCTCTCCGACCCTTGGGTTCTCCGGGACCCGGGTGATGGACGACGAGAATGATGAAGAGTTCTATGATTTTGAGGCGTTTGAAGCTTACAAAATCGTGTTCGACGCGTCTGCGTTCGATGTGAGGGAAAGTCCGGTCGTTGAAGTTCCCGCGGCCAAAGCAGAAGAAAGCTGCTTGGAAGTTGTTGAGGTTTCTCAGATGGAAACTGCCTCCCTTGCCATGGAGGAAAAGAGCATGGAGTGCTTCTTAAGAGAGCTGGATAGCTTTGAAAATATGGCTTTCGCTTTGGAAGAGGAGAAAAAAGTCGAGCCACCTGTGGCGTGTTCCGATAAAGAGTCATTAGGGAAAAACGGATCCGAGGCCATATGCATTAAAGTAAAGGATAGCAAGACAAAATTCAGCAACGGAGGAGAGAGCTTTTCAGAGGTAACAACACATACACAAACAGCTAGCCCAAAAGTCAATGGTCATACTGATAACGGAGAAGAGTACACTTCAGAAGTAGTAGGACGTACTGGTAAAACTACTGCTAATGTCAATGGTACTACTGATAAGGGAAGTGAGTACACTTCAAAAGTCGACAATTTTGGCGCGTTAGAGTCAAATCTCGGGAGCTATGGATCGATGAGAAAGGAGAAGGAGTGGAAGAGGACGTTAGCGTGCAAGCTCTTTGAGGAGCGACACAACGTGGACGGGGTTGAAGGGATGGATTCGCTTTGGGAGGCATACGAGATGGATTCAAGCAAGGCCAAGTCGAAAGGGAATAACGTGAAGAAGAAGGGCATGAAGAAAGGTGGAGTCAAATGCTACGAGGACAGTGAAGACGATTACGAGGAAGAAATGGGTGCCAACGGGCAGTTGTGCTGCTTACAAGCTCTGAAGTTCTCGGCAGGGAAGATGAACATGGGGATGGGAAGGCCTAGCCTTGTTAAACTCTCCAAGGCCCTCAAAGGGTTTGGATGGTTGCACCAAGTGAGCAAACATGGCAAAAAGGGGCACCAGGGAGAGAGATTTTGATGATTCAGGTCAAATTGGCCCAGTAAAATTCAAGAGTTAATCTTCAAAACTACCAGTAAATATGTCCTTTTCAGTCTTATATGAATCTTTTCTTCTTCCTTGTTCGAAGCATAGGGTACCCCCTTAATTTCTTGGTGGGTGTGGCATGATGGGTTTGAGGTCCTTTGGTCGGTTTTTTTCTCAAAGTTGGTTAGATCATAAATCATAATGTGAAGCATTATGGTACCAGCAGTGGGAATAAAAAGGACCATAGTAGAAAAGAGAACAAGAGAGACTCATATATTACCAAACCCCATCATTCCTTTTAGAAGTAGATGAGCATGCTGTGACAATCTCATCTTTGATGGACATCAACACTGAGAATAATGTGTTTTTTGCATCATCACCATTCACCGTAATTTAATAGGGTGAGAACCTTTTGGGATTCTTGCCATACTATCATGTCTGATTTGCTGCCAAATTTAGACCTAAGAGATAATATCAGAAGGAATTGTTTCCAAATCGCATCATGTATTAAAATGTATCTTGCGATATTTTATCACAATGGTGGATAGGGGAAAACTGGGTACAATAGTTCTTGTTTTCTATTCGATGATAAGGTGATATCATGTACTACGATTTGAGTCGGTATTTCGAGGGGAGATCCCTAGTGTCCACTCTTAAGCTTGCTCCTAGAATTCCTTGTCTTGCACGAGTAACAAAACAAGGTTAAGGGCGTAGCAAAAAAAACACGTGAATCTCGAAGAAGCATAGTCAGACTCTTATATAAAATCATGAATACACAAGATCAAAATTGTAGCACACTTAGTGGGAATCCTGACGTATTACTACGCGTGGTCAAACCGTTTACTCGTGCTGTGAGTGAGGCAAACTCGTACACTGACCAGGAGTGACTATTGCACTTTGATGATGCTCATATATAGGAGGATCGTGTCATATTGCCGGGCTGCTTCACATGTAAGGCTAGAGTTGCTTACTAATGCTGTGTAGTTATGTAATTAGTTTGCTATTTTCTATTTATGGACTCTTTCTTTGATAGTATGCAAGTCTGTAATCATCAACCAAAAATAAATAATGAAATTGCGCATGATTAGACATGTTACATAAATAACTCCGAAGGGGAGTGCCATTCGCACTTGAGAGTTGTTCCCTTTCATTATAAAATCCTGTATATCGAATTCTGACCCCATAAACATGTTATTTCGTTGCTTTTGGAGCAGAACCTAGCATGTAAGTCGTGTCAATTCGTCTATTGTTGCTATAAAGCTCAAACACTGACACAGGCATTTTGGGATTGTTTCCGCTTCTTTGCCTTTTGAATAAAACAAATGGGTACCTGGTCACTGTTCATGGGACCATCACATAGTTAAGATGATCATAAGAAGGAATTGGTTCTAATTTACAGTGGCAAGGCAGTTTTAATTAGATTAGTGATCGTGGGCGCACACGCTATGTGTGCAAATTTTTTGTGTTGCACAAATACCTAGCAATAAGCATGTATGTATGGAGAGAGATTATTGCACAGCTGAGAACTTTAGTCTTCCTTGCGTGGTTCTAATTGGGAGAAACTTGGCAACAAATGATGTTGCTACCAAAGGTAATTAATTAGCCTTAAAAGCTGCCATGTGTCCATTTCTTAATCATCATTTGTACCTCAAAATTCTTATTCTTATGGTTATTTCTACTTTGACCCCTCTACCTTATCCACCACCATCAACATCGGCACAGAACCCACTACCATCACCAATCCCACCACCATCATGCCACCGTGGAATTGCGTGCGCACACAAACCAGGAAGACAGGTTCGTTCGCCAAGGGAAGAGATGGGGCTAGAGAGGGAGATGAAACAGGCGGCAACCTCGTAGTACAGATCTAACAAGTAGGTGACGGTTAACGCGTAGAGCTCGGCCGCAATGGCCATGATAGATCTAGGTTTCAACATGGGTGTTTGCATAGTCACTCGAGTTTGTGTGGTTGCAGTGGTGCGACATTGGTGGTTGTTTGTGTGTGTGCTATCGAATCTAGGAAGATGTGAGGGTAGTGGGCTGCAGTGGTAATGGTGGGTAGTGTGGCGAAGGTGATGGTGGTGGGTTTACCAGTGAAGGTCATAATAACGGTGAGCAGTGGTGGTAATGTCTGGTGATGGGCTGCGGTGGTGATGATGGTGGTGGACTCGCGCGGTAGTGTGTTGTGGTGGAGGTCGAAAAGCAAAAAAAATATATTAATTACAGGTTTTGAATGTTTTAATTAAAAACAAAGACACGTGACAATTTTTAAAATAATTTTTAAAATGTCATAAAATAATTTACCGGAAGAATGTTCTCCCTTAATAGTTCTAATCTCTTTATGGGCTTGGTCATCTAATATTATGTTGTGTGGCCCGTGGACGGTCCTGGATAGCAGTAGTTGTTAAACCGCTGGTAAGGTCGATTGGGCCTTAGGCCTTAAATTTGACCAATTTGTCCTTGATTTTGGTGGGCTGGGCTGATTCAGGCCTGTTGTTCCAACTTCCAAATGACAAGTCTTTATACATGCCTCTGACAGGTGGAGAACTTTCCATTTAATTTTTGCATTTTACTCTTCGCAAACTTTTATAGTAGGGTTTGTTATGTACGAATTTAGCTGAATCAAAATGACATCTTTGAATTAAAAAGAAATACTTTTGCAAGTTAAGCTAGGAAAAATACAATAGGTAAAGTTAGGTAGCGTTTGAAATCACTTTCAATTTTGATTTTCTATTTAAAAAAAAAAACAAAACCAACTTAATCTTTATTTTTTTATAGAAACAAATGGATGTTTGATTACCAATTTTTTCTTTTGGGTGTTCGGTTACCCAGTTTTTATTTTGAATTTTTTCTTTGGTGGTGGTTTGCCGTGGCTGTGGGCGGCGACGACTGCTGGTGGCCGACGATGGTCGCCGGCGGCCGACGATGGTCGCCGGCGGCCGACGATGGTCGCCGGCTGTCGCTGGTGGCAAGCATTGGTTGCCAGCTGTGGCTGCCAGTGGACGCAGCCTTCACCGGCTGCGGCTGTTAGTGGGTGGTGAGAGGGTAGTGGTCTCAAAATAAAAATCAAAATTAAAAACTCAAAACTCCTAAATGATAGCTTTAAACAAACAACCATATTTTAAAAACCAATTTTCAAAACTGAAAGGAAAAAAAACGAAAATTATGTGCCAAACGTGTTTTTTTCTCTAGTGTACAAAATTAGAGAAAGAACAAAAAACTAACAAGTTATCAAACAGACCCTTAGTAATTAGAGAAATCGTTTTAATTTTATTTTATCATACAAATTTTTAAGAAGTTAAAGGGAAAAATATAGTGAAAGAGATAGACAAGTCATTTTAAGAATGACAACAACCAACAAGGAAGTCTTTTTATAGGGCAGGTAAATTAAAGAATGGACATCTTGGCCGAGGTCACACAACTCATAATCAAGGATACCCAACTAATAACATACTTCCGAGGGATTTCGTGGAAGGACAAAATTTTGATGAGTAAATCATTTTTGACATCCCCTCGAGGCCACCACTATGAAGGTTGTAGTGAGCCGAGCTCGTATATGCTCATCTGAACACTCGTCATCTACCTGGGTCCATGTTCAAGCTTGGATAATGTTTATGAAGCTCATAATTGTTCATACTCGAACTCGTATTTGACTTGTTTTAGCTCAAAATAGTTAAATGAATAACGCTGGAGAGCTTGAGTTCGTTTTTAAGCTCACATCAGGCTCATGATAGTGTTCGAGATTGGCTCAGATGATAGTTGTTAAGAGTCTGTTTGTAAATGATTATTAAAAATAAATTGTGATTAAATCAGAATCAGTTTTTAAAATTAGTTTTAATCTCATTTAAAGCACAATAGATTAAAAGTTGTTAAAAGTAAATGCATAAAATCAGTGAAAGTAGGTTTAGTGCGACAAAAATGACCATAAAGTCTATTTAAATTGAAAAGAGACATTTAATGTGTGTCTATATCCGAGGATATTTTGCTAATAATTTTGGTCAAAGTTGATTCTCCAAAACTGATTAAATTAAAGTCAAAGAAAATGAGAATTCTAGAGTTAATCAGTTTTCGCGATCATTCTAAAATCAATCCCAAACAATAATCTAAGTTTTTTCAAATTTCAATCAATTTCGATGCCTCAGTTCATCAGAAACTTGTTGTCTAAGATGAAGATATTTGTATTAAAAAAACGTGTTTGGCGATAAGCGTATATTTAATTAATAAGATGATTATGTTCAAGCTCGCCTCGTCCAGTAAACAAGCTACAAGTCAAGTCGGAACTCGATCTTCAAGCATTTTAAAGAACGTGAACGAACCTTAAATGAACCGAAGAAAAAATAAATAACTATTTGGAGCTGGATTATAGTTTACGGAGTCTACACTTATTTAGTTAGGCTGTTAAGCACCCAGTAATAAGTTAGTGTGTGAAGCACTGGGAGCAATTGTCATTTGCAGTGGGTTCAAGTACAAAACCACTTTAACAATCTGGATGGCCATTAACTAAATCCCATTAATTATCTGTTCTGATCAGTTGATTAGCCAGCCCCCATATCATTATCAGAAATTACCAGTCCCTGAAAACACGGGATCTTTTCGGTACGACCCACTCACTCTCCACTTTTAACCCTCCATTTCTCCATCTCCATCTCACTCCCTTGGAGCAGTTGCAGCACACTTTGGCTCCGTGGAGCGAAGCAGCAGCAATGGTGAACAACGCGACGCCGTTTCGACCCCCGCGCACCTCCCTCGCCGGGCCGCCGCACCGCCTCACATTCAAGCTATTCGCCTCCGCCCTCTCCGCCGCGCTCCTCCTCCTCTTCACCCTTTCCTTCCTCTTCACCTCCTCCTCCTCCACCTCCGCCTCCGATCTTGGTCTCGTAAGTCCAACAATCCAGTCGACTCTCCTGTCGTCATTTCTTCGTTAATGAATGTGCATGTTGTACTTACTGTAACTTCTCATTTCTGACGAACCAGGGCCTCTCATACGATTCGTACGGAGTCGGATCGATCCGCCGGTCCGTGCTCGCGCTCAAGTCCGATCCGCTGAAGCCGCGGCTCGACCAGATCCGGAAGCAAGCCGACGACCACAAGTCGCTCGTCCTGGCCTACGCCTCCTACGCCCGCAAACTCAAGCTCGAGAATTCCAAGCTCGTCAGGGTCTTCGCGGATCTGTCCCGCAACTACACCGATCTGGTCACCAAGCCGTCCTACAAGTCCCTGTTCGACTCTGATGCGAGCTCGATCGATGAATCTACGCTCCGCCGCTTTGAAAAGGAGGTTAAGGAGCGGATCAAGGTCACCAGACAGGTGATTACGGAGGCCAAGGAGTCGTTTGATAATCAGCTCAAGATACAGAAGCTGAAGGACACGATTTTCGCGGTGAACGAGCAATTGACGAAGGCGAAGAAGCAGGGAGCGTTCTCGAGCTTGATTGCGGCGAAATCCATACCTAAGAGCCTGCACTGCCTGGCCATGAGGCTGATGGAGGAGCGGATCGCACATCCGGAGAAGTATGTCGACGAAGGGAAGCCTGTTCAGCCGGAATTGGAGGATCCGAAGCTTTACCACTACGCTATTTTCTCGGATAACGTGATCGCGGCGTCTGTGGTGGTTAATTCGGCAGTGAAGAACTCGAAAGAGCCGTGGAAGCACGTTTTCCATGTGGTGACGGATAAGATGAATTTAGGGGCAATGCAGGTTATGTTTAAGATGAGGGATTATAATGGAGCTCATGTTGAAGTGAAGGCGGTCGAGGATTACAAGTTTTTGAACTCGTCGTATGTGCCCGTGCTTCGACAGCTGGAATCCGCCAATTTGCAGAGGTTTTATTTCGAGAATAAGCTTGAGAATGCCACTAAGGACACGACAAATATGAAATTTCGGAACCCGAAGTATTTGTCAATATTGAATCATTTGAGGTTTTATTTGCCAGAAATGTACCCAAAGTTGCATAGGATTTTGTTTTTGGACGACGATATTATTGTTCAGAAGGATTTGACTGGGCTTTGGAAGATAGATATGGATGGGAAGGTGAATGGCGCTGTTGAGACTTGTTTTGGGTCGTTCCACAGGTATGCACAGTACATGAATTTTTCTCACCCGTTGATCAAGCAAAAGTTTAATCCTAAGGCGTGTGCGTGGGCTTATGGGATGAACTTCTTCGATTTGGATGCCTGGAGGAGAGAGAAGTGCACCGAGGAGTACCACTACTGGCAGAGTATGGTAAGATGGATATAATTTGCCATTTGTTGTGATGGTTACTATTTATTCATTTACAGCTTCCTATTCTCAGTTTTACTCATTCACAGCCTAAACTTTGTAAAAAGATTATTGCTTTGTTAGCTTGTACACCCTACTTGTGATCGTAATCTGTGAGGAACTTTTGTCAACCCTCACAGTGGCGTCGTCCTATAAAAACCGTTACTTCAGCAATTAGGCCATATTACTTAGAATTCCAGGAAATGGTGTAAAACTAGCCTCACTTCCACTCTGCTTACCATACAGTGTAAAGAATTTAGAGTGATAATAACTAATTTAAAAAAAAATAGAGTAATAATAGTAGAGAATAACGTCCATGCTGCATTAATGTGCTTTATTGTCATTTTCTACTGTACTTCCCTAACTGGAGATGCTTAATCTTTGCAGAATGAAAACCGTACCTTGTGGAAGTTGGGAACATTGCCTCCTGGTCTGATTACTTTTTATTCCACAACAAAGCCATTAGACAAGTCTTGGCATGTCCTGGGACTTGGCTATAATCCAAGCATAAACATGGATGAAATTCGCAATGCCGCTGTTGTGCATTTCAACGGGAATATGAAGCCATGGCTTGATATTGCAATGAACCAGTTTCGCCCTCTTTGGACAAAGTATGTTGACTATGAAATGGAGTTTGTCCAGGCCTGCAATTTTGGACTCTAAACAAATAGTGACATTCAAAGCCAGTCTTTAGAGGATCCGACAGCGCTAGTCCTGCTGCAACCATCGGCTTCATGGGGCTTCTCACTTCTGCTACACGTATATTAACGCTCTTATCTGGGGCCATACATATTCATGTCTATCCAAGTATGGCATTCTTCTTTGCTTTAGTAGTTTAGAATGTGTTCTGAATTGTTCATAGTGTTTACATTAAGTATTTTTAGTTGGTGTATTGCTTAGAACAACTGAAATAATTCTGAAGTATTGATTTAAAGCTTTTATCTGGTGATTAACATAAAATCTGCCTTGCTATTTAGTTTGGTATAGATATACTTTTGTAACTTGGTTGTCAAATTACTTTTAGAGACAAACATTTACATCTTTGTATATTTGTATATGCAAGATGGACAATTTCAAAAAGGACGTTGATTTAATTCAGCTGCACATCATGCCCGTGTTGGGCCCCTGCACTTCATGGACCTGGTATACCAGAACGTACCACGAGACCAAGAGCAAGAGGGCAATTTTTAGGATATCCTATTGCCTGAGCATTATTAGAAGTGTATATATCATTGCATATAAATTTTTATACTGTATTCAGGCACGCTTAATGCCAGATTGGAAAGGTCAAATTTCCCAAGGACGAAACGTAAGGAAAAATATGAAACCGTGAATAAAGGTGCCAGCAGTGAGAAATATGTGGAAGTAAATTTAAAAGATCTCTTATCAAATCTTGAACTGAGTGAATAAAGGCGTCAACTGTGACACTCAAAAAAAAAAAAAAAGATGAAGAAACAAAGTTCTGGGCATCAGATAAGTGAGCAACTAGGTAGCACGGACACGGTGTCGGACACGGACACGGTGTCGGTGTCGGACACCGACACTGGACACTGCAATTTTCAAAAAATCAGATTTTGGACACCGCAGGACACCGCTATTTTTTAATATATATTTTTATTATATATATATATATATAATAAATATCAAATATATTCTATAATCTAAAAAAATGAAAAACTGTCAAAATAAGGAATTTAAATACAAGTCATAATTTATTTGGTCAATATTTATTTAGTCGAATGTACTGGAAATGCAACGACAAAGGGAGAAAAGAAAAAAAAGAAAAGAAAAGAAAAGAGGGAGAAAAGAAAAAAAAGAAAAGAAAAGAAAAGAAAAGAAAGGAAGGAGAAAAGGAAGAAAAGAAAAGAAAGAAAGGAGAAAAGGGTGAAAAGAAAAAATAACAGGAAAGAAACAGAGGGAGTGACGACAAAGGAGAAAAGAATAAAAAGAAAAGAAAGAAACGAGAGGAGAGGACTGGAACAAGAGAAGAGAAGAAAGAGACCTAGGTCAGCGGCGGAGGACCTCCGGCAAGACTCTGCAACGACGGCGAGACTCTGCGACGACGACGACAGCGGCAGCGGCTAACTTCTCTTCCTTCGGCAACTGTAGCCGTCAGATCCGTTGGCTTAGGCTTCGGATCTTCGTCGACTGAGCTCCGGCAACATCGGCGACAACTCCGGCAACACCAGCGACACGGCAACATCCTTGATGTGGTCGGCAGACATCAGACTCGAGGTGAGAGAGAAGAAGATGGCCGTGAGGTGAGAGTGAAGAAGACGGTAATAGTTCAATAGATCTGAAATTGGCCCAAACCTTCCGACACTGCCGATTGCCATGTCCGACACTCCTCGACGAAGTGTCCGACACGGTGTCGGAAAATAAAAAAAAATAAAAAAAAATTCCGACACCGATTGGCGGTGTCCGACACGTGTCGGACGGTGTCCGGAGGGTGTCGGGGTGTCCGTCCGTTTAGGATACCAAACCTCCACCTAGGAGAGGTGTCCGTGCTTCAGAGGTGAGCAACCATTGTGCACGGTGGAGTTAAATTGGCAGTCAACATTCTCGGGTGAGCAAATCCCCAAACTCAAAGCTGGGATTCCCTACCCACACCAATATGCCACCTCATATGATGAATCCTGTATCCTAGTCATGGCAATGTCGAACGTGTGCCGACACTTAATAGTTAATAGCGGTGGACACTTATCACACGATGACTAACAAACCGTGGGTGGTGATTTGCATAGTATGCAGGAGAATCTCCTCGTTTGGACAAACCCCATTCTAACATAACAAAAGAAAGGGATAATGCACGATTAGGTACATACTGTCATCTTTGGTTTTCTATTTAGACACTTGTGTAGTTACAGTTGCAGAGATGGATTGTTATATGGTGTCACCTGAACTTTTGTGCCATTTTCGGGTCCCATTTTCTTTTACCAATCTCTGGATATACTCTTTCTAGAAAAGATGTTGCATGACCAAGTAGCGTTTTTGAGTTTGGATTATAAGACTAGTCTTTAAGCCTATTGATGAAAAAGAGTGTCTGCTAGATCTTAGGCATGATGGGGAGGCTTTATCCGTAGTTGGTGACACTTCTGCTCATAATTTTTTTCTTTTTTGAAACATCTACCCCTAGCTAACAAGGAACACCTGTTGCAAAATAAATATTTGCATTTAGGAGTACTTCATCTCGTTTTCGTAGTTTTAGGTTTTGGAAACATCTTATACTTGTACGCTCCTTTAGGTTCAATGACATCGTGCATTAACTAGTATGAGAACGTTTACTAGTGGCAACGTTGTGGCCCCAAAGGCTGGTACATGATTGTGAGGAAGAATAAATAAGCCATGGCCTTGGTTTGCGTGGTCCTTGCATTCAAAAATATATCGTAGGTACCAGGAAGATCATTCTTGATATGTTTTTGAATGGAAGGCCCATGTGTGCCACGAGTTATGGAAAGTAATCTCATTCTTAATTTAGTCATATTCCCCCTTACCAATGAATGATAACATGTTGGCGTGTTGCAGGGTTAAATTGCAGCAGTGCAACCAGTTGCCCTTAGCAATCGCATAACAGATATCATCTCATTATAATTTTCCCAGTTTGGTGAAGCCCGATGCAATCATGCCTTGTCCAACATTATAGATAACCATGTTCTATTAGCCAACAGTAAATTATATTCGACTTGGCACTGTGATAGAGGAGAGTTTAAGCCCCTAGAATCTGAAAACATTTACGTTGAGTTATTTGTGTACCTCAGATATAAACTTCGGAGTTTAGTAAAGAATCTTACATACGTGGCATTTATCTGCATCTTTTGAAAAATTGATGTTGCCGATCAAGTGCAAAAAAGAGAGATGAAAACATTGATGTTGGGAGACCAGGATGGAAAGTAGAGCTCTTACTGTTGATCGATATATTTTCTTGCATGAGAGAGAGTGGTGAGAGTCTCCTTAAGTTGTTAATTTCTACAGTCTTTGGCTGTGGGAAACAGTTGAACAGCCATCAGTGCCAAAGATATCAAAATCTCTTTTGTATCTGAATGAAGAAGCTACAGACTTTTTAATGCATTGAAACTGGTCAACGGGGACATCCTGTTTCCTAAAAGAAGAGAACTACAAGCTAGAGCATAAGAAAATTTTTGGTAACTTTTATCCGAGAGGTATATGCATTGTTTTACTACTTGCTTTCGGTTTGACTACTTGGTTAGTTTTGCCCATGACACCTCTTCCAATTTGCCACGGACTTGGAATCACTATCTTGTCTCTGTGTCATTGCACACGTGCTCATTTGCATCTCTCTCTCTCTCTCTCTCCCCGGTCCTCTGCGTGTGTGTGAAGGGTGTGTTATTGCGCACGCGCGTTTATTTGTATGCTTGTGCGTGTCAGCGCACGCTTTAGAACATGGCTATCTTGACAACAGAGTTAAAGAGTGCCATCTACCTTGTAAATTAACTTGAAGGTGTGCAGATGCAAGTGGACATTTCAGCACAGCGTAATTTGAGCTTGAAGTGTAAATTATTGAACACATCATGCCTGTTGTTATATTACTTCTAAGGCTTAACACTTCGACATCAACCATCTGTTGGCATCCGAACTTTGGTGTATATCGCACCTTTGGCCAAGTCGTGTAATGATTTTAGGTTATAGGAAGTCTTTGTTTTAACCATTAATTGCAGGTACTGGAGGTGATGCCTTCTTTGTGGGAAAGGCAAGGCTGTCTTATGGCACCATTCTTGCTGTTCTTATTCGCACTTCCACAAATACCTATCTGCAGCAGTAGCCTTTTCTCGCCACTTATTATTGCGCACACTGCATGGAAACTTTGCAGCGTGCGGTAATAAATGAATGTCATCCTTTTTTTCTATTTTTGGTTCAGAGGACTTGCAACAGTCCCTTTCTTCACTAGTAAAGCTTGTACGTTGCTGGAATTCCTTTTCTTGGTTAATGATCATCCCTTTTGGTACCGAGAACTAACGGAATTCCTGAAGTGAAATTAATTAAAAGCCCATCCATTGGTGACGAGAGGTTCCAGATATCTGCTTTTTCTTTGTTACGCCGCCGTCGATGAAGAGAGTTTAAAACTTTACTCCTCCGTTCCATTGGATCCTGCATTTACTCCTCTGTTCTATTGGATCCTGCATTTACTCCTTTTCTGGATGTTCCAAAAAATGTTTCCCAGATTACACAACAAAGTCCACTAAGTTTCCAGAAATGCCAAGGAAAGGAAGGTATCAATCAATTCTTCTCAAGACTGGGCAAGACAGCTCTTACATTTACCAAGTTCCATGCACAACCCATGGGTTCCACTCCCTAGTAGCATAAAACCAATGAAAGCAATATCGTAACTTTGTCAAGGGAATGTACCAGTATACTACACAACAAAACCTCTGTTCAAACTCTTCTATCCACCTGTTACCACCCAGAATGGGGAAAAATGAGCATAAGAAAGGATAATCCCTGAAGAAAATCTAGAACATCCCATGAATTAAGGATCGTAGCAGCCCCCCAATTAATGGACCAAAAACTAAACACTGGCTTTTGAGGAAAATAAAGAAAGGAAAAAAAAAAAGAAAAAAGGCATAAGTTGCTCACCGACAACTCTCTACGCTAATAGGGTATCTCATGCAGTAGCAGATACCCGGGGTGCCATATTTTTGGCAGTTCCATTAACAGTAATCCCACCAGACCGATTGAAACGGCCACCATTGCTCCCCATGCTGTCAGACCTCTGATATCCCTCACCTCCGCGATTGTTACTTCTGTTACCAAACTCGTTCCTGCCACCAGAGTCCCCTCGGCTGAAGCCTCGGCCACCTCCATAGCTCCCACGACTTCTCATTCCATCGTTCCTGAATCCAGAACTCCTCCCAGCCCCGAACCTTCCCCTATTGTTTGCTGCAGAGAAAAAATAGCCATTTTTCACACATTCAGGAAGAAATCTCCGAAAGATGGGTCTGTGTCAAAACTGTACTTAATTTTGCTGTATATAGTAGTGTAACAAAGCAATTCCTCGTATCAGACATGGAACCTCTAAGAACCGCAAAAAAGTAGGAATCCAAAAGTCCCACGAACATTCATGATAATTTTCTAGAAAACACGAAATGATACAACTGCTTTGGACTAACGTAAGCATCAAAGGAAGTAAAAGAAAGTGCGCCTCTTCCCTTGAATCAGATGCATTAATTCGACAAAATAAGTGTAGAAAGCAAGCAAGTACATTTGATCCCTCAATGCGGAACTTAGCTGAAGAAGATGTATTCCCGTCTTCCTTGCATGCATAACATCATTATTCAGCCAAGTGGCATCTCCTCACTTTTCTTTATTTATTTTTTCACCATTTAATATTTGAGCATTTGCACATAATACATGCAGCTAACAGATTAGATGCTTATTTCAAATATCATTTCTCCCACGATAGAATCCAACTTACTTCTTGAGGAGTAGGTAGACCTTTTCTCCTCAACAATAGCTTGACGCCCATTGATCTCAATTGGTGAAGCCTGAAAACAACAAAGAAAAATTAAAAAAACTAACGTATGTAACTGAAGACGAAGACAACTGCAACCTAGATTTTTTAACTTGTAGCTTCATTTACTTGCGCCCCCTTTTGGCACTATTCGTGTATAAAATTGTATTAACATAAAGAAAAACTGTTAACAGCATACTTTAACCCTAAATAGGACGTAAAGCAAGTGGTAAACCAAGAAAACAGAAATAATCTTCAGTATGGATGGAAAGAACAATACGAAAGGTCCACTAGCAATCTGTTTATCGAGAGCCACCATTCATCAAGTCATTATCAATGTAACAGTAACGCATGCATTGTGCATTCATACCTAAACAATAACTGGCTGCCCATGCAATACATGATTTCATGCATAAAGATATGCATAACATGCTTGAAGCTTAATTAATTCAAATCAAGAGGTGTCGTCACTCAACCATCTACTACCACCCAGACAAAAATGACGAGCCCTTCAACACTGATCATCCAAACACTAAAATTACATTTGCCACGGAAAGCAATGTGTCACCACCAATCACAAGAAATAATGATTTCTATAGGTACATAAAATGCAGACCAGCATGCCACCTTCATAGACGCATAAAAGGCATGTGCATGTTCCTCATATGCCTATACTAAAGGTAATAGAAAACAAGTTCCTCATCTCAACGAGGATTAACCAGGTCAATAGTCTTCATCCATCATAGTAACATCAACGACAGCATATATCATCATCTGGACAATCGTTCAAATGCCAACAAATGACGAAATAAACATCGAAGCATAAGCATTGGACAGTACCGGGTCTAGATAGGTCACATTTAGTCACTATTAGTCTCTTTCGGGTTAATTATCGAAATTATAGAGTTCAGCCAAAAGAATTCACTTCTCAATGAACATGATAGAGTGACATGAATAAATTACTCCCTCCATCCAAAATATTTGATCGTGTTTGACTTGCATGCCTAGTTAGGATATAAGTCATATTTTATGAGTTTTCCATTATACCAAGAGAGACAGAGAGGGGGGAGGAAGAAAGTGGGCCAAGAGAGAGAGTGAGCTGGTGGAGTATCAACTATATGTAGAGTCTAGACGTTAGGCAGTACCAGGTGTAGACACGGTACATTTAGTCACTATTAGTCTCTTCTGGGCTAAATGTCAAAATTATGGAGTTCAGCCAAAAAAATTCACTTCTCAATGACCATAATATCTATAGAGGCGTGAATAAATCGATATATCAACTATATGTACCTCTATTGCATTTTTAACAGCACTTGCCACCTCAAACTCCACAAAGCCAAAACAAACTGCCTGTTGCTGAAATAGAGGCTTCCAAACACCGTAAATAATCTAGATTAGACTAACCATACATGCCAAGAAAAACATTACAATTATAGCTTGATACATACTCTGCTGTTTCTAACTTGAATGCCACCACTCTTAATAGGTCCAAATCTCTTAAATTCTTCCTCAAGTAGAGCAGGAGTAGCATTCATAGGCAGGCCCCTTACGTAGATCGAGTAACCTTCAGCTGTCAAGAAACTGATATTAGAGGTAACAAGTTTATTGGAAATAAAAATTACATATGAGTGGATGTATTGGTATTTGCACTCACTGACTGCAGAAAAAGAGTGTGATGATATATTGTATACCTTCTCCCTCTTGGCTGTTCCCAATTTCGATAGCATCTGAACCAGAAAGCGAGACCTCAGTCGGTGAAGCTGTAGGTGGAACTTGGTTAACTTGTTGCTCTTGGCTCCTCGGTAAGGATTTCCGCAGAACAGGTGCTGGAGGTGAAAAAGCCACATCACTCCCCTTTAGATCCATCACCTGGGAAAACGCCAAAAAGTATTTTAACATCCATCGGGTTTAATCAAACAAAAACACCGCCTTTCTTTTCCTCTTCTCATTCCCCCCTTTTTTTTTTGGCAATTAAGGAGGAAACAGGTGACAATAGTGAAACCATAACTAAGGCAAATCAACTCCTATGAGTTGGAACATAAAGTCTGATTAATTCACAACTTACAATCGAAGCATAAGACTTCTTTGGCACTTCTTCAATTTTGATGTAACGTTCAACAACCATCTGAGAATCATCCAGTACTTCATTAACGACCTCTGCTACTGGCACTTCCTCTTCAACAACCTTGGCTACTGGCACTTCCTTTTCCACAACTGATACATCTCCATTCTCTGGAGGGTTGTACACTTCTTCCCCATTAGCTTCCTCTGAGCCCACAGTTGTTTGCTCAGAAATGTGATTCTCCTGGACCGCAGAGGGTTCTTCTGACCCTAACATAAGCATACAAAAAGTACGTCAATTAAACTGATGCGATAAAACTGAAATAAGACTTGGCTCCTAAACCATCATCAGTTGATACCTTGCTCACAATTGAGAGGAGCCTCCACATCATTAACTGGAACCTGGTTTGCATCGTGATGATTGGGATTCTCTACGTATCGGAACATGTCATTCAGAACAAAGTAGCCTTTCTCTTGGGGTGCAAGGAAAAAAGTTTGAGTGAAGTTTCGCGCATTGCCGTCCTCTCCAGTCAGGTACCCAGTTACAAGGACTTGGACTCCTGCATGAAGAGATTCTTGTGCATCTACAGACTTGATCTCTGCCCTAAATTCCCCAAGGCTGAGAGACAGTATCTTATCGTTGATCTCCTGTACATAGACATCAAAAAATGCATTCAAGAGACCTAGCTATTACAGAACTCCCAATACCCATTACTAACTTTCAAGTTCCTCGGTATCGTTGGGAAAGGTGTTCAAACAACACTAAACAAAAAAATGTTTCACAATATTGTTAAGAAGAAACAATGAGATATATAATATACACCACTGACCTAAATATTGTTAGTAGATTGTGTTTAAGCCTTTAATTCTCTCAAACCCTACCACAATGCAGACTTGAGGGTCATGAATTCGTGTTTTATGCTACTACAGTCTATGGTTTCGCAATGAGCACATCCAAGACCCAAGGGATGTGGCTTGTTGTGATTGGAACATCATAAAATGTTGGGACATGAATTACTAGTCAGTAGGGCTGTAAATGAACCGAGCCGTTCACGAACGGCTCGTGTTTCGTTCTCTTAAAAACTCGTTCATGTTCGTTCATATAATATACGAACCGAACATGAACAATTTTTTAGGGCTCGTTTATTAAACGAGCCGAACATGAACACTCCAAAATGTTCACAAACTTGTTCGCGAATAGCTCATTTAATTAATAAATTAATTATAATATATTTAAGAATTAATATATACATAAACTATATAAATTAAAATTTAAACCTGAAGACGAGGCTTTAAAATTAAGTAGCCCAAAACCCCAAGCCCACTTATAAAAATAGAGCCCAACCCCTAAATTTAATTTATGAAGCCCAAGATGAAACCCTAACTATATATATAAACTAAAAGTCTAAGTCCTAAACCAAAAAATCTCTCATATCTTCAGATTCTTCACAGTCGCATCCTCTCCCTCGTCTCTTCCTCCCCGTCTCATTCTCTCACTCTCACACACAGATCCTATAACAGCCCCCTCTCTCGATCTCTCACACATACTGATCGTCGCACACAGCCCCCCCGTCTCTCTCAATCTCTCTATCTATCTTCACAAACGGTAATCACGTTATCCGTCTTTGCCGCCGTCTTCGCCCGTCGCCGGATTCAACATGCGTCGCCGAATTCAACCTGTGTCGCCTGATTCAAGCATGTTTTCGAGCTGCAAAGCCAAGGGCTTGAAGAGGGAGCTGATTCATAAAGATTCATCGCCGATCGATCTATCGAGATTTTGTTTTACAGCTTTTTTTTTTTTTTTGCATCCCTCGTTGTATCTCCGTTCTTGTTTTTGACTTATTATTGGAGAATAGCTTGCTGTTTGAACGATTTGGGGATTTTGAATTAATTTAGGGATTTGATTGAAATGAACACGAATGCGGAAACTCGAGTTCGGCTCGTATTTTAAACGAGTTGAATGACCCGAGCCCGAGTTTCACCGTCGTGAACTCGAGCCGAGTTCGAACAAAAAATATTTTGACTCTTGACGAACTCGAGCCGAGCTCAAACATGCTGAAACTTAAACGAACCGAGTTCGAACACACCCATGTTCGGCTCGAACTCGGTTCGTATACAGCCCTACTAGTCAGAGTGGACACATAGGCACATCATTTGGGAAGCAAACTGTTTGAGCGGCTTTGGGAATCATACCATTACTTGTGGAGCCAGACCCCAGTTAAAACTACTTACACTCACAAATCAGCACAGCTTAGGTATAAGCGGCATAGTACCACATTATTCAAAAGAAAAAAAAACAACTGATCATGATTAACTTATCTAGGGGGAGGGTGATCTTACCTTCATCGTCGTGGTAATACTCATGGTGCCATCTTCCTCTGGACGACCAAGCTTACTGATATCCTGATAAAACTTATGAACAAGCCCAGGCGAGTGGTGCAGTATTTGATAGTATTGTTGCACAAAAGCATTTCCAACCTAATATTATTACACAAAAAACAGTTTCGATAAACCCCACAGCATCGTAAACAACTAAACGCATATGCAAAGCAAGAAATAAAAGTACATACAACTTGAGCAGAGACGGGTTGAAGCGCCGCCATCGCTGATCGATCTACCAAAAGGGCACAAAACCCTAAACCAAAACCCACAAATCAGGAACGAAAATAAGCATACCCAGATGAAACCCTTGCCTCGAAATCTAGTTAGTATTACACTGTATAAGGTAGAGAGATCTGGTCACAGTGTGATTGTACCTTGTACTTACTTGGGGTTCGGATCAGAGACGTTGGAGAGAGACAGAGAGAGAGAGCGAGCGTGTCGTTTTCTCTTCTCCCGGCGGCGGCGGCGGCGGCGGCGGCGGCAGCTAAGCTCTGTTGGTTTGCGGCGGAGGCTGCTGGTGGCGGTGGATCTTGGTGGTTCGAAGAGGCGCGAGAGAGCAGGGCACGAGGGTTTTGAGGATTTATAGTAGTAGAGGAGTATAGCGTTCTTTTACAGGAGAGTTGCTAATGACACTTAAATTTATGAAGTGTTAATTAAGAAACGGATAATCATTAATTTGAAAATGCTTAATTCATGTCCATTTTTGTGCTAGGGCATGGGGGAATTTGGGTCATCTATGGGGCCAAGTTACCGTTGACAATGTTGTGTCATGGACCCCGGTGGTGGTGGTGAGCACGTGCATAGATAAAGTTCTTCTTTTTTTGGAAAAAAAAAAGAAAATACAAGTTATTAAATTAAGAGTTATTAACTTTCAATCATCAAAATGTTTAGATTACTAAAAAGTTAGAAATAAAGGAAAACAAAATAAGATTTATATATTTGCACGTTGATAAGTCGAATACGTATGTCACCAGCACACAATTATTTAATAAATGGTGCCATATTTGAAAAAAAAAAGTAAATAAATAAGTATTGCATTCTTGTTGCTCTTGTATCTCGATTGACTGGCACGACCACCGCTGCCCCCTCGACGTGGCATTTAGGATCCGCATCTCTTGCATATTTTTAGTGCTACTTTTGTTTGCCTTTTGTGTTTCTACCATATAGGATCCTTTCGAGCACAAATACTATTTAACTAAGTCCAAAAAATAAAGCGAATGTTAGTTTGGAGCAACCGGAGAAAACTATGGTGTACACATTATTTTTTCCTCAGATATGCTTTATTTGCATGTGCAACTCCCTACCATCATGTTAAATAATACATATCTCTTCTCCTACGTGCTTTTTAATTATTTGCACGTGTAATTTTGACTATTTATTCTTTAACAGACAGAATAAATAGTCTGAAGTTGAACATTAATGAAATTTTTTCATAAGGACAGAGAAAAGTTGCTTTGACAAGCAACATGAGAAGCTTTTAATTTGAGTTTCTAGTAGCTTTGTTTTATGACTTGGTTTATAAGTTTAGACTTTTAAAAGTAAAGAAAGATTAGAAACCTAAAAATTTCGAAAATCAAGCAAACTAACACAAGGAATTATGTCGTGGAATGAAAGAAAATGGTAGGGTTCTAAGTTTCAATATCAGTATAATACCGCATAACTAAGAAAAAAGTTTTCGTTTATGAAGAGCTTGCACACTAATGGAAGTAAGATCATTTTAAACAAAAATAAAAACCCCAACCCCAGCAACAAATGAAGATGAAAGCATAACATATACAAAGGCCCCGTTTGACAAAATTTTTTTCCTCTTTTTTTTTCAGTTTTAAAAACTGAAAAAAAAGAGCGTTTGGTAACCATTTTTTTTTCAATTTAAAAAACCAGTTTTTAAACTGCAGAGTAAAAAAAAAACTCCAAAAACTGGTTTTTTTTTTTCACTTTTGGTTTTTTTTTTCCGACCACCACCACCACCCTCCCACCGCCGGCAGCCACCTCAGGCGACCACCGCCGGTGACTGCCGGCAGCCACCTCCGGCCGTCGGCCACCACCATCACCACCGTCGACCACTGCTACGCCCCACCACCGCCACCGCAAACCACCAAAAAAAAAAAGTCAAAATAAAAAGGGTTACCAAACACCAAAAAAAAAAAACCTCAAAAAAAAAAGGGGTTATCAAACACCCACTTGTTTTTATAAAAAAAAAATTTAAGCTGCTCTTTAAAAACTGAAAACCAAAAAAAAAATTTTGTCAAACGAAGTTGACCTTGAGTTTTCTTTTCTCCTTAGTACTTCTTAACCTTGAACCTTTTGCGTACAAATGTCTAATCTTTGTATTAGTGAGATTTAACGTAGATTTTTATCGATAAAACTAAGCAGTTGGAAGGTAAAAGACATTTTTAAAATGAGATCATAAAAGTGCAATTAGAATGTCACCAAAGTAATGTAGAATTTGAACTAATTGGAGTGAAAAATAATATCTCCACCTTTTTGTCACTCAGTAACAAAAGTTAGTAAACTTTAGATATAAAAGACGTTGAAAGTCTAACCACAATCTCAGTAAAGTACATTAGAATTGATACTAATGAAAGTGAAAAATACTGATTTTGTATTTATTACTCAATAGCAAAGTTTCAGTAAAAGAAACTATATAACATAAGCTCCACATTTTTCCCGACATGACATCTTTATAGACAACAATAAAATTTTCACGTAGAGACAATTCTGAAGTGATAAAACTGAATCAAAATTGTTAAGTCAGTCTTGAAGTTATAAAACTGATCTATTGGCATTACATTTTTGTTATATGCACAATGGTTTGGAACGACAAATAATTAGTTGACAAACAACATGGTAATACCGCACGAATTAAATGGTTAAACAAGCATGATTATTGTCTGTGTAGCATCTCCTATAAGAATTACTCCCATTAAGTTATAATTTGTCACAATATAAAGACGTAAATAATTAGTTCGCAAGTCCGTACAGCATCACACGAAAGCAAACCATCATTTCATTACCCACAATTGCCATATCCAATAGCAGCACCATTGCAATTGAACCCATTACTGCCGCAAAACACCAAACCGAATAGCACCGCCATCAACCACATTAGCCACAGACCAACGTCGCCATCGACCACAATAGTTATAACATAAATCATGACAAAATCAAAATGAATACAGAAGGATGCAGTACTTATATTATGAAAAGGAAAACTCAATTTAGCGGTAGTCGGTGAGGCGACTAGTGAGCAGTGGGGGTTGAAACACTAATGATGTTTTGCTTGAATCTTCCTCTGATCTACAATCTGCAATTGGTGCGACCGATGGTGATCGTGGTTGCTCGGTTATGGTGGTGATGCTAGGGGTATAAGTATGATGAAGGTTGCTGGAAATATTTAGAAAATGTGAGAGAGAAAGAGAGATGGTGGTGGCGCGTCAACCTTATGGCGTATCCCCAGGCTGCCAAACTTTCCACCATCGATCCCACAATCCCAACCTCTACCACCCCACCTCCGTTCCCCCATCCCACGCATCCCCACCTCCGACCCCCCAATCTATAGCCCACATCCTCCGAGATCCCTACAGCTCCCTCCACCCCCACCCCCACCCCGTCCCTACACCCCCTAAAAATCCCCAAGTTGCCAAATCTACCTAACCATCCACCATGCTGGCCAGTGGCCATGGTGACTGCAGCTTTATGGGTATATGGGAAGCAGTGGCGGAACCAGGATTTCATCCCGGGGGGCTAAAATATATCAAAGGAGATAAATATTTTTATAAGTAAAATAGCACACAAAAACAAAGTACACTTTTCGATAATACACAAAACATACTAAAAGGCATCTAAAAGCATGAACACAACCTAAAATTTTGAACTGCAGAAGGTGAAATCTTGTTGCTTAGTAATGAGAAAGTTGTTGGTTGCATGTGCATTTGAAAGTGTAATATTTATATCTTGAAAAATGGTATGTCTAGTTTCTGCAATCCTTGCACACCAGGGGGTTTCTTTCTTAATAGGAAATAGAATCGGAGACCCTTTTTTTCTTCTTTTGATTTGTAATGGAGGCAGTCAACAGATTATGGTTACTTGGAGGGCTTCTCTGCCCTCTTTATTGGCTTTTTTTGGGGTTATGGGGGGTGCAGGTGGGTGCTGCGGTTACACCTTAGTAGGGGGTTGAAGATTACTACTAGAGTTTCATATAATTAGGCATTTGTGAAGAGATGTAGTGGAAGGAGGGCTGCTTTTCGTAACTCATTTGTTTTGTTTTACTATACTCTGCTTGTATAAGTGGTTACTAGTCCTCTTTTTTAGGGCTTCGTTTGTTGTAAACTTGTTGTGATAAAACACATGGCAGTATTTGACTGAAAATATTTGAGTTGGTTCAAGCAAAGTGCTAAATAAATGTGCCTAATACTTTGGCTAAATTGAGTTTGACTTTTGCTGTGCGTTTGTACGATCTAACAGAACATGATCTTTGCTTGAAACATCATGACATTATATCATCATGAAGCAACTTTATGGCATTGCTGAGATAGAATGAAATTTGAATCTTCAAAATTTAGTCTGCTTGGACATTTGGTCTTAGGTCGCATATTCAAAAGTTTTTGTGGTGTGTATTAAATCTGCTTCTTTATAGGGAGCTCCAAGTAAAATCAGAAATCCTGTTCCAAATGTTCATGCTTATTCTAAAAAATTATCAATCAAATTTTAAATGCACTTTTCGATAATCTCAATTTTTAAATGCACTTTTTGATAATCTTAATTTTTAAATGCACAATTAACACAACCTAAGATTATCAATCAAATAATCAATACTCAAATGGGATGAAAATTCAATTGGGTCCCATCCTTCATCAACAATCTCAAATCTCAAGTGCTCAATGCACGATTAACATCCATAAAGCAACAATTAATAATCTAAATTATCAAATACACAACTAACAACCTAAAATTATTAATCAATTCTCAATAGCAAAAGAAATTGTTCAAAATGCACACTGACCTCAGTCCTCAGAAATCAGAATGGCATCGTTGTCGCAATGTCGTCGGTGACTGAAACTCAAAGTCAGATGTGTAATTTCACTATTTCAAGCGCCGTGACCGCCGACAGGCAGTGGCGGAACTTCCTCGGTTTCTCCTCCAGCTCGTAGACGGTAGATCTAAGTTAGATTTGCCAGATCTGATCTGGCCGGAGTAGCCGGAGTTAGGTGGAGACTGGCCGGAGTTGGGGTGGGGACCGCCGGACTGGGGAGGGCCTTTGCCGGCTTCGCTCTTCGGAATCGGGGGACGGGGCTTCGAGGCTTCAACATGCGTGACGCGTGAGAGCTTAACTTGACGCCACGGCGACCGGCGTTACCTTACCGATGACCGGTGGCCATGGGTGGTGCCTGCGTGCGGCGTTGTGCGGTGACTGAGAGTTGACTGTGAGATCCGAGAGAGGAGGAGAGAGAAAGGAAAAGTTGCAAATGAAAAAAAAACACTATATATATATATTTCAAAATTTGAAGGGGGGGGGGGGGGGCTATAACACCCCCTCGTACATATGTAGTTCCGCCCCTGATGGGAAGATGATAGGGGACAGCGTGAAAAAAAAAATAGAAAAAAGTAAAGGAGTAAGGTTTTCTTGAAGAGAAAAATTGGTGCAGTTTGGCAGAACGTGGGGATCGTGCAGATGTTTAGGTCCCGAGGTGGGGTGGGTGGGGTGGGTGGTTAGAATATTTAGCCAATGAAGATATGACAACTAATATTTTATTATGTAAAAATTCAAAAATTTGATAAAATTGGATTGATAGTTTGGAAGGTTAAGAGACTATCGATCGAATCTTATTATATATAGTATAAATATAGTGTAATTATTGGGGAAGTACACTTTAAAGCAATAAACAAGTAAGAGTGTGTAATTTGTTCTTGGTAGTTATCAAAATAAGATATCTTCCGCTTCGTCAATACCCAGTTTGGTTTTTGAATACTTCACGTGTAGTAACACACCTTTGGCATCAAATAGAGGAGCATTGCGCCAACTATTGTGCGTTTCAGTCTCGGGCGAAGATGAAACATAACTTGCGAATGACACTTATTCATAGTCCTAGGCGTTGCATTACGTTAAGGCAAAATGATCCGGATACTACATCTCACTTTGTGTTTCTTTTGGTTTCCATTTTCTCATTTTTTTTTAATTTCTCCAAATCCAGTTTTATTGTTTGGTACCATTTTCAGGTTTTTGTTTTAAAGAGGGCTTTATCACCTTTTGGCTTTTTGCTGAATTTCAACGTTTACATATTAGCCCTCGAAATCCTGATATTTACATTTTCGATCGATCTGAAAAACGAAGGTAGAACTGTTAATTAGGATATCCGAACTAACAATGACAAAAATTGTTGCCCAATTTCACAATCATCGCCATCTCTAAGCACAAATGAATTTGAACCCTTTCAAACCCTTGGTTCCTACGTCCATCAATGAAAATCTGTGAGATATTCATGATCTGAAACCCATCAATCGACTAAAAACCACCTTTAGAAAATCCAATCAAGCCTCAAATGAAAGCTTAATGAATAAACCTTCAATTTGTGCACGCCCCAATGGCCAACATACAAAGATGTGAAAACTCATTTCCTTTATTTCTCCCTCCTTCCACATATTCAAAGAAAGACTTGCTCGAATATAGCTCTTCCAGAGGGGGAGAGAGAAACAAAAGAACACAAACAATGTTGGGTTGGGTGTCCCATGGCACTGTGAAACAATCCAATATTGTGGAATCACTTGTTATGTAGTACCAAAGTGGAAACCCAGGCTACGATTTACAAGTACTATCTGCATGTACAATGATGCATTAAAGAGGGTTTTTACCCTTTGCTAACAAGAGCTTCATTTCGAAGAAGTGCTGAGCTCATGTAAACCAAATACATTATAGTTGTCACCATAATCAAGGCATAACTCTTGAGTCCTAGCTCTAAGGGCGCAGTAAGAGTTATCTCGAAAAAGAAAAACAAAGGGAACAAGAAAAGGCCCAACAAAAGATGAGCAGTGGGCATAATTTATCATCCAAAAGCAGAGGTAACCACCGTGATATGTCGCAAAGGGTGGGTTATGTCGATGCCACCTGCATGCTCCACGAACTCAGCTGGCGAGAACGAGCTACCGTGACAAACACAGACAATGCTTACCTCTCCTTCTGTGTACCTGTGCAAGAACCCATTAATAGTTTTACCATTTGGGCCATTCCCTGTTGTTGATACACACGGCATTTGAGGAAGAGGAAGGGCGTCATGTTTCCCCGCTCGCGACTTGGAAAGATTATCCGCGATACCAATAGCTTCTTTTGGTGGGGTAGAATTGGTGTGGTTCCCAGTAGTTGAAAGAGGATTGTTGACCGGAGCGTCCAATTCGGCCTCTTGACTGGGTTTTGTTGGACTTGCTGCTTTGTGCACAAGTTCATTCAATTCCACCGAGTTAGCAGAACCTCTGAGTTCAGATTCTGCAGAAGCATTCAACATTTGTAGCTGTTGCCGTTCTGATTGGGAGTGGTTTGATTTGCTTTCAACGTTGCTACTGCTACCACCTGAATGACAAGAACCATAATGCATATGAGCCAATGCGGCAAATTGCAAATTTCACAAGAAAATCCATTATAAGCAGGACACTGCCAATTGATAATCGTAAGACTTCAATTTCCAAGTCAATTCCTATTGATCTTGTTGGGAATCGATGGCACCGTTCATGTACCCTTTGATGGAGTGACCCTATGGATGTTAATAAAAATGAAACGAGTTATTCTCCATAATGTTGATAATAAACACATTTTTCTGAACCTACCACGAGCTTTTGCTGTTGTAGCGCTTGTTAAGGACATCTCTAATGACTTTCTGGTAGCTTATTCGAACGTCTCTTTCTCTTATCAGACATGAGATAATACCAGGTATCCTTTAGGCTTTAGCACACTTAAAAAGAGACAACCAGGTGAACTTTTAGTGAGGTAAAGGGCTCCCTTGCTACACTGACCAAGAACTGCAAGTATTTACAAGTTTGAAGTATTAATATCCACACCCCATTAAGTGAAAGTATTGCATGTCTCATCCAACACACAAACAATTCAACCACACAGTAATAGGCATAATGCATTGCAACATGGTTTCCACAAACCTTACTTTAGCACCTCCTAATTACTGCTGTTGTTGCAATTTACATGACACTTTCAATTTGGAGCGAAAATGGCATAAGACTGACTATCTTAACTGGTTATACGAAAGTTACCCCATAGTTCCCTAAGAACTTGCTCTACAACACCTACAACATACAAAGAAACCTTCGCTCTTTCCACAACAGCTCCTCTGGTTTCGTTACTTTACCTCAGTGACCTGATCTAGAAATGGTTTGAAGGTGTTAACTAGAAGGCGCACATTCGAGTCACGTGAAGTCAGGTAATCTTAGACTAAGTACACAGTAAAATGATTGCGCCTATGCACCAAGGATATCTGCCCCGACAACATTAAATAATCCGCCCCGACTCTGCGACATCTCTTGAAGCTTACATGGGAACTCAGAAAATCACAAAGCACCACCCAATTTAAGGCCGTAAAACTTGACTTAGCTCTACATACTATCCAAGCAGTCAATTATCGTGGTTTTTTTTTTTTTTGGTCTTAACGAAATCTCTCTCAATGGCTCACTACACATATACAGCGTCTTACTCATCAAGTTTGTAAGCACTTCCTTATATATGCTAAAAGTTTCGCTTGTTTCTCAATTACATCGTAACTTGCTCATAGTTTACTAGGGCTAGCGCTAACGCAAAGAACATAAGACTTCTGTCAATGCAATGCGAGGAGACATGTTGTTCGATTACCCTGAAGCACACATTGCGTGCTTTGGCAGAAGCCGTAACTGCTTTAACAACAGGGCAAGCGTAAAAAGTAATGACTGATTACCTTGCGAAGACAAGCTCCGCTGATCTGAGACAGCAGAACAACTAGGTTCTGGAGATCCATTCCATGCCGCATTTTGTCGTAAATCCCCAACATTCCTCTGATACGGCCGGAAACTCCGGTAAGCAGCTGGCCCGGGACCACATTTCTCACTCCGCCCTACGTCATTGCCAGCATTGTCCGCTGCCAGAACCGGCATCACAAAGGGATACACGTAACCATTCGTACACGGCGCACAATTTAGCGGCGGGGATGAGTAGGGATACTGAACCGGCACCGGCACAACCTGAATGCACGAAGATAGAGCCCCGGCCGCCGCCGGATTCGAACCGTACTCGTGTCCTAAAAGGCCGTTATAGCTCAATGTGAGATTTAAACCTTTTATTTCTTCCTTCGCAACGCAATTCCGGCCAGAAATTTCAGTTTTTACCTTCTTACTCGCTGTCTCCAGCTCTACACCATCCCCCTCACACAACTTAGCCACCGAAACACCACGATTCCCTTTCTTGACCTTCTCTTCCCTCTCTACACGCGCTTTTTGCCGCCGCGTCGCTTGAACCCCTCGCTTCATCGCACCACCTGCATCCGCATGTGTATCTGCATCAAACAACACATCTTTAGACAAACTATCACGCTCTTCTTTCAAATCCGCCACGCTTCTTTCACTCGAATCCGTCCATTTTGGCTTTGATTTCCTAAAGCTCCCACCGATTGACAGCCCTAAACTCAGCTCAATCTCATCTTCCTCTCCCTCTCCTTCCATACCAACATTTGCTACCTCCACCATTCCACAGTCCATCGCCAGCTCTCGTAAAAATGCGATCTTCTCAATGCCAAACTTGTAAGTACATCTGTAAAACGCAGAGAATTGCATGTAGGAGAAAGGGAAGCACAAAAGGTCAACAAAAGCGGTGAAGAGCCCCGAGAATGCCACGTGGAGGCACGGGAGAGGGACGGTTCGTCACACGTAAGACGCACATGGAAATGCGTTAACTACGGTTACGCCACTAAGCTAAGTTACCGGGTGGGATTACATCCGAGCTGCATCGGGGGCGGGACCGACAAGTGGCGGGCACTGCGCGATTAGATGAAAGGAAGGGAGGCCGACACGTGTTGGTCTTCCGAGGGTCTTCTGACGTTTTGACTCTCTGGGGTCATCCATTGGGACACGTGGGACTAGATCTTGGTGTGCGTTAAAGAAATCTCTACCGTCGCTTTCTAGTGGGGTGCTTTGAGGAAGGTACCGTCCATAGAGGAGCTGCCACGTGGTCAAGACGTGACTAGACGGGGCGGCGGGACCCGTTTGATTTGTACGATGCTTGGCATGGGGTGGGCGGCGAGGGCGACACGTGTATGGCTGGTATGATGTGGTGCTCTGTCAAAACATTGTTTTGGTTTTGCTGCTTTTACAGGGTATGGTGTGGTGATGTAACGTGATGAGGTGGCGGCTGACAAGCGGAGATAGGTCGACAATGGCCCGCATGTAACCCCACCCTAAGGTGGAGGAGAAGTGACGAAGATAACCCCAAGGTGGTGTTGTTAATTATTGTTATATGTACGGTGAAAAAAAAAACAATATTTGGACTTTGTAAAGGGGAAAAAATGACTTTCGTGGCAAAAAATATTTATGATTTGGAGTCCAATATTGCCTTGTGCTGCATGCCAAGATTTAAAGGCAATTTTGAATTAATTCTCAAAAATAATTTCTGATTATATTACAATCAACTGTTCTGTTAGTATCAATCTTCATCTATTTAAACATCATAAATTGAAAGTTGTTAAGATATTTGAAAAACAGAAAAGAATAAAAGTAAAAGTTTAGACCATTCATTATTTTCTGAGACTCGACAAGTCAAGGCCCCAACACAATTACTAATGAAATAACATATTCGAGAAAAAATATACATTATCGCCCCTAAATCTAAAGTCGCCTGGCGTTCCAATCCAGTTCCAACAATGCACTTCTCAGACCGAGAAAGAGGAACTGCTTGACGTTGCATATTAGAACTCATTAAAGCTCGATTCGCATCATTATGTTCGATAAAAGGAATAAGTAAGTGACAAAGTGATCACGTAGTCGAACTTCAAGGGTGTATGGTGTATTTATTTTAGTTATTCTCTTGATCAAACATGATTAATTTTAAATTGTGAATTTAATCAATTTTGAGCACATTGAAGCATAATCAACTTATATTTTAGGTCAAAGACTTCAAACCTGAATTAATATGAATTTAATCAAATTTGATCATTCCAAAAAGCAATCTTAAACACTCTCATACCCCTGTCCTAAACAGGTGAAGAAAAAGACCTAATTCACACTAGCTTTCGCCAAATATTCTCTGTTATTCAACAAGATCTTAGCAACGACTGTAACAACTGCTGATGGACTTCTGAGAGTCACAAGGACCATGACACGTGAGATACGCTGCAACTACTCTGCATTTGCGTGCATTCATGTGGTGCAAGTTTTCATGTTTTCAATAGGCACGACCACTTTAAAGTTCAATAAAAAGACTAAACAAGGTCGTTGTTTGCCCTCGACTGATAAATCCAATAGCATTAGCTGGGAGAAAGGAACATACAATTCGCTGAAGAACAAGTTCTTCTTTATGCGATTGGCATGTTTATATAAATATGTACAGCACTACACCCTGTAAATCCCCCGCCAATCTCAGACACCCTCCAACCTTCACTTCAGAATTTCTAGACAGGTAGAGGCAGGCTGCCCAGAAGCTCACCATTCATGGCACTGCAAGCAAAGCAAATTGTGGCTTAGAGGTATACATGGGAATAAGACCAGGAATAGGTATAACAAGTGGAAAATGGAGGCCTAGATGATAGCTCCTTGATTATAGCCTGCAGTAAATTGTAGTCTCTCACATCCCCACTTCCTCTTATCAAGTCCCCAAATAAAAAAACTTGAGAAAAATTGAAACAAAAAGAAGAAGAAACAAAGTGGAAAAGTTAGGGGTGACCTCTTGATGTAATAGTAGCAGAAGTCAGCCAAGATGAATGTTTGAACAATTTCTGAGAGCAAAACCATTGGTAGCCAAAGGTACCCACTTCCAAGCAAGAAAAGATATGTTCCGGCAGTATCATACACCTGCAAGTGCATGGTCATAATTAAAACCCATCAAATCAATACCATATCCATAAGAGGAAGTCCCTTCGTTGTAGCTCAAACAATATCGGCTGTCTCAGTTAACCGAAACCTTTATGTTGCTTCATAACCAAAAAAAGGACAATGATCCTCTGTTGTAACAGCTTTAATGACAAAAGATTGCCACTTATGTAATCTGTCGTCGTTGCTAAACATGGAATACATATCCTTTCAAAGTTGGATAAACCATCATCACACCTATATTATGTGCCAGTAAAAATCTAACGTGGTGCCAAAACACTTCATTATACTTTCAAATTACATCCTATGTGAAAATCTAGAATTATCCACATATTTCCATTACTAGTCTTCGTACGATAAGTTTCCAACCTTTTATTTAAGGATACGTTAGCAAGACACAAGAAGCTAACCTGGATGATCCAATGAGCACATCCCAAAAATCTTGCAACTCCGAGTGCAAACACATAATGAGCTGTAAATGGTTCAATCATCTGAAACACACAAGCAGATTGACTATCATTCTACTCTTGCAGATATCGAATAGACAGGAAATTTATAGCAGATACAAGCGGGCCAGATATAAACCTTTGCATTCTGCATCATACGGAGCTGAGGCAGCACTGAAACAGATTCCAGGTACACACAAAATGCCCAAAGTATTCGGCTAATATGTGAATGCTGCGTATATGGGTGAATAAGTAAGGCTAGAATTGCAGAAGGCACAACCTGTAGACGAAATGAGAGCAATGTTAAAGCAGACCTCTTGGCTAAGAGTTTCACCGTCTAACACATGCATCGAGTATTGCTGCGAGCAAAGAATAACGGCACTGGCAAAGACACATACAAGTAAAGAATATAAGTTCACATACAGTTCTAGTTCTCTGAACTGAAAAGTATATTGATGCAAGAGAAAGAAATGACCAACGAGGTATGAACAAATCAGGTGAGGCGCTCACTTTACGAGATATGAGAACAATTTAGTATCAAAATAGAGAGAGATGCTGTTCAATTGAGTCGTGACAACATAGCTTCATCTGTATGAAACAGTGAGAGCCCATGGGCTCCAAGATAAGGAATAAATGACTGATTGATGATACGAAGAACTAGCTTTCACACCAGTCCATAAAGTGCTCATATTTTGTAGGCTTTTAGCAAAAAATGATTTTTGCATACTACGTAGAAAAACCATATTCATCGAAGTGACGAATTGAAAGGAAGCAATTGTAGACCTCGAACCCAATGAATGACAGGCATAATAAGCCCATTCAAAGGCCGTTCCCATTTCAGGAGACAAACCAACAGCAAGTGTGAGACACAGCAAAATAATTCCACCCTTCAAAAACTTTTACTCTTCCGCACATAGATAAAAATAGTGCTAGAAGGTCCTCATTTGATTATGCAGAAATATGCTCAATAATTATGCTCATTATTCATACAATAAGGTATATTGTTGTTAATTCTTCCTACTGTTCAAGCAACTCATGCATCAAACTGGAGGCAGCAATCTTCATACAGCTACTCTAAGAAACAAATCCAAGAATGATATTCTCCATTTACGTGTAATCAGACCACAAAATAAGGGAAAACCTCACATTAAGCTAAAATATTGCAAAGTTCACCTGTGGCTCTCACAGCACAGGTTCGCGCAACCACTACCTCCCTTTATGAAGCAGAATAAAAAAGGCGGGAGCCACCAGTGCAAGAGACTTGAATAAGTGCACAAAATCAAAAGGAGGTAGTAGACTTTAGAATTTTCCACTAGGCAGACTGGAGCTCTTAACAGGTGAATCTGACCAAACGCCATTTGCCCAATCGTGAAGCAACTGATTTAGGTTCAACTAGTTACTTCTATAAATCATCCGGTATAGTTAGTTGAACGAGATCACATATATTACATTCTTTAAGAAAGAGAATCACCTAGACCACTATGGAGACAGTATTCAAGCATTCACAATGTTTATTTAAATACATAACAATGAAAAATCAAGCACATTCAGATGGAAGGATGCCCTATAAAAATAGGGTCCTGTATTCTACAAACAGAAACAAAAGCCAAAAACGTACAGTTGAGGAGGACTTTACCAAATAATATATGGGCATGTTATCTAGCTCCGAGATGTAGCTTGACTTCAACTTGAACCTTATCATGTAGATAACCCACAATGTAGATACAAGTGTGGCAAAATCAAGCACAGTGTGAATGTCAGCTTCCATGACAAAACTACAATACAATCTCACAGCTAGGAATATAGCTGTAAGCTCTTGTGTCTTCAGCGAAAGGCCTAAACAAGACACAAGACCCATTGTTACAATGTATAAAAAAAAGATGCATCATTGTTTGTAGATAATGTGCTTTCTTTAAAACTAAAATAATCTTTAAGCATCACACCACACTATTTAGCAATCCTACTCAGAACTCGTACTACCCTCGAGAGAAAATTTTAGCATCTTGGTATAACAAGATACAGTAGAATTATCAACTTTATTACAATTCAATGTTGGCATCACATCCACAGAACAACTTTATGTTGATTGAATTTCTGTGCAACCAATTGGTAGCATGAAGGTGCAGTACCATGGCCTGCCCGGCTGCCAGTTATACGACTCCAACATTACCAATGAAGGTGTGACAGAAGAAAACAAATTACAAAAAAATGAGGTTGAAGATAGTCCAAGAAAAAATAAAGAAAAACAAGACTATCTAATAGTTCCCAAAATAAAACTGAAAAGTCAACTTTTGTAGTTCAGAAGATCACTGCTTTTCTTGTTGCTGTTTTACAGGTCTGAAAGCCAGAGAGTTTCGTACAACTGTAAAAAAGAAGAAACAGTATTAAACCGCTGTATCAGAGCTTAAATGAAAATTCCTGGAACTAATAAAAAAGCATCATAACCGTGGACTAATAGGCAGCTTTTAGCTTTATTTATTTGCCCTTCCAATCATAATACGTTAAGTACAGCGTGGACCTTCCAATAGCCAGTTGGTAGTTTGTTCATCGCCATAAAGACTAGTAGCCTCATCAACTAAGTTGAAAAGGGGAATGAATATGACATCTTGTTACTAATACTACAATACCCACCTTCCATCATTTCCGAGGAGAACACAGAGTAAAGTAGCATTTTAACTTAATCACCAAGCAAAAGAAGACTACATCTTGTAAGAATGAAAATGAGAAAAGTACTTATATGGATCCATCTCCCCTGAATTAATTTCAAAAGGCAGCAAGACCCAGCCAGATATATTATGCTCTAACAACTTGCATCGCTTATCCTTTGTGCCACTAATATAGCATAGTCTAATCATTTCTTCCAGTTGACACCCCCCTCTCTATCTCGCTCTCTCTCCTCTTCACACATACACAAACCCATGCACACAAAACCACACTCATTAATGGCCCATTATACAACAACTTATCGTAACTTAGGCAGCCCCCGTTTACACTAACACTACATCCATCAATGTGTTCCACCCTTCCCCCTTTATCTTCTATAGAGACCAAAACCTAATTCCTTGATCACCACACTGAAAGACCCCAAACACATCAGTACATCACTCAACAGACAACACCCACCCAATGGTCACCTACTATATGGTCACAATCTCCCTCCCCCCTTATGAAGCTTACTATCTATTTTACTTGATTGGCAGTGAAGATATAAATATTCATAAAGGCAAAATATTGATACCGTAACTAAAAACCACTTATGCATCACGAAGTGATGCATCACATAACCATCCCCTATAGCCCTAACACCCCATTTGAGTAACATTTTTGTTGTTTTCATTTATCTGTTTTTAAAAATGGTATTCAATCAACATAACATGCTTTCACATTTTTTAGCATGATATCTTTCATATTTTCGATACATGTCTAATTCTGAAAATGGTACCTAAACAAGTAGTTTTAGGCTTTTATTTTCTCAAAAGAGGAATCTTTTTCATATTTTCCTAAACATTATTAAAGAAAAAAAGAAGCCAATGGTAACCAATTGGATAAGTATAACCCCAAAAATGAAAATTTACATTGCCATCCAGTGGCTGTTGAGACGGCGACTTTGACCCTCTTGACCCCCCACAACAACAACCACACCCACTCACTAATCTAGGTCCACCCTGCTAATATGAAAGGTGGCAATAAAACGTCAGTGAGGGAATTAGTTTTCCAAAAGAGATGGAACCCATCCATGTGTGCGCGCAATGACGCTCTAATAATAGATATTCAATAATGTAATAACCTTTAATAATTACTAGATTTTCAAGGAACCAAATCCGTTCCATAGGGTGTAAGATATATTCCAATTCTTCACAGTTAATGATTTTGAATATATTAATGACAAGGGAGAAAATAGATACACATATTTATAGGAGTTTATATCAGATCCATGTATATTCTTAAAGTTATACTAATGAAGTCTTGCAAAAGGCCTCAATTTCACGTTAAGCTCCCCAAGCTTGTGCACTTGAGAAAGTTACAAACAAAACTAAAATCTAAACAAGTGCAAGAAGCTCAATACACATTAGTTCTAAGAAGCATATCATGAGCTTTTTAAGATCTAAGATTAGATTTAATTTGTATTTGACACTAGGATTGAAAAAAATTGACAATTTTGAAAGGAACCTTTTAGACGAACAAAAGTTCATGAGTATACTCAATAAATAAATCTAATAATAAACAAGTTTTCAATCTGCCGAGATTATTAATTATAAGAGAGTCGATTAAATATATAACTATGACTCATGAAGGTGCGTAGACGTCATTATGCTAATCCAGTTCGCTTAGACTCATTTACAATTATGAAAGGATTGCAGTGTCACCTGCAGTACAAAGGAACTTCACATTGCCTTAAGGACAAAGCTCAAGAGGCATATAAGTGATTTTCAGAACAAATTCATAATCTAAGCACGGTTTGCTTGTCATCTGGTCAACAGGGTTAACCGATGATAGTAGCACAAATTCCTTTTTTATTTTGTAGCATAAACATTTGGTGAATCTTCTGTAGTTTTTGAAATCTCAGGAAATTCATGTAATCTCCCCATAAGCCAAACTGTTCTTTTCCTACTCTTTTTGCCTTTTCTTGGTCAAAATCCAGACCACACGGGAGGTAGCTTTCTACCCATAAATCCCCTCTCTCGCTGAGGGCATGATCAGTATCATTTCTTTCATGAAAGCAATTAGAATAGCATGAGCAAGTTACAGCAGCACCCAAATGAAAGTAGTATCTCACGAATTGGAACGAGAATAAGCAAAACAAAGGAAAGGGCAGCCCTATGACACTCGCCAACGGCACTTGCTGTGCAGCTATACACTGTACAGAGTGCCAGTAACAGGAAAAGGACTGCCAACCATCACCAAAAAAAAAAATACTCTTTTCAATTTCCACATCCATAACAGTAAGGCATCTAATCAACACGAAGTTCAAAACCTAGTTGATAAAAAAATTAAAACCAAAAACCCCAATTCACGAAAACAACAACCAAATACATGTTAAATACCATAAAAGGAGACAAGATATCACGGTGACCAAAACAATAACGAAACGAGAAAAAAGATTGGACTAATTAAAAAGCTATGTGCTGTGTGTGTACCTGAACAGGTCTTCTGGGTGGTGAGCTTGTAAATGAGGACCATGATCCCGGCGGCATGGATCGACTCGGACGCAACGTAGAAGTGGTTGCGATCCCTGATCATGAGCTTGAGCGCCACCAGCGAGCACAGCACCGACGTCACTGCCAAGAAGGTCTTCACCTTCATCGACTGCCGCCGAACCCACGCGAACAGCTTGTTCACCGGCGAGCCCCTCCTCCGTCCCATCGCTTCCCCTCTCTTCTTTCTTTCACCGATCGCTCGACTCGATTGAATTCTTCTTTTCAGGGCAGAGAACTGGGGGGTTTTGGCGTTATAAAAGGACAGGGGCGGTATTTGGGGGGTTTTGTCTTTGGCATGTAATTTGTGGTGAGATTACGTTGGCAATCCAATCATTAAATTCTTAATGTGCGTAATTAATTGGGGAGGACCAATGGGGTGTCGACTTCTGAGATTAGCTTACGTTTGTAGCTGTTGTTAGTTCAACCGTGAGGATACCGTAATCAGTATTGAGGTTGGCCGCCGTTTGGACAATTCACGTCTTGCTTTCTTTCCTTTTTCTGACTTCTGGTGAAATCCTAAATGAACTGGAGGTTCGTTCGGTGTTGGCCAACCTACACTTTCCCAACTTCCAACCACCTTATCAGTGTTGGATTAACGTGTTATTATTACTAGCTAAAATTCCGTGCTATGCACGGGAGAGGTGTTAGCTACATTCTTTGCTATGCAAGGAAATGACACTAATTTAGAAATGGAGAAAGCGAGAAATATTCAGCGATTTTGAAAATGCAAACTAAATAAGTAAAAAAAAAAAACTGTGTAAGTATTGGACAAAAAATGGTTTGATATCCCAAAAGTTGTTAGTTTCAGTCCACGTAGCAAAACGGTCATGCAGGCGATGATATGATAACGTTCTCTCTGCTTTAACTTTATTATTTGGATAATCAGACATGGACATAAGGTATATAACCTTTTAATATATATAATCCTACAATTTAGAAAAAGAATACATCCCATTATCTCTCTATCTCTCAAACCTTCTCAATCGCTCACTTAAAGGAGTTTGCATTTGACCTTTGATTACATATCTCATTTAAAAGAAACTTGGTCAAGTCCTTTAAAAATTCAGGGCAGGCCACATTGGGGCAGTAGGAAAGAGGTAGATAACTTTACGTTTGTAAGTAATGTTGCAATCGCACAATAAATAAACCTTTCAAGTGATGATTGTTGATCAACTAAAAGCAACCATAGAGTTTAGGCCTTTTTATTTTCTTGTTTTCAAGTACGTTGGATCTTTGTCGTTCTTTATTTTTTACTTTTGCTTTTCCTTATTTATGTGTTACGACTTTTTCTTCAAAAATCAAGAATTGTAAAGAGCTTTATACACCAAATATGTGACAGAGTTGCTGATCATTTTCTTTTCTTTTTTTTTTATACCAAAAAAGCTATTTGTAATGTAAAATGAGCTAAACAATAACTCAGTGCCCATAGAATGTGTTACTTACAAAGAACAATAAACACATAAATGATTCACTGCCATATGTTTTAATTTTGAAGGAAGTTTACTTTGGGCAATCAAGAATAATACACTAAAAAGAAATATGGCCTTGGACAGACAAAAATAGCTAATCATTCTACAAAATTTTAACATCTCATAGATTGAACGATGAATACATCAAGCACATAATGATATATGTATGAAATCTTTTTGCCATTGCACAAATTGATTTATTCATATTTTTCAGTGTCCTTGTTAATTTATTTTCATCGTCGCAATCGTCAAGGCATTTTCACATGCACATAAAAAAGCAATCCTAAATTTTGTATAATCCATTTGCAAAAGAGAAAAAAAAAGTGTAAGCTTTTTTCAATGTTTATGAAGCTAATTTTTCTTTCTTTAGTTCACCTCGCTTCTCCCCATGTCCTAGGAAGGATGGTTGGCTACATCTCTCCCAAAAACTGTATCCCTGCCCCATCTGCCTTGCCTTCCACCACCGGTCCTACTTTCCTAACCCCTACCTCGTTTCCCCACAGCTCATCCCCTACATCCCCCAAAATCCCATCCAGCCTTGCTTTCAAAGCGTCAACCACCATTTAGACATGTAAGAATGGAGACAGTGAAATGATGCATAGATAATTGTGTAAACGGAAAAAGAAAAGAAAAGAACTTTGAAGCGAGGGGAAGCAAAGTATACACATCTTGTTTAACCATACAATAGAGGCTTATTTGCACGAATGAGCTTTATATCGAACACCCCGCCACATTTACACTGGCTCCGTCGCACATACGTAAAACACAAACTGTAACAAATCAAATACCACCGTTAGCAAGTAAGCACCAGCCATCGCACAATCACCATAACTAAACGCACGTTTAGATATATCTCAAAATTGACGTAGTCGTTGATTGAAGCTTGCTATTGTATGGTTTATTCCTCGTGACCGTCGAATTTCATAGCTAGAAGTGGGTCTTATAGCATGAGTTTGCTTTTTCCCTTGAATTGTAACTGCGGAGGGATTATTTGATGGTGGCTGTAATTACCATCACAATACTCTTTTATCTCCCAAAATGCCGATTTAGTTAGGAAATAGTGATAATGCCATCCACTAAAAATCTTTGCAGATACAGGTGAGAATTACATACCCAACATGCCTTGATTTAGCTATTGCTTCTCGTGATCGTTCCTTTGATTTGAGGTTTTGTCCAACTGCAATGTCATCGTCAATTCATCTTCACCGCCCTAACCTGCAAGGCATTTCACATGCATGTAGAGAAACAATTCTAAATTTCGTAACATCCATCTGCAAGAGAGAAAAAAAATGCCTTTAATTCACCAAACCCACACACACACACACACACACACACCAGATGCCACATTTGTTGTATGATAGAGTCACTTCTTCTCTTTATGTTAAACACGAATATATGCCAAAATTCAACGCCTCATCAAGACATTTCTTATCGCAAGTTTTCCTCCTATCGCCACCTACTCATCCTAAACCTTATTGTTCTAACCATTGAGATAGCGGCGGAGAAGGCGGTGCCACCGCCAGGCAAAAGTTGGTTAGCAAGAGAGTATAAATGGTGTCGCTTGCATTGCTCATACTTGTAATGTGAGCAGGATCTATACGGGTTAATTCATTGGTACGCAATAATGAAAAGCATATCTTATGTTGTCCATAAAAAGTGGCAAATTAAGGCTCCACTCGGCTCTGAACTGTGATCCTAAATTTCACTCAAAGAGGTCCAAGATTACAATCCAAACGTCCTCTTGACAATGCTTTTTGTGAGATCGTGGCAACCAAAAGGTCAAGGTGCGTCCACCCTACTCGAAAATATATGTTCCTTCCCAGGTCCCTCTATTGCATATTTCCATCTCTAGCAATTCAACTTTGCTAACCAAAAAGGCTCTTTGTCAGTAAATGGCAAAAAAAAAAAAAGGTAACGATAGAAGCTTCGCTTGCACAACCATCTTCTTTTGATCGATATTTTCTCCTTTTTTAAGAAGGTTTAGGGAAGAGATACGAACATGAACATCATGGCTAAAACGACAATAAATATGTCCACTAACCCATCACTGGCCCGTGTTGGAGTTGGATCTTCCAGTTTAGCAGCATATCCAGATTTAAGGGCCCAGCGTAACACATAGTTTTCAAGTATACAATTCAGAGGAAATGAAAGTGAAATAAACGGAGACCTAGCAAAATCTTATTGTTCGAATCATTGAGATAGCGGCGGAGAAGGCAGTGCCGGAGATGACAGGAATAAGACGGAGGCAATTTTGGCGTTGGCGGAGTTGGGGGACAGTTTACCGAAGGACCTGGCTGTGGTGATTGAATCTGGTAGAACACCAAGATCGATTGCGTTGAAGTACTTGGACTTGGAGAAATCGGCAATCTTCCGGTGGTTGCTGCAGTTTCAAGGTTTTAAGGAACGACTGTTTGTCACCACATGACTTCGTCTAGCAGAGGGAGAGGAGGACGACCCCGAAGACGGCAAGGGAAGGGGAAGAGGAAGCGGGCATCTGATCGTCTATCGCTTGTAAACGGAGAAACATGAAAACAAAGATAATGGAAACTGTAATAAAACCGTTGAGAAGTGGGAGTAGAGTTTTTTCAGGAATAGTGGCGTGTGGGAAGTTCTCAGGGGAAGTGAAGATCCAACATGAGTCTGACATGTTTTTTTTATATTTAATAAAATTAAAAATTTCTAAAAAATAGAATTCAGGATTTGCTGTACATTGAGACTATCGATCAAATCCTATTATATATAGTATAAATTAATGCATGTGATACAATTTATGTAATTATGTTTGTAATATTTGTTTTTGATAACTCTTAGATATCGCTCGTTTTGCTTGTGTCTTCGCTCACCTTATTAGACCGTCTCTTGCATCTATGTAGGAGACTAAAGTGGTCCACATGGCCATTTTCACATTGCAATTATTAAGCGTATCTCCACTAACTTAATTGTGGTTGTGGGTAGTTTATTTCTAATAAGTTACATGGAAGTTATGGAAAGACTGCATCTTGTAAGGATGTATAAAAGAAAATTTTAAAGTATAAAAAGGTTTCTAACATAATATTTTTTGTGCCTATAATTTCTAATATCTCTCGTCATAAAGAGACTTGCATGTGCCAGAAAAACATACAAATTCACACTACATAAAGATTTGGTGAATAAGATTTACGTTCGTGAAAGCTTTTGAATTGTCAAGAGAAAACAACAATGACCGGAAATAAGTTATTAGTATTATTTTATCTATATCTATACTATATATAATGAGAATACATTTTTTGGTGTCATACCCTTTTGGTGTTACATTAAAAGTGTCTGTGGTGTGACACGTGTCCAAAATGAGGGTAAAATCGGAAAACACATTTTTGGGTGTTAAATAACTACTTACTTACAGTGGTGACAAGTGGCATTTCAAGAAAAATTATAAAAATTGACAAAATAAAGATCTTAATTGGTAACTAACTACCCATAAAAATATGTTTAGTTTTACAAATTTACATTTTAACAAAATTTACACTATTAATTTTATTCTTACACACGCATCGCGTGTGCCACCGTCACTCGTACACAATAATGCTAACAACCCGCTCTAATGACCAGTAGAGCAAGTGCTTACTCCTATTAAAAGAAAATCATTATCTGCTCTTGGAGCAACTGTTTGAGAGGAAAAACATCCGTTTTTTAAATGGCATTTTTGGACATTTTACGATTATTTTTTTTTTGGTTTTGACTTTTAGAGAAAGAGTTTTAGTAAATGTTGAAACGATTACAACAATTATTGCGCTACCACGTAACACGTAGTGGGTTCGGAAACATACCGTATGAAGTCTCCGAATATTTCGACGTAGGATCCTTGTTGTTACGAGCCTCCAACACGCTTGATCTTTTTCGCAGGTACGAAAACGGCTACTAGAGTCGAGTTCTTCGTCCACGAACCAAATCCTAGAGCTTGGTGATTGCTCTAGAGAGAGTGCTATAGAGAGAGGGTTATTACTAGTGACTTGTGATTTATTGGGATATCTCTAACCTTTATATAGAGATACAATTAGAGACTGACTTTACCTCCAACTCTTAGGAGATAAAGATTGTATTTATCTCAAACACTTAAGAGATAAATATTCTCTCAATAACTGTATTTATCCAAACTAACAAATACACATTATCTGTTAGTGGGCGGATAATGGGTCCACTGACCCAATTTATTAACAGCTCCCACTCGCCCACACACAGGGCAAATAAATCGTACAGTCCCTCTTTATCTCTCGTCCACTCATCTCCTCATACAGGAAATGGAACGTGCGACCTACGAGAAAGGATGTCCAGTTGAGGAGTATTGTATTAAGTTATCACCAAACTAACACAATACATCACTCCAAAAAATCTCGTATGTACCCCAGATAGTTCAACTACACCAGATTAAACACTCTCAAATCCCTCATAGTGAGCAGTGTTAAACCTCTCATATGTTATGTATTCATGACTCATATCGAAACGAAAATCGACAAAGTCGCCCGGGCTATGAATCACACAACATGATGTAATATTGAACTTTCTTCCCAAAGCCCTCATGTCATTCCAATTAGACCCAACCGCTTTCCTAGACATGCCCCGCGAGACCGCATCATCCATGATCCAAGGGTACATGCTAAAGTAGCGACATTGAGTATCCTCTTCATGACATAGTCTAAGGTGAAAAGGGTACCATATAGGATCAAAAATTTCGATCCAAGTGGCTCACACAGTGACGAAGCAGGGATTCATTCGTCACTCCCACTGTCGGTCTGCATTTAGCACATGCAGTATGATTTGCATGCTATGGCGTAACCCGCAAGGGCGTGTCACATAAATGTATAATAAAATACGCCATACGAATCTAAGTCTAGTCGCTGTACAAGCGCCTAACCTGAGTTTTTCAGCCCAGTCACTCTCATAGTGCCTGCCTGAAATCTCACATTCGGCTGTAAACAGGCTACATAGAGTTGTGGAGATACTCTATGATCGACCTACATTTATTAGGTCTCATCTTAGCTCCAACTAAGGCGACATGTTTGCTTTATAAGCTGTATCATCTTATTCGCCCACTTGGCGCTTAAGACAATTATGTCTCATCTTGCTCGCTATCTTAGCGCCAAGGTGAATTACCCGTGTGAGTGGGTCAATTCAAGCCTGGTGACACTCTCAACAAGGATGTATATGTAATCACAAAGATTATTCATTCATTCCATAATAAACTCAAATCAAGGAACGAAAAATTTAATGTAATAAATAATGTCAAGTACATAAGATGCCATAAACATATCAAAACCTACGTAGTCCCATACTCCTAATGTGAGAAAGGAAAACATCTCTAGCAATAGGCTTGGTCAAAGGATCAGCCACCATTCTGCCAGTAGGTATATGCTTCATGGTCACCTCTCCTTGCGCAACTAAAGTTCTAATGAAGTGATAACGAAGGCCTATGTGTTTGATATTTGGGGTCCGTTACAAAATCTAGGGTAGCTGTATTGACACAGTGAACAGTGACAGACTCATCTGCATGAGCTGTAACCCCTAGAGCCTGTAAGAATGACCTCAACCAAACAGTTTCCTGGACTGCTGCTGAACAAGCAACATACTCCGACTCTATCGTGGATAGGGCGATGCAAGACTTTTTCTTGCTGTACCAAGAGATAGCTCCACCTGAAGTGGATATGCGCTCATCTCTATCAGCGCCCCAATCAGCATCGCTGTATACTCTCAATCTCAAGTCTCCACCATGATAGCACAGGACGAGATCAGCGGTTCCACGCAAGTATCGAAGGATCCTCTTCACCGCATTCCAATGAGCGGGTCCAGGATTACTCTGATAACGACTCACCATTCCAACGGCATAGCAGATGTCTGGACGCGTACACAGCATAGCGTACATCAGACTTCCTACTGCAGCCGCGTAAGGCACTTTGGACATCCGATTCTTTTCCTCATCATTCTTTGGGCATTGGTCTGTTGTTAAAGTACACGCCTTGTCCATTGGAGTGTCTATGGGTTTTGAGTTATGCATACGGAATCGTTCAATGACCTTCTTGATATATGTCTCTTGAGACAAACCGAGAAGTCTCTTTGGACGATCACGTATGATTTTAACCCCGAGCACATAATTAGCTTCTCCCATGTCCTTCATCTCAAAAGTTGAGGACAACCACTGCTTAGTGGCGACAATGGAACTCATGTCATTCCCAGCTAAAAGAATGTCATCCACATACAAAGAAAGGATCAGAATATTTTTCTTGGATCGTTTTACGTAAACGCAATGGTCTTGTTCAATCATTTCAAAACCTATAGAGGTAATGGCATGATGAAACCTAAAGTACCACTGCCTAGACGATTGTTTGAGACCATATATAGAACGTTTGAGCCGGCAAACTTTGCGCTCATGTCCCTTGACTTCAAAACCCTCAGGTTGAGCCATATAAATCTCTTCGTCTAGTTCTCCATTGAGAAACGCAGTCTTAACATCCATATGAAAAAGTTTTAAATCCTGCTGGGCGACAATAGCTAGGATCAGGCGAATTGAAGCAAATCTCACCACTGGGGAGAAAGTGTCTTCATAGTCCACACCCCGCAGTTGGGTATAGCCTTTCGCCACAAGACGTGCCTTATACTTGTCAATTGACCCGTCTGCCTTGCACTTGACTTTTAAAACCCACTTGTTTCCAACAGTCTTGTGCCCTGGCGGAAGGTCAACCAACTCCCAGACCTGATTCTTCTCCATTGAGCTCAACTCATCTTTCATTGCAGCCATCCACTCATTACTAGCAGGTGAAGATAAGGCTTCTTCCATAGAAGTGGGCTCATCTTCATCAGTTGGAGTGCACATAAGAATTTCACCGTCAATCTCAAAACGACGACGTGGAACTCTTCCTCGTGCACCTCTACGCAGTTGAGAATCTTGTTGACCTGATGGTCCTGATGGTGTGCTCCCACTGTCTAGGATGCTCCCACTAGGTTGAAGATCACTTATACTATCTTCAGCGACAACAGGATGAGGAACTAATCCCCTACCTTCGCTTGGAGATGGTAAAGTGGCTTCAACTTCCTCTAACTCATAGAGGTCAAGATTCTTACTTGCGTCTCCAATGCTAGGAAAATCATTCTCTATGAAATCGACATCACGAGACTCTATTTCAGTCTTTCCACCATTTGGATGTTCACCATACATCACATAGCCTTTAGAGTTTTCAGAATACCTCAAGAAGATACTCTTTTTAGCTCTAGGCCCTAGTTTCCCATACTTATGAGAAATACTGTGAACATAACCTGCTGAGCCCCATGGGCGCAAGTTATCCAAATTTGGCTTTTGGCAATTCCAAAGCTCATATGGGGTGGATTTGACTGATTGTGAAGGCACTCGATTAAGTATATAGGCTGCAGTCAAAAGCGCATCCCAAAAAGATATTGGGAGGTTTGCTTGCGCCATCATAGACCTAACCATGTCTAACAATGTTCTATTCCTTCTTTCCGCAACGCCATTTTGTTGTGGAGTATTAGGAATAGTAAGTTGCATGCGTATCCCTTTTTCCTCACAAAACTTCTTGAAGTGATCTGACAAATATTCGCGTCCTCTGTCAGTGCAAAGAGTTTTTAAATTCTTCTCTTTCTGATTCTCAACCTCAGCTACAAAGCGTTTGAAACAGTCCAAAGCTTCATAGCGGTGAGATATCAGATACACATAACCATATCGCGTATAATCGTCTATCAGTGTAAGGAAATAAGAGGCGCCATGGCGTGCCTTTACACTCATAGGTCCGCATATGTCAGAGTGAACTAGCTCAAGTGGTTGAGTTGCTCTCACAGCCTTTCCAAAAGGCTTCCTGCATGCTTTACCGGCCAAACAAGCCTCACAAGTTTGTAGATTGACTCTTGCGAGTGGGCCCAAAAGGCCTTCTCTAGCCAAACGAGTCATTCTATCTTGGCCTATGTGGCCCAGTCTTGCATGCCAGGTGGTAGAATCATTCACAATATTATCATTCACAACATAAGAATAAGAGGACTGAGAATCATTTAAATCCAATTGAAAAAGACTATCCATGCGAAAACCATGTCCGAACAAAACATCATCCAAAAAGATGTCCAACTTATTACCCTTAAAAATAAAGGAAAAACCACTGTCTAATAAAGCAGTAACTGAAAGTAGATTAAGCCGAACAGTGGGTGCATATCGCACATCCTCAAGAATCAATGTGCGCCCAGTGCGCAACTTGAGCTGGTAAGAACCAACCCCTAGCACCTCTTCGGAGCTATTGTTTCCCATGAAGATATGTTTGCTACCCACTGGAATCCGGTGATAATCTACGAACCCCTCTCGATCACGTGCTACATGTTTTGTTGCACCTGTATCCACAAACCACACAGGTTGGGAATGAGCAACCATCACATGTGAGGAAACATATAACTGAGAGAGAGATTCTGAAAGTACCTTCTTCGGCTCAGTGCAATCACGAGCGAAGTGTCCTTTCTGTTGACAGTTGAAGCATTTAACTTTAGACAGATCCTTTTTCCCACCACGTTTTCCTCTCTTGCGTTTCTTCATTTTCCTTCCTTTGGCGCAGAAGTGCTAGCCTCGCCTTTCTTACCTTTCTTACTTTGTCTTCCGCGCTTGCCATTTGCATTGCGCGATCCCCCTTGGGCGACATAAGCAAGGGTCTTGTCAGCATCTCGAGTCTCGTCCTCAAGGATGACATGCTGTGAAACATCAGAAAAGTTCTTGATGTTTTCACTGTGAGTCAATATCTGTTTCATATTGGCCCATGAGGCAGGAAGGGACCTTATGACAGCTCTGACTTGCTGCTCATCTGTGAGCGCATGGCCAGCATCCCTCAGCTTACCAATCATATTGGACATCATCCTTAGATGTTCACTCATGGTATGTTTAGGGTCTTTTGTGTACTCCTCAAACTTAATCACAAGGCTACGAAGCCGCGTAGTTGAGGTTCCACCAAAAGAGAACTTGAGCTGCTCCCATAAAGCTTTGCAAGTTGGAAGTTCATCATACTGCCCGATTAGATCATTTTGCAAGCTGCTCAACAAGGTGTAGCGCGCACTACGATCTTTCTGATTCCATTTCTGGTAGGCAGTGTGGTCTCTTAGGGGTTGCGCCTCAGTTGGCGCGACCATCTCCTTGGTCAAGTGCTCCTCGAGCTCTTGTTCGTTCAGCATGAATTTCATCTTTTTGTGCCAAACGTCATAATTATCTCCGTTAAGTTTCTCACCCTTAACGAGATCAGCTATGACATTCTTGGTGGCCATTATATTCACTACATTAGATTGCGCAAGGAAAAGACATTAATTATACATCCTTCTATTTATTTCAAAAAATTCAAATGAAAAACATAATCCTTCCTCACATCATGAAATCGAAAATTTGCTAAGCTCGTAATCATCTCCCATGTATGTGAGTTGGGAAAAATATTTTTCAAGTAATTTTTCGCAATAAATTTCATCATTATATAAGCCACAATATAATAAATCATCCACATGATAATTTAGAACAATATAAAATTGCACCATGCAATAAAGTGTGCAAGGACTCCATTGAGCCCCATTGGCATTCTAATAACTTATGCTAAGAAAATTCTGACTTGAATAATGTGCGTGCGAAATTACATCCCCGTACAAGGCTTTCTGGAAATATACAGGGAAATAGTAGAATACAACATCTTTGAGAATCCTACTACAAACTACTCCAATAAAACAAATGGAGATGCCGCACAACACATTATTTTCAAAAGAATTTTCTTAAAGCAAGAGTAAACACATAAACATAAGTTTCTTTAGAATGCTAATCTAGTATCCATCCATTTAACCTAAAACTAGCATGCTCAAATAACAAGTTAAAGGGTAATTTAAATGGATGAATATGTCACATTCTCCTTCAAGGAAAACGGGCGTGAATGCCTTGAACTTGGGTTTAAAGTGTGGGCTTATCAAAAAGCCCAACAAATATATATATATATATTTAAACCATAACACAAATCAAGGCAAATAAGTAAAACATAATTTATCTATGTCATATAACTCTCCAAAATATTTATTTCTGCTCACAAAGTGCAAAAAATAATATTTACGCATTATTCGTATTTTTGGGAACCACAAAAGTACCACAAAAATACTCACAAATGACCAAAAACTGAGAGATAAATCCTAAAAAATTGGCAAACAGTAAATTTATCCCTAATATACCCTCTGCAATTAAAGAAAAAATTCTGTGTGCATAAAACAAAATTTTAAAGCTAATTTCAATAGAAAAAGTCGTTTAAAAATTAAACAGAATATACAAAGATGATATAAAGGTTAATTTAACACCATATAAAACCTTCAGAAGTCAAAACAAGACTTCACGCGCCGGCAGTGGGGTCAGAACATGCCGGAAAACACCCTCACGCGCTTCCACGCGCCACCATGCGTGTGGGGCAACTTTTGAGTCTTCTAGGCAGGCGCGTGTGAAGCACGCGCGCGCGTGGAACCATCTTGGCTTGGGCGCGTGTCACGCGTGTCGCGCGTTCTAGCAGTCTCTGCACGTGGCGTGCGTGGCGCGCTTTCTAGCAGCCTCGGCTGGCGAGTGGACGCGTGCGCGGCTCCAGGGCGGGGCTTGGCTCACGTGCGGCGCGTGGGAGCGGCTTGGCACGCGTGCGGCGAGTGGCGTGTGACTAGTCATGCGCGTGGCTCAATCAGCGCGTGACACGTGTCACGGCTTGTGTGCACTGTTCATCTTCTTCGTGAAAAAATCCTAATTTTTTCAACGCCGCCATGTCGCGATGCCAACTTTTTAAGGCCATATCTCTCTCGTTTTTAAGCCAAATAATGCGTACGATATATCGTTGGAAAGCTTATGCGACATAGATTAATTATGTACCAAACGATCATGATAAAAACTAAATATCATGCTCAGAATTTGAGTCCCAAAACTCGAAAAAACCACAGTTTTCTTGAAAAATAAAATCGTGATTTCTCATAAACCATGCATCCAAAAATCACGAAATTTTATGGAGTTCATCCTCAACCATAGGAGAACAAAATCATATAATTATTTTTCAGAAAAACATGCTCAATAAATTTCGAATTTTTGTAATGGGTCTCATTCATGTATCCGGAAAAAATCGCAACATGCACATAATTAATCTAGCATGTTAAAGGCGAATCAACAAGTAATCAGCTCTGATACCAATGTTGAAACGATTACAACAATTATTGCGCTACCACGTAACACGTAGTGGGTTCGAAAACATACCGTATGAAGTCTCCGAATATTTCGACGTAGGATCCTTGTTGTTACGAGCCTCCAACACGCTTGATCTTTTTCGCAGGTACGAAAACGGCTACTAGAGTCGAGTTCTTCGTCCACGAACCAAATCCTAGAGCTTGGTGATTGCTCTAGAGAGAGTGCTTTAGAGAGATGGTTATTACTAGTGACTTGTGATTTATTGGGATATCTCTAGCCTTTATATAGAGATACAATTAGAGACTGACTTTATCTCCAACTCTTAAGAGATAAAGATTGTATTTATCTCAAACATTTAAGAGATAAATATTATCTCAATAACTGTATTTATCAAAACTAACAAATACACATTATCTATTAGTGGGCGGATAATGGATCCACTTACCTAATTTATTAACAGTAAATAAGATAAGATGGGAGGTTGTGGTTGTGATTATAGTATTGACGACTACCAAAAAGAAAAAGCCATTGATTATGCATATCTTGTGAAGGCAGTGGTGCAGTGGTATCTGAGCACTATGAAAAATCCCAGCCCAAGTGAGAATGTTCTTCTAAGGTCCGTTTGGTAAATGAAAATGAAACTAAGGTTTGAGATCATATATTAATTCCAATTCTATGAGAACTAGAATTGAAAAAAGAATCACAATTTCATTGTTTGCATGTAATTATCAAAATATGAAAAAAAATTAAATTTTTGATAAACATTTTTTAAAAAAGTAAAGTGCATGTCAAACTTTAAAGTCGGCGATTTTTCGATCACAGGCAGAAGAAGTCTAACAACGCCTAGTGATGGTCTAACAAGATTTTTTTGTCGGATTTCGTGTGTGGTCCAGTCAAAGACCGGAGCAATTCAGTGTGTTTTTGACAATCAGCTATGGAGCCTCAGCGATTGATTGATTGATTAGGCTCATCATCTTTTGAATTTGCATTTTAGCTAAAGGCCTAAACATTAGAAATCCGCCAAGATAGTATAAATTAAATTCTAGTGCATATGAGATTTCAATTATGAATGGTGTTAAAATAACAGCATTACAATTCTTAATGCTCCATTCCGAATCTAAGTATCTAACCCCAATTCCAAGCTTAATTAATAATGCAAATGCAATCCAATGGGACCCTTAGAGGATTTTCTAAAATGTCGGTAAAGGTGCAAAACGTGGATATTTAAATAAATGGTCGCCGAAGGTGCAAAATGCCCGGACTGCTATCTTTAACGACGGTTTTGTCCCATTAGTTCTGGTAATGGTAGTTGAACGACCTCGAATGGTGATTCCCAACTGGCAATTCTATCAATTAATCTGCTGATACGCCTGTTTCCAGCTTGAATGTGAAGCTACATGCCACTTTTTCCAATGTTGGCTCGGTGTTCTTTCTTCCAACTAATGTTTCTGTACTCGAAGAGAAATCATTGCCTTGCATTGCACATCTAGTGTTCGACAAATTGCCTCTGAAGTGGAAGTGTAAATACCCCTTTTCTCTGACGATCGAATATTCTACCACATTGTAGCTTTTGGGCAATCCTTGGACTTGGCATCATACATTCTTTAGACCTATTGTAATGAAGAAACTAAGGGTATCCACTGTTGTCTAATGCCTTCTAAAGGAAGTCACTGAACTGATTATATAGTACTTCTAATGTGAGAAGGGTGGCAGGGCAGTCACTTGGAGTGATGCCCACTTTGCTTACCTATTAGACCGGTTCAAAACTGTTTGGCACATAATCGAAGATTTTAACGACGTCAATTGTAGTTTTGCATACGAGTACACACAGTCTAGATTTTTTAAAAACAAGATCTCCGATAGCCGCGGTTTTGTGTATATCGCATGACCTTCACGTATCGTGGATATCATGAATTCTTTGTGATCCCTAACCATTAAAATCACTGGCCTGTTTTGACATGGTTGCTTGTGCACCATTTCTTTGTCTGCAAAGAAGGTCACAATAATTTTGGTGAATACAATATTATTACGGAAAGTCAGCGAAAAAAATTTGATAGACGCAGGCCCCGTTTGAAAGTTTTTTTTTAGTTTTGTAAACTGGAAAAATAAACGCGTTTGGCAATCATTTTTCATTTTTTTTCTTCAGTTTAAAAAACCAAATTTTAAATCAAGGTTGTTTTTGAAAACTCCAAAAATGAGTTTCGGTTTTTTTTGAGACCACCACCACCTCCCACTGCCGACAGCCACCGCCCACCGCCACTATCCACCATCGGCGACTGCCAGCGGCGGCAACCACCGCAAGCTACTGTCAGCGACAGGCAGCCACCGCCGACGGCTGACCACCGCCACCGTTGGCCACCGCCACGCCCCACCACTGCAAACTACCACAAAATAAAAACTCAAAATAAAAACTAGGTAATTAAATACCCAAAAAAAACTCAAAATAAAAATTTGGTTATCAAACACCCACTTGTTTTTATAAAAAAAATTTAAATTAATTTTGATTTTTTTTTTTTTTTTAAAACTGAAAACCAAAACTGAAAGTATTGTCAAACGGAGCCTAGTCTCTAGCATTTTCTATCCCACTTACAAAAGTTTTGTCTTAAACATTGGATTCAAAGAAAGACCATTGCCATCAATTGATCTCAAAGCTTCCTTACAAGTAGAGCCTGAGACACCCTCCTTTTTTGTAGTCTAGTGATGTTCTTTCTTTTCTTTGGAAGGAGATTTGGCAGTCTCAGCGTTATTTATTTCATTGGTGATAATTTGGGGAAGAGGAGAAAAGGTTATGCCAACTGGTGCTTTATGAATAAAACAGATGGGGAAGTGGTTGACCATAGCTCCAGAGAGTCTATGGGACATGGTGCTTTGTCTCTTAGCTACTAGTTAAGAGTATTCCATGTTCAGTCTTGGCTTTGGTAAGGAGTTGGTTATTGTTTGAATGAGAAGGCGGGCTGCAAACTTATGGGGTTTGATTCCTCCTCCTAGTGCATTGAAGAGGAGTGAAATAGGAGGGTGCTTGAGGGATTCCGTTGTCTTCAGCCAAAGCTTAAGGAATTCTTCTTGTCTACCCTTTTATGTTGGGTGTAGTGAAAATTTTTAGTTCGATGAGGTCCTCGTAGCTTTCATTGCTTTTGGGGATATTTTCTAGCCGCGCACAGGTGGTTGAGTTTCTTTTTCTTGTAGAGGTGTCACCCCTTTAGGGCATTCTTGTCTGTGAGTGCTTGTAAATATAATACTATGGCACCTCAGAAACCTCTTATACCTTGATGTAGCCTTTTTAGGGTTTTACGGTCTTTGAAGAATAGTAAAATCTGTGTTAAGAAAGTGAGCCAAACTAATAGAGCCGCGTATGGAACGGACTTGACAACTCAAAAGTACTTGAACCTAATTATTTGGGGTTGGAGAGTTGATTTCCCGCTATAAAAGGAAAAGCATATACTCCGTATTATTTTTTAAAAGGTAAGTTTTGGTTTATAGGTCCGCAAATTCAAGAATTGAAGAAAATGAATTGAAAAACGACTAAAACGTTCATCAGCAGAAGGGCATACCGCTGTGAAAAATGACTAGCATGTTCATCAGCACCAAACTACTATCAAAGCTCTCAAGCATGAATTATCTTGCAAAAAAAAAAAAGAAGGAAAGTAATTAGTTCTCTTTTTCAATTCTCCTAAGACCATGCTACTCCCAACCACTAAGAAGTCTTAAGATGTGATTAGTCACTAGATATTGTTTTAACAACAGAGTCTGCTCTATGTTAATGCTGAAAAACTCTGGTACCTTTCCATCAGATAATATGCAAGGCAATTCTTTGAGAAAGTCTTATACTAGTTAAGTAGACCGTCTCAATTTTTGTATGAGTTTGCTTGATCCCCGGCATAAGCAGATCTTTGAATATACATCTTCTTCTGTAATTTCGGCTGAGTTTCTTGTGAATTCTGGGTATATTTGACCGGCTCTTCTGCTCAGAAACAAAAATTTTCCTTATGCTCCTTGATATGCCTTCTTTAACCCACAGTTGTTTTCCCGTAGACATGACAAAGCTATCTTGGAATGATCGTAAGAAGAATATTAGAATAACATTAGGGTGCTGTTGCAATTGGAAACAGAATATAAAACACCAAGTCATTTTCTGCATTGGCATACTGCTTAAGTTATCCACAAACAAATAAGAAAGGTCCTACAAGCCTATGCTAAGGAGAGCTGCCACATAACTGCAAGTAGCATGATCCAGATGACAGGAAAGTAGTCACAAACTAATGGCTTAGCTAGGCAAGGCATCTGAAATAATGAGGATATCAGCTCGGTTAAGCAAAAATCATAGGCTGTCTTTTATCCCTTACTAATTATAGTTATCTTACAACACTATGGTGGTAGTTAGGCTACCATAGCATAGGGAACAGGCATTTGCCATCACCTGTAGGTTGATAATTTGGGGCAGGATAAGGAACCAACCAGACATAATATAGAAAAAATGGATCGACCATAGCAAAATTTCCTCTACCATACCCAAAAGGTCTATTTGCCCTCTTGTATTATGGACAACCAGTTGGTTCCCTGTATCTGCCATAATGTCATAATGTAAAGAGCTAAATGGATGTCCAGCAAATTGAGAGGAGCAGGAACAAACAAAGCAAACCAAGATTCTTCCCAAAAATCAAATATTGCTGATGATATTGCACGGAGGTCGCTGTTTGATTAAGGTATTGGAATATGATTTTAAGCCAATCTAATGGATGGTTAGGGTATGCTTAAAAAGGGGATCCAGTTACAATAATTAGAACAAGATTCTGATGGTGAGGAAAAAGTACAGTAGTCAGAGTTACCGTCTACTTCTGGAATCTTCGCTGCAACCTGGCTACGTTTATTGCTATTGTCACGTTGAGCTTATCTCCCATCAAGAAAACAGGCACGTCTCCATGAACTGCAGAACAGTAAAGTTCCACAGACTCCCCAGAAGCCACTGATGAATCCAAGCGCCAAGCTAATGTAGAAGGATGAGGTTTCGTACCATTTCCTGTCTGTTTGAGAGTACTTGTCTTCACTAGTACCTACCGTACTTACCGAGGTTTGGACTGTTTCATCCCCATAGCACTTAGTCGTGAGTGGAGGTCCACAAAGTTCTGGGTTTCCAATGTAGGCAGAAGCATCAAAGCTTTGAAGTTGAGTACTTGATGGGATTCTTCCTGACAAGTTGTTATTCGACAAGTCCAAGGAACTGGTGAAAGATAAATCAGCTAGGCTCCTTGGAATTTCACCAGATAGCTGATTCTTAGACAAATCAAAAGATTCTAGATGCTTCAAAAGACCGATGTTGCTAGGTATGGGTCCTGTCAAATTGTTTCTTGACAGATTCAACTGAATTAATTCTAAAAGATTTGTAACCTCTGTGGGAATTCCACCAACTAATGTATTGCCTGAAAGATCAATTGCTCTTAGCAGTCCAATATTCTTTGAGAATATATACTCTGACCCTTTCCACATAACCAGTGCATGATGAGCATAATTGGCAGAATCAGCTGACAAAGCACCTAAATAACCATTATCATACCGGTAGTTATAAATGTTAGTATACTCGATGGAAATTTCGTCACCCAAACTTTTATTCTGAGCCATAGCTGTAAGTTTTTTAAGGCAGAGAGGAATAGTTCCTGATATATTGTTCCGAGAGAGGTCCAAGATTTGGATAGAGCTAAGATGGCACAAGGTTGATGGTATGCTTCCATAGAAATTGTTCGATCCCAAGCGAAGAATGATCAAACTTCTGAGGTCTTCCCCCATCCACCCCGGTACATTTCCAGACAACCTATTTTCTCCAAGATCTAATAGCTTTAGGCTACTGCAATTTCTTATCGTGGAAGGTATTGTACCTGAAAAGCTATTATTGCTTAAATGCAGTGTTTGGAGAGATTGTAGAGAGCCAAAGAGGGAGGGATTTTGCCAGAGGAGTTATTGCTTGCCAAATTAAGAATGACCAACATATACCAATTCATCCAGCTGTCAGGAAGTTCTCCCTGCAAAACGTTATAAGAAAGGTCTAAATAGTTCAGAGCCCCCCCTGTCCAGTTTGCTACATAGAAATGATGCTGAACCAGAGAACATGTTCTTCGAGAGGTTTAATACCATTGCACTGGCAAGGAAAAGTGGTACGGGACCATAAAACAGGTTTGAACTTAAATCCACTTGAAGAAAATTATCAAATTTCACTGTTGAGTTTGGCACTTCACCGCTGATACGGTTTAATGAGAGATCTAAGTACTCCAGTTTTGAAGGTAGGTTCCAAAACCAGTTGGGAATGGTCTCTGAAATCTCAGAATTAGAGATATCAAGGTCAGAGAAGCTCTTTGTGTTTGAAGCCAGTTAGGGAAACGGGGGCCCAACTGGCAAGAACTCAACTTGATAGTGTGAAGTTGGAAAGGAGGAAGCCAACCAGAGCTGAAATTGAAAGTAGAAGAATTATAAGATAGGTCCAAATATTGTAACCTGGAAAGGTTTCATAGATGGGAAGGGGAGATCGTGCCGGAGAATTTATTGGAAGAAACATCGAATACCGTGAGACTGGAGAGCTGTCCGACGTTTTCCAGTATAGTCCCATATAGCTGATTCTTCGAAAGACGTAATTCTCTTAAGAAGAGGGACTTGAGAGATCAGGCAATGTTCCACTGAGATGGTTCCCCTCCAAATTTAAAATGGTAAGCCTAGAGAGGTGTGCAATACTGTTTGGCAAAGGCCCCTTCAATTGATTATTATCAAGATGTAGTTCTCTCAGTGATGAAAATTCTGACAGATCAGGCAATGAACCACTAATCTGATTCATACTCAACCTCAGTATCTCCAAGGAATTCCTAGTGCACCCAGTCAGGTTTTCTAAAAAATTAGGAAGTTGCCCTGTGAGATTATTTTGAGACAAATCTAAGGTTTGCAAGTTGCAAAGATTAATCCCGAAAATCTTTGGTATTCCACCTTCTAGTTCATTGTTGGAGAGGTCGAGACGTGTAAGAAAATACATGTCTGCCAAAGAATCTGGAACTGGACCTTTTAGGTAATTTGAAGACAAGTAAAGATCAGTCAGATTACTGCTAATAATAAATAACCACGGAAACACTGAATGGTTGAAAAAAATTTGATTGAAATAAAGGACTTCCGGAGACTTGGAAGAGTTGATTCGGGAAGGAGGAGTAAATTCAGGAAACTGACATTGTGATTAGTCCAAGCTAATTAAAGAAGGGATTGTTATGATTGATTCAAGCCAATCGACAGCCTCGGTGAGATTCAAAACAGGCATGTTTAGGTATTCTAAGGAAGAAAGCCGAGGAAGCCATTCAAGAGTACCAGGTGTGAAGTAAAAATTACTTCCAAGATCAAGAGACCGCAGGTTCAAGAGACTGCCTGGTGAAGATAAGTTCCACCTATATCTCCATTCGAGAGGTTGAGATACGTTAAGTTATTCAATGAACCAATGAACTGCGTAATCTCTTTGAAGGCAGTCATACTGAGGTCCAAGTGATTTAAATGCTTCAATTCACGTAAGGAAGGGCTTATCTCACCTCCTATAGGACTCCAACCTCCTGAATCAGGTATGGGGTGGAGATCGTGCATGATCACATGACCGCTTTGCTTGTCACACCCGATCCCTCTCCATTTGCAGCAATCTTCATGTTTGTGTCTCTAGGAGGCGAGAAGCTTTAGATAATCAACGAATCCTTCTTTTAACTTGAGGAGAGCTCGTCTCTCACTCTGTATGCATTTCACTTCTGGATTTCTCATGCCTATGCTGAGTCCAGGGATGGCCAGCATGCATAGAAGCACTACCAAGAATACGAAAAGGAGAATGCATGGCCACCTATGACTCTCCATGAGCTACAAACACAAGAATAGAGTCACCAAACAAGCAATTGCCAGTATACTTTCATAGTCAGTTGTTGAGTCATATAGCTACTTATATATGTAACCAGCAGAACCGAGTGCACACAAAAAATTATCAAGCATGACATTGTGTTAGTATTACTTTCCAATCAGATTCAATTGTGTGTTCGATTTGTTAAATGCTTTCAACTCTCCTCCAGTCAATCGTCGGCTTTTGCAGAAATTGGTTTTGTGGACTTCTTTTTTTGAAATGGTCAGAAATATGTTTAAAGTAATTAGGCTTATCATTTTCTTTCATGTATGTTTATCTTCGTTGTAGGCCTATCACATCTTCTTTGTAAAAGACTCAACCAACTTGCGATTCTCTCTATTTGAAGGTTTAAGTGAGTCCGTCAAAGTTTCAGTTTCCGACTCATTTGTATTCTAATCGTATTATTATGACAAGATATGATTTGAACTAATAACTCAGACCATAACATTTTACTGATTTTTATGTTATTAGTTTTTCATTTAAATCCTTTTCCTGCTCAATGCTTCGAAACTCTACCTCAAGTCAACTTATAGACGCGAAGAAATTGTATTTTCCTGGTCACATTAATTTTCTTAGAACTCATACTTGGTCCTTGGTTTGGTAGGAATAGGATGCATATGGCTCTTTAGTCTGAGACTTCTGCATGCCTTTAGCTTTTTCGCCATTTTCTTCATTCCTTCTGTCGAGGCTCATTGGGATTCCGGTGCGACTTTAAAAATTGCTTTTGAAGTCATAGCTGTTCCTGATAGAAGAATTCCACAAATATAATAATTATAAGGTTGTGTACTGATTAACTATACTAAAAGTCAAATTCATGTGGACATTTAAAGAGAGGCAAATTACGTTTTGTACTACTTTATACCTTAATCTTTAGATACCTTACACAAACAAAGATTTTCAATGTAAGAAACTTGTTGATACATACCATTCCATTTACCATTTATTCAGGCAATACATGGATCACGTTCACAATCCTGTTATTAAGACATAAACTACTGTTTGGTTGAGGACCTCAGCTAAGTTTGCAATAGGCAGATGAAAATGGTTCAGCATGCGTGGTAAAGCTCTGATGGTAGCCTTGGAGTGAGGACGACTTCAAGGGGTTTCACCTTGGGCAGCGCAATCCCTAAGCCCTCAGACATATCCACTGGCATGCCCATTGGTGTCGATAAATCAAACCCTTGAAGCAAACGCGCAAGTGCCAACTGAATTACTTGCAAGCCAAATGTGAGCGCAGGGCACATTCTTCTCCCCGAGCTGAATGGAATGTACTCATAAGTCTGGCCCCGAAAGTTGACATTGGCGTTTTCAGATAGAAATCTCTCAGGTCGAAACTCGTCAGGGTCCGACCATATTCGAGAGTCTCTGTGTAGCTTCCATAGGTTAACAATCAAACGTGTGCCCTTTGGCACATGATAACCCCCGATGAAGCAGTCTTCGATGGCTTCGCGGGGTCCTGCTAAGGGACCCGGTGGGTATAAACGTAGTGTTTCCTTCACTATGGCTTGAAAATAAGTTAGGTTATTAAAATCCGCTTCTTCCACCCATTTCTCTCTCCCCACATGCGCGTCAAGCTCATTCTGTGCATTCTTCAACACGTGTTTGTTGTTCAATATTAAAGAGAGAGCCCATATTAGTGTCTCTGCGGTGCTTTCTGAGCCAGTCAAGACGAGAATCTGCAGAAATGGTGATTGAAATGTTATTAGAACAAGTTAATCAAAATGTATGAAGACTTTAGTTATTTGAAAGCTCTACTCTTTATCTTTTGTCCAGGATTAAGTAACGATGACATTTAAAATGATCTACAGGTTCTTTTGCTTCAATTTGACAGTAAGACCCATTTGCTCCTTTTGAAGCTCCATGTTACATGAGATGCAGTGATGTACATACCATTGTGGTTGCCTTGATTATGGTGTCACGCTTGTGGCCAACCGTAACATGGTCCTGTGCTAGTGTTGACAGCATTACATCAATGAAGTCTGGTTCGCCATCAGTATCGCCCACCATTCTCTTCTGAAGATGTTCATCAAGCCATTTTTCGATGACGTTGTCAATGTCCTTAGCAGCGTCCTTCATTGATTTAACAAACCCTCCAACATCCAACCATTCAAGACTCGGAATGGCATCAGACACGACGAAAACACCGCTTAGATACAACGCTTTCTTTATGGCTTCTCTGAGATGTCACGCTTCCGAGTTGCTCTTGCTCGTAGAACTCTTTGCAGAAAAGCGCTTTCCAGCTAGCATTCTGATGCGTATGTTGAATGTCAAGTGCTCAAACCACTCGTTTAGGCCCACTTTGGCTGTAAGTTTCTCATTCTTTGTGCAAAGAAAGTGCGGGTCTTTAATGGAGTATTCCACTTCTGAGGCTCGGACATGCTTGAGCTTCTCAAGCCTGCTGCTAGCTAATAGCTCGACACTGACCATCTTTCGCATATCCCTCCAATATGGTCCATGCGAAAGAAGCATGGTCGTACGCCAAGTACTTCCCCACTGCCATAGTTGGCCGCGTTGCAAAAATTCTGTCATTTGTAGTGAAACACTCTTTCACCATCTCCCAGCTACTCACAACCAGGGCTCGATGACTACCGAGCCGGAGCGAGAAAATTGGGCCGCATCTATCAGCCATGGCCGCAAGTGTTCGCGCTACAGGGTCTTGACCCCCTAGAAGATGGTTCAGGTGCTCCAGTGCTCTTCTTTCTGTTTGCTCTCTCTCTCTCTCTCTCTCTCTCTCTCTCTCTCTCGTAAAACCATAGGCTACAAACAAAGCAAGAAGCCCCACAAATATTGCTAGAAACTGGGAATCAGTTTCCATGTTGATGAAGGGGTTTAGAATTGCAATGGCATTCTACAGAGGTGTCAAATGGACTGGCCCAACCCAAGCCCAACGGGCCTCCAACAAAACGGGCCGGGGCCGGGCTAGTGGGGCTGCCAAACGGGCCGGGCCAGATTGGGGGAAATCTGGGCCCAGTCCAAGCCCTGGCCCTAGGCCCAATATCTAGGCCGGGCTTGGGCCAGGCCGGGGCCCAATTTTTTTTCTTGTTATTTAAAATAATATTATTATTTTACTATCTATTTTATTATTATTATTATTTAATAATATAAATACTAGATTTTATATGTATTTTAACAGTTATTTTTTTACGCACGGTGCCAATACTAATTTATATGTAAGAGGGTGGAATTAGTCGGTTTGGTATTTATTGACAAATAAGTTCAGCCCATCCAAGACCGCCAAGACCTCTTCAAGGAGGCTCACGATTTCTCACGGTTCGATTGTAATCTAATTCTTATTTTACGTCAAACATATATTTGATTATTACACCAAGGAAGAACGATCATCATAATTCATGTTCAGATTTATTGCTCATTCGATCATCATTGGACACGCACACTTATATATAATAATATGTGTATACAATAATACTGGACCAAAAAAGGGTCTGTGTGTAGGGTCAAAAAAGGGCCAGAAATGGGGCCAACCTTAGGGCCAAAAGGGGGCTAGTTTTTGGGTCAAAAGAGGGTCTGGCCGGGTCGGGCCAAACCCGGGCCATTTTAGGGCCGGGCCTGCCCCTGGCCCGGGCCTGTTTCTCAAAAAATTCGGCCTGGCCTTGTACGAAACCCTAAGGGTTAGGACCAGTCCGGACTAAAAAATGGGTCGGGCCAACCTGCGGGCCGCCCGACCGTTTTGACAACTCTAATTCTACTAGGACTTGGCATACGTATTTATAGTAGGAGGAAACTCCCCCTAGATGCGATACATGGATGCCTAACTTGTGCTGTACATCTGAGGCTTTACGTACACCTTTTTCTTTCGTAACTCGTAAGAATTCATGATGCAATGATTAAGATCTTGGGACGTAGGCACACGTTGTACACGAGGATGAAGTGACCTGCTGGCCTCTAGTGCGGAGGATCTTTGATGCTTCAGCAGAGAGGATTTAATGCCCACCACAAGATTTTCTTGGGGTCGATGGTGGCACCCCCAAAGTCAGATGTCACTGCTCGAGCGCCGGTCTTGTGTCCCCTTTGATGTTGAAACTTGTACTAGGCAGGGCGGAACTACATATGTACGGGGGGCTATAGCACCCCCTGAGATTTTGAAAAAAAAAAACACTCGCGACTTTCTCTCTCTCCTCCTCCCAGCTCTCACTGATACTCAGTCACTCTCTTAGTTCCCGTCGAGGCGTCGACGGTCGACCTCTTCGGCTCTCACAGTCTCAGTCACTCAGTGTCTCTCGGCCACGGCATGGCAGTCGCCTCACCTCACGCTCACAGGCACCACTCTCCGATCACGGCGCCTCTCAGTCACCGCCCACCGGTCATCGTGACGGTCACGGTCTCAACTCTCAACTCTCAGGACGGCGGTCGGCGGTTGAAGCCCCGAAGGCCATCCCCACCCCAACTCTGGCTAGATCTAGCCTACATCTACGAGCCGGTGGACGAAATGACTAACCTCACCGGTTACGGCGCTTGAAATTTAAGCAGATCTGAGACTCCAAGTTTGAACTAAAATGCTTAGATTCGGGTAGCGAGTGATTTGCCTTTAGATTCTCCGGTTCAAGCCGACTCTTAGAAGCTTTTTGGTTGTTCGTTTGATACCCACACATCAATAGGTAAAATCCTACTTTGGTGCTTTGCAATCTCTCATAATCTTATGAACAAGTCTTGCATCTATACTGTATTGCTTTCACAACTTCGTCAAAGAAGTTAGGTTGTTGTTTACCACTTCAGCTATCAAGCTCTAGGCTAAGACGATGACCTCAGATTTGTTTAACTAGTTATCAGCTACTAATGTTATGCTTTTGTTTTATCTATTAGCAGTTCCAAGCGACATTGCGACAACGATGCCGTTCTGATTTCTGAGGACTGAGATCAGTGTGCATTTTGAACAATTTCTTTTGTTAGTGAGAATTGATTATTTGATTAATAATTTTGGGTTGTTAGCTGTACATATGAGAATTTAGATTATTAATTGATGCTTTATGGCTGTTAATCGTGCATTGAACACTTGAAAATTGAGATTGTTGATGGAGGATGGGACCCAATTGGATTTTTACCCTATTTGAGCATTGATTATTTGATTGATAATTTTAGGTTGTGTTAATTGTGCATTTAAAAATTGAGATTATTAATTGTTGATTATAGGTTGTATTATCAAAAAGTGCACTTTATTTTTGTGTGTTATTTTACTTAAAAATATTTATCTCCTTCGATATATTTTTAGCCCCCCCCTGATATGAAATCCTGGTTCCGCCACTGGTACTAGGTTAAGACGTATCTTCACTTGCGCTACAGTGCCATGCATGGCTGGTGGGTTCTTGGGTGCAATCTGATCGTGGCGACAAGGAGAAATTATTATTTCCTTGAATTATTTCGAACTGGATTAAGACCACGAGTTCCTCAATGAGCGATACGCCTGAATTAAGAAACACGAATCAAATGCTTCGGGAAATGTTCAGAAGATCCAGCGATTGTCACGTGTTTTAAACCTTAATTTTGAAACTTGATTAAGACCACAAGTTCCTCGATTAACAGTACATCGCCTAAATTATAAAACACGAGTTAGAGATGCTTTGGGAAATGTTCAGAAGATCCTGCGGTTTTCACATGTTTCAAACCTTTGATTTTGAGAAATTTTTCTGTCTAAACTTTCGTACGAGAAAATATTCAGGATTGTCTACCACCACGTCATCAGCTTAAGGGGTATTAAATAATTACTTAAATATTATCAACTAAGCAAGATAATAGTAAGTGAGAACCATCCAATTAGATAGTACATCTTAATTATGATTGACCTGGTAAAACACAAATACTAAAATTCAAATTCTCACAAAATTTTTGAAAATTCTGCCCAACAATTTTCTACCATTAATATTTCGTTCCTCATTATTCGTATTCTTATTCCCATTCTCATTTTTCTCTTTCCTCAACCTGTCTACCCTCTCTTTTCTCTTTTCATTTTCAGGAAGAACAATCAAACTCACTTCTCATTCATCTCTCTTTTTCTTTTATCTATCCTCTGACTTAGTTCATTTCACATGTACCACCCACATTTCACATATTCAGCCATAATATAACAATAAATGAACACATAGATATATAATACAATATAGCTGATATGCAAATCTCGAATATTGTATATAGTATACAGATCTTGGATGATTATAGAATTTTTCAACATAAAAAAATAATGTTGTCAGAATTGGAAAGAAAACTTGCATATTAATTGGAGTGAAAATTGAATCGAATTAAGAACAATTATTGTTTTTATTTGTTCCACATTTATTCAATTTTTGCTTCAGGTTTCATAATGCGTTCGCACACCAGAGGTTGGTTTGAATCGGATCAATAGGATTGATTTGTTATTTTTTGAAAGCTTTTACTCCTGATTCTGCAACGGAACGTTGGCATTAAAAATCAAAAGCACAAGGGCCTGGTTCCATCAAGCTGCTAACAAAGGAAGATTATATTGTCATATAGTCATTACCTAATGTCTAGCTCACTATCATAAAAAATACTATAATAGAGAGATAAATGAGAAGTGGGTTTGGTTGTTCTCCTGAAAAATAAAAAGAGAAAAGATTGGGCAGAGGAAGGAGAGAATGGTGAGGAATGAAAATACGTTAATCGTAGAAAGACGATGGGCGGGATTTTTAAACATTGGATAAAAAATTGAATATCAGTGTTTTGTATTTCAATAAGTTAACCATAGTTAAGATTTGTTATTCGGTTAGATAATTGTTTCACCGACTATCATGGTCTTGCTTAACTAGTTATATTTTAATAGTAATCTAACATCACGGACCGATGATGATGTGGCCGGTATTAAACAATCACCGAAAAATTTCTCCTACTCACTCACGTACACCTTCTTCTTTGGTAAGCTGTCATGATGCCATGATTAAGATCTTGGGACCTGCTGGCCCCTGCTATACGAGGATCTCGGATGCTCACCACAAGATTTTTCCTGGGCTCGAATTGGCACATCCAAAGTGGGGGTGCTGGTCCCGTATTAACTCATGTCTTCACTTGCGGTACAGTACCATGGCTGCTTGGAGGGGTTCTTTGTGGCGCATCTGATAGTAGCGAGATGGAGAATCAATCTTCGCTTGAATTATTGGAGGTACACGTGTTTCGAACTTCAACTGGACCACAAGTTCCTCAATTAGCAGTACATCGGCTGAATTAACAAACACGAGTCAGATGCTTCGGAAAATTTTCAGAAGATTAATTCTGCGATTGTCGCATGTTTTATACCTTTGATTTTGAGAAATTGTCCGTCTGAACTTCAATATATTGAAGTTAAAATGAACAAACGACATTCATCCGGTGATGTGATAACGGAGGTGTTGGTGGCTGGGTTATGCTGGAGGTGGCGAGGGTGGTGTCGGCAATGGTTCCGTAGCAGGGTGCTAACAAGAAAATATACAACTATTGAAGCGGGATGTACGAGCATTTTTAGGCTGTTTGCGAGTTTTTTTAGGAGATGAATGTTTTTTAAGGAAAGAAAATAAGAGAAAAGGAAAGAAAGTTTGGGTCTCTTTTGTTACTAAATCTCTCCTTCCAAAATTGGAAAGAAAGGGATGTAAAAAAAACTCTCATAAGTGATATTTTAATAACACCCACAATACCCTTGAGATTAAGATGACTGAATTTCTAATGACTTTTATGTCCTAAGGTTCTTACAAATTCATATCATATTATTTATTATAAACAAACAGAAAAAATGGTAGACGTGATGACCGAATTTATCTCCTGCAATCTCAGGCCAGTGTGACAAACTTATTATTTTGAATTTTCAGGGCCCTTAGCATGTATAAGCATACTGCTTTAGTTTTGCTTTTGATTTCAAATTTTTGTTCATGAGTTTATATGGGTTTGCAAGATTTCTCTGATTCGTTTCTCGTGTTAGCTAGGTTAGAATTCCAGTTTGTTAGTTGGTGTTATATTCATGCAGATGGGATATTAAGACTAACATGTGTATACTATATAGATATCGGTCACGCTTGAGAGGTGTATAGTTTTTGGTGTATAGTTTTCGGTCACAGCCACGTATTAAGACTTACATGTGGCTGTGAAGTGTAACCTGTACGGACAAAATGTTCCTCCACATGGTGCTTGTACTGCAGTAAAAAGGTGAACACTTTAGGACTTAATAATCAAAGATTGTGGCTTTTTGGGTGGTTGTGAATTGCATGGCAGATTCTTGAGTAGGGGTCCTCGGCTACGTTGTGTGGAGAATCATGACTATCACCATTTCATATATAAAATTAAATAGATTGGTAAGTCCTCTCATTTTTAGTAACGTGAGTGGTGTGTGTCCTTCATGACCAAGGCCATGTGTAGATGGATAACGAACGTGTTTGTAGCTGATTAATGAATTTGTGGCATTAATTTAGCGTAATTTTAAAACTAATTTTAAACGTTCTAAAATTCTAACCGATTCATCAACTAACTTATTAGAATTCAATTTCGACTATTATATACTTAAAATCACTTTCTAATATCAATATAAAAATTCATATATTTTAAAAACGAAAATAACATACTAGACTTAGAACAAGAAAAAAATAATGTTACAATTGAGAATACTATCTTGGATGATGTTCTTATTTTCTGATAAATTAATTTTCATATTACTAAGCCTAATATAATTGGAAAAAAATTAAACGTTCTAAAACTCTAATTGTTTGATAAACTAACTTATTAGGACTTAAATTGACTATTACATTCTTAAAATAACTCTTCAATATGAATACAAAAATTCATATATCATTAAAATAAAAAATAACATACTAAATTTAGAAGAAAAAAAATGATACTACAATTGAGATTATTATCTTGAATTGTGTTCTTATTTCCTAATAAGTTAATTTTCAAATTACTTAACCTTATATAATTGAAAAATAAATTCTATATGTTCTAAAACTCTAGCGAATTAATGAACCAACTTATTCGGACTTAATTTTAATTATTCCTTAAAACTACTCTCTAATATGAATATAAAATTCATATATCTTAAAAATAAAAATAACTAACTAAATTTAGAAGAGAAAAAAAATGATGCTACGATTGAGAATATTATCTTGGATGAGGTTCTTATTTTTTGATAAGTTAATTTTTATATTATTAGGCGTTATATAATTGAAAATTTGATTCTAAACGTTTAAAAACTCTAACTAATACATGAGCTAATATATTAGGATTTAATTTTGACGATTGTATCCTTAAAACCACTCTCTAATATGAATATAAAATTCATATATCTTAAAAATAAAAATAACTAACTAAATTTAGAAGAGAAAAAAATATAATGTTATGATTGAGAATATTATCTTAGATGGGGTTCTTATTTCTTGATAAGTTAATTTTTATATTACTAAACCTTATATAATTGAAAAACTAATTCTAGACGTTCTAAAACTCTAACTGATTCATGAACTAACTTATTAGGATTTTGACTATTGTATCCTTAAAACCGCTCTAGAATATGAATATAAAAATTCATATATCTTAAAAACGAAAATAATATACATTTAAGAATGCTGTTATATTTTAGAATATTATCTTGAATGGAGTTTTAATTTCTTGATAACTTAATTTTCATATTACTAAGCGTTATATAATTGAAAAACTAACTCAAAATGTTCTAAAATGCTAACTGGTTCATGAACAAACTTATTAGGACTTTATTTTGAGTATTGTATCTTTAAAACCACTCTCCAATATGAATATAAAAATTCAGATATCTTAAAAACAAAAATAACACGCTAGATTTAGAAGAGAAAAAAAATGACGCTACAATTGAGAATATTATCTTAAATGGGTTCTTATCTCTTGATAAGTCAATTTTCATATTACTAAGCCTTATAAAATTGAAAACTAACTCTAAATGTTTTAAAACTTTAACTGATTTATGAAATAACTTATTAAGACTTACTCTCTAATATGAATATAAAAAATTCTTATATTAAAAACAAAAATAATATACTAGATTTAGAAGAGGAAAACAAAATGATGTTACAATTGAGAATATTATCTTGTGTATGATTCTTATTTCTTGATAAGTTAATTTTCATATTACAAAACCTTATATAATTGAAAAACAAAATCTAAACGTTCTAAAATTCTAACTGATTGATGAACTAACTTAGTTATATCCTTAAAACCACTTTCTAACATGAATATAAAAATTCTTATATATTAAAAACGAAACTAACATATAGATTTAGAAGAAAAAATAATTGATGTTACAATTGAGAATATGATCTTGGATGTGATTCTTATTTCTTGATAAGTTAATTTTCATATTAGTAGGTCTTATATAATTGAAAAATAAATTCTAGATACTTTAAAAATCTAAGTGACTGATTAATTAACTTACTAATACTTAATTGGGAAAAGTACAAAAAACAACCTCGTGGTTTGGGTCAGTTACAAAAAGACCCCTGCTGTTACAAAAGTTGTAAAGGAACACCGGTGGTTGCAAAAGTCTTACAACCGTTATGTTCACCGTTCAAACTAATGGCATGTGATGTTTACGCTCTTGAATAGTGCGTTTGGTAGAGATTATTCTAACGAAATGACAAAAATGCCCTTTATTTCTTTCCTCTCCAAATCTTGATTTTTTTCCTACTCCAATCAGCCAAACCCTAACCGTCGCCACCTGCCTCATCACAATCGCCGGCGGCACCGGCTCCTGCTCCACCTGGATCTGTCCGTCGATTTTGGGTTCCACCGTTTGTTTTTGGTCTGACGTCGTGGTGGTGAAAGGCCGGAGTGTAGGGATCTACGGTCTACACATCGGCAATCTTGGTCGCTCACATCGGCAGTCTCGATCGCTCTTTTCCTCCTTCCGGTTAGCTTTGGTCGGCCGTAGCTTCGGCCGTTTCTTCTGTCCGTCTGCCGCCGTTGGTTTCCGTCTGTGGCTTCGGCCATCGCCAGTGACTAGCGTTCCCCTTTCCCCTTCCATCCCATCCCCTTCTTGTTGCCTCACCTGCTTGCTTACACCGGCCCTAATTAGGGCTTGGGCTTGTAGCGAAGAATGAAGGGCAACTTTTTCATTTGGACAATTTACAGGGTATTTTGAATTTTTTATTATTTCGTAACAGAAACCGTGGGTTACAACACTTTTGCAACCACCAGTGTTCCTTTGCAACTTTTGTAACAGCAGGGGTCTTTTTGCAACTGACCCAAACCACGAGGTTGTTTCTTGCACTTTTTCCTACTTAATTTTGACTATTGTATAATTATAAACCACTCTCTAATATGAATATAAAAATTCATAAATTTTAAAAACAAAAATAACATACTAGATTATAAGAGAAAAAAATGATGTCACAATTGAGAATATTATCTTGGATAGAGTTCATATGTCTTGATAAGTTAGTTTTTATATTACTGAGTCTTATATAATTGAAAAACTGATTCTAAAATACTAACTGATTGATGAACTAACTTATTAGGACTTAATTTTGACTATTCCATCCTTAAAAACACTCTAATATGAATACAAAATTCATATATTTTAAAAACGAAAATAACTTATTAGATTTAAAAGAGAGAAAAAAAGATGATGCTAAAATTGAGATTGAAACAATAAAAATAATGTAATAATTGTTTATTTAAAAAAAATTATAAAAATAATGTAATGATTTGTTAATATAGTGTAGTCTAGTAGCTTTTAGAATCCTTTTGATTAAAATAAAAAAATTGACACACAAACAACAAATGACCGTGCATGTATTAGAAAAAGTATAATTAAATCAAAAAAATTCTTAATTATTATATTTGAGAACATTTAAAATCTTTAAAATGTAAAAATATATCTTCGTAATTCTACAAAAGAAACAATTAACCAATTCATGTTTTCATAGGGCCTTATGATCAATGAAAAGACTTTCTTACTTATACTTAATTAAGTTTTTCATGAAAAAAAATAAAAAACTATGAGTGCACTTAGTAGATATAAAAACTATAATTTGGTGAAAAGTCGTTGAAGATGTAGAAAATAATTTCAACATTTTAAATTAGGACACGTCATCTTCATCAATTTAATTTTATTATTACTAGAATCTTATAAGAAACACACACACATATTATGAAAATATTAGATATTATTTGGCCATTCTGTCAAATTTATTTTTAATATATTTGAGTAGTGAATTTGTTTTAAGTAATTTTACAAAACTTATTGTAATCGAATATACACTCACAGTTTTTTTTCTAATAGGACTCAATACGAAATATATTATTTTTATAGTTGACTAAATTTAGATGAATAGCAAGACGAATTAATGAATATTAGACTAATTATGAGCTTTGAAACTTAATTTTGATTATAATAGAGTCGATTATAAATATAAGTGATAATTGATGTGAGCATTAAATAACAATTATATGAACTATTTAATCTCCACCCTGTAACCGTTAATTTAACATAATGATATTTTTTGAATTTTACAAACTTAATATAGTTAACAAGAATAACCCAATAAAAGTTGGTACAAAAAAGGTACATTATATTCTGATTAAATAAATATCTATAGAAAAATACTATTAAAGGCATTTATTAGATATAAGAACTATAATTTTATGACAAATTATAGACCTATAATATGTGGAAAGCAAAATCAATACCACCACTACCATCATTACCATTAGGGATGGCAAAAAAATCCGAACCCGCGAATTTCCGCCCCGCCCCGCCCCGCCCCGATAGGAGCGGATTTTTTTGACTTTGACCGGGTCGTGGGGCGGATATGATATTTTTAAAAAAAAATCCGTAGCGAGTTAGGGTCGGATATGATATTTACTTATACCCGCACTGCGACCCGCCCCGCCCCGCCCCGGTATATTTACCCTAATAGATTACTTAATCTTAGCCGTCCATCTATACCATATATATATGACTATTTTCCAGCAAGCCCTAATTTGAGATTTCTACATTCCTCTCCATTCTTGACAGCCACTCACGGCGCACGGCTCGGCCACGGCGCTCTCGCCGCTCTCCACCGCACGGTGCACGACTCGGCCACTCTCCATCCACCTCACGAATTGGAGCCCACCGTACCTCGCACGGCTCTCCATCGCAGTACCGCACGGCGACGACGAACCACCACTGCGACGAGCTTGGATCTACTGCGACGAACCAGCACCGCACCACCGCAAGGCGCACGGATCTCCACTGCAGTACCGCACGGCGACGACGAGCTTGGATCTACTGCGACGAACCACCACCGCACCACCGCAAGGCGCGATCTCCACTGCAGTACCGCACGGCGACGACGAGCTTGGATCTACTACGACGAACCACCACCGCACCACCGCAAGTCCCACGGATCTCCACTGCATTACCGCACGGCGACGACGAGCTTGGATTTACTGCGACGAACCACCACCGCAAGGCGCACGGCTCTCCACAGTGGGGCGGGGCGGGTTCGGAGTTCCTAACTCCACATAGGATCGGTTATGGTATTTTATATACATAACCCGGTCCGGGGCGGGGCGGGGCGGGGCAAAATTCATCGACTAGCGGGGCGGGTTCGGATTTTAGAAAATCCGCATCCGACCCGCCCATTGCCATCCCTAATTACCATCACCTGACCACCCCACCACTTCTACTGTCAATATTGCTACCCCGTGCAGCGCTGCTGCCACCACCACCACCACTTCCACTGTCGATGTTGCCACCCCGTGCAGTGTTACTGCCACCACCACTACCACCATGTGATGGCACTAACACACTTGAAACCACTTACCGTAATGTATTTTTCATCGTAAGTCAAAGATATAATTGTCTAAAAATTTATTACATTTTCATTTCCTTTATTCTCCAAATATAAAATTAGAATTCTGTGATTTGAATTCATTTTCGTTCCAAACAAAAAAAAGTGAATTGAATTGTAAATCCATTTCCAAATCTGAAAGAATTGATTTCAAACATACCGTTAGCATACATACTAGAGAACAGCAAATTTACGCAATATGAACACGAATTTTGCCATAGTAGTTTGGTTATATTGAACAGGATACAAATAAGGGGCATGTTGCGTACATTTGAAAAGGTCATAACAAGCAGATAAACCTGCTTTACTGTTGGTAAAGCTTACATGGTAGTCGTGGGGTGATTATAACTTCTAGAGGGGCTGCTTTAGGCAGGGTGAGTCCTAAGCCTTCACTCATATCCACTTGTGTGTTCATGAGCGTAGCCGGATTAAAGCCCTGAAGCAGACGAGCAAGTGCCAAGTGCATCATTTGCAGGCTGGCTGTAATTCCGGGACAAGATCTTCTACCAGAGCTAAACGGGATGTACTCAAATTGTTGGCCTCTAACATCACAGTGTGCATGACTAGTTAGAAATCTCTCTGGTTGGAACTCACAAGGGTTGGTCCATATGTTTGGATCTCGGTGCAACTTCCAGATATTCACCAATAAACGAGTTCCTTTTGGAACATAATATCCAGCCACGTAACAGTCTTCCATGGCCTCGCGCGGTACTGACAAAGGACCAGCAGGGTATAGTCGCATTGTTTCCTTAACAACGGCTTGGAGGTATACCAAATTCTTTATATCTGATTCTTCCACCCATCTTTCTTGCCCGACGTGGAAATCGATCTCCTCTTGTGCTTCCTGTAGTGCTTTGCGGTGGTTTAGTAATAGTGACAGTGCCCAAGTCATGGTGACTGATGAGGTGTCAGACCCTGCTAAGATGAGGTTCTGCATGCAAAGAGTAGATGTTAGGCTCAGTAAATGAGCTTGTAATAATATATGGGATATACGTACCAGAACGGTTGCCTTGATGATGTCCTCAGTCTTGTGTCCATGTATTGTTTTACCATCTGTCTCAAATAGTGATAGCATTACGTCCACAAAGTCCCGCTCTTCTTTTATCTGGCCCTTTATTTCCCTTCTCTCGATATGTTCTTTCACCCAACTGCTCATAAGAGAGTCCAATTCCTTGGCATTCTTCTTCATAGATCTCAGTTGCCCTTGCAAGTCCATCCATTCGGTGAGTGGGATCACATCAGACAGTTCAAAAACTCCAGTCAAATACATAAATTCTTTGATTGTTCTCCCAAATCTCCCAGACTCCTCATCGTCCCCAGCATCATTATATATATCGTATCGTTTCCCTGCAATCATTTGGATCATCATATTCATGCTTACCTGCTGAAACCATTGAGCCATGTCAAACTTTGTTGAACCATCTGTCGCCTTCCTGTCACAAAGCGAGTACAAGTCTTTGATGCATCTGTCCAACTCCGACGACCTCACGTGTGTAAGCAGATCAAGGCGGCGGTTTGATAGAAGCTTGAGGGCAGATATTTTACGCATCTCGAACCAATAAGGTCCATAAGGAGCTAGTCCGAACAAGGCACCATTGTACCCCATATATTTCAAGGCAGCAGATTTGGGACGAGTCAAGAAAGCACGGTCATGGGTAGTGAAGCATTCCCTTACTGCTTCCTTGCTGCTCAGGATAAGTGCTCGACGCATGCCGAGCTGGATTGTGAACACCGGGCCATGTTTATCGGCAAAGGCTGCTAGAGTCCGGAAAACAGGAGTTTGGCCACGAAGAAGGTGGAGGTGACCTACAATTGGCCATGCGCCCCTTGGTTTTGGGGCTTGTGTCTTCCTTGTACCAAGATTTGTAACATTCTTCCTCAGTCTCCAGAAGTTGTGGTAGATTATAGTTAGTGCTATAAGAGTTCCAGTCACTTGTAGTATGGCTAGCATATCCATGGGGAGAGAAGAACAGTGGCATAGGAAAGAGGGAAGTATACAAAGTCGCTCATCCAAGTTTAACATTGATGTATTATATACTACTTCATAAAAGAATAGGTCAACTTTTGGGGGCCTTTTTTCTATATTATTTCTCCTTTTTGGTGGGACTGAGGCCGTGAGAGGCTGCCAAGAAATCGTTGGTTAGTATGGGGACAACCATTGCCCAAATACTGAGCAAAAAGAGTGGTGAACAATGACTCGCGCGCTTGTGGTGGTGGTGGTGGCAGAGGTGGAAGATCTTCCGTAGTAAAGCTCCACCAAGAGAAGGGGTCTACAACCATTGGGCAACTACCCAATATTGACATGTTACATTGGGCAGCCCAATGTTTCAATGGTCGTAGACATTCAATTCGTCCACAAACATTTTTTTTTTCTCAAAAAACAAAATAGAAGTAGGAAGAAGTTCTCTTGTCCTTATTTTGATCAGTAGATGTAGGGTCGGCGTCTTTGTCTTTTTTTAATTTTTGTATATTTCATGCCAAGTTGTAGGAAGATAGAATACACTTTCTGGTTTGAACATCAAGCTACTTGTGCAAGCTTTCTTGTGCATCGGAAGTGGTGGAACACAATTTCTGCGATTGCTGATGTTTTTTTATTGGCCTTGATATGCACTATATATATATATATATATATATATATATATATATATATATATATATATATATATATATATCCAGTAAACCCCCTATCAACATCTGTTGACTCGGTACAAAACAAGTTATATTGCCAAAGAATTACAGTGCGTACGTAGGCAATAACGTTCATAATTATTGTTTTCTTTTGGCTATGATAAAATTTAATTTTGTATATGGAATCTGCAAAAGATATCTTCTACCTATCAATCAATTAGTCCTACAAACCCTATCACAAGAAAATGACTTCTTTTTAGGCATTTTGACTTAAAAGAAACAACGCATAACTTCTCTACTACTTAAATGTGCCTACGCTAAAATGTCATCTTGTAAGAGGAACGCTTAATGAGAATCAAGTGGTACCTAGCTCAAAGCAAGGTAGGATTAGGATTTACTTTTGGTGGCCATTCCCCCTCTATCTGGGCTCCCAAGGGGAACCATGCTACCCTTTCTGAGTTTTGCTTATCTAATAATACCTTGAAAGCACTGTGATATTTATATTCCCCACAGAATTCAAGCTTCTTTGTCTTAGAAGAAGCCGCCTGTACAACGAGGGCTTAGACTTTATAACCGATATCTTTTCATGTAACGGTGACAGTAATAATATAATATAATTCTATAATCAAAGATACGAGAATAATAAAATCTTGACAGTGAAGTTTTTTTCCCATATAACGTGGGAGCCCCAACTGATGAAGCCTTCAAAGGACTTAAGGCGCTTGATTTTTTCCTTCTTCAACATGTATGCTATCGATCTTTAATTCCCAGTGCACACTCAACCACTAGTATTATCGAAGAGTTAGAAAAGGGTTGTGTCTTTATTGGTTGTGCAACAGTGATACCATTTTTTAAGCCAGTACCATTTTTGTTTCAATAGTGAGGGTTACAACTTGGACGGGTTCATGACTTATCAAAAGCTCAGCCTATGCTTTATAAGTTGTGCCTAAACACAGCCTAGTCCATCTATGGGCTGAAAACTGATTATCCACGTTCAACCCCGTGAAACTTTTGGTGGACATGGACCGGGCACGAGTTGTCAATGGATTGCAAATTATTAATATTAAAAAATTTCTTTGGTTGTTGAAGGCGGAGTAAAGCAACATAGTACAGCATTCAGCAGATCATTGAGAAAAAGGCTAACTATTTTTAGAGCTCAATTCCATCATAATAAGCACTTTCATTGTGGTATATTCAGAAAATGATAAATCATTTTATTACAAAGGTTAAGCCAACTTAAAGAGAAAGAGAGAATATATCAGTTTGGATGTACGAACAAACAAATATATAGAATTATAAAATTTTGGACAAGTTGAACTTCTCACAGGCTAGACGACGCGTCTATGAATTATCCAGCCCATGCCTAACCCATATTTGTTAGTTAAAAATGTTTTACGATGCCGAATCTTTTACTAACTGCTGCATGTTGCATGGCCCAAGTTTCCTCCCTTCACTCTCTTCTAAAATACGTGTTTAAACGACATGTTTCCCTTTTTCCTCTTGCCACTTATGGTGACAAGTTAAATGTTTACACCTTTGGCAAAACTTGGCCGCAAATTGCCACTAAAAGGAATTTAAGCGATAATTATATCTTTAAATTTCATAAAGCGTCGATAAAGTCAACAGCTAATTCCCGAAGGTAATGGGCTTAACTCACAAGGCCAATCCATGAGGGCTGTGGATATCTAGACCTAAAAGGCCCGAACCTAGTCTGCATCATGCGTGGTCCTAAAGGTATGGGGACCCAAAATTCTTTGCTTTATGTTATCATTTGAGCAAAAACCAAGACGGAAAAAAAAGGACGGGGGGGGGGGGGGGGGGTGGGGGGGGGGGGGGGGGGGGGGGGGGTCAAGGGAAAGAGCCTTAGAACTTCACATTCATACAAAGCAAAAAAATTATGATCGGTGCTATGTGATGATGTAGTTTACTACCATGTGACCCTACAAGGCCATAGCAGGGCAGGTCTTGGATCTCAGTCAGGGCGATACCGAACAATCTATAAGTTTTGTTAGGTTGTACTTGTTGCATTACCAATTGTACGTTGCCTTTGAGGGTAAAGAATCCAAAATATATATACATGGTGATTTCCGGATGTAAAAAACGAAAGAGCGCAATGGTTGTACACACTGCTTTCTAAAATTGCATTATTCCTTTGCAAAAGCTATGTCCAAAATCTATTTTCTTGTCCAAAAAAACAAAAGCAATCAAAGGGGTCTCGTCATTATTTTACGTGTGCAGAGAGCCGGAGTGTGTATGTGGAAAAAGAAAGGCGCGCGCACACAAAACCAACCAACAGTTTGATGAGTCCACCTGTACGCACCTAGGCTCAGTTCCGACTTGGTGGGGAATGTTGACTCATAGCTCTCACTGCGTCATGTACAACTGTTGAAGAAGGAAGTACAAGCTTTCATGCACTAGTTGCTTACAAATTTCTTAAAAAACATAACAGAAGGTTCTAATTGCAAATTATGAAACAAAAACGTTTTAAATGCAACAGATGGCAAACTACATGGTGCTTTTCAAGTATTCCACGTTTGAGAATGGGCTTATCTAGCGACAAATGTAGCTGCTGCGGAGGATCCAAACCAGTGCAGGCCAGTGTTGTTATGGGAGGGCGCCTAGGCGGGCCGGACCGCATAAAAGCCCAAACTCTGTCCACGTAATCACCCCAGTCCTCGGCTCAATTACCGAGTCGCTCGTCTGGCCCATTCATTTAGTTACGAAGTCCACGGTATTAGGCCTTAGTCTTGATGATTTTGTTACGAGTCGATAAAGATTGACGTGGTGCTATCAGCGACGGCTATGTGACACGGCCGTTAAGGTGAAGCGGTCGTTCGACTTTGGCGACCAAATACGGCTTGCGGTGGCGGATTGGCCTTAGCCGGTGGTTGAACCACCTGGCTTTGCGGGCTCGGCTCCTGCTTCAGTAGCAAAAGGTGCATCAATCATCTAATGCGAGCTTTAATGCTTGAGGTTGTGAAATTGAGGATGTTTACGAAACCCTAGTGGAGATTGTTGTATTTTCCTGATTTTATATCTTTGGCTTTGCTGTTGACCTGTTGTGAACTTGACTTGTTATTGTTCTGTGATGGTGCTTCTCTGCTCGGCTATTTGTGCATTCTTGTTACCCTCTTCATTTAGTAGTTTTTGCTTTTCGCTTTGACTTTTTATATATGTGTAGGATAAGTTTTGAACGTGTAAAAATTGATGGAACTCGAGTAATAAGTCCAAAACAAATACTTATTTTTTGACAAGTCAAAAAAGGCTTGTGAAATTGATGGACCTTGAGGAGTTAGTCCAAAACATATACTTAAAAGGTTAATAGGGATAAAGGTTATGAAGTGGATGGAGTTTTTATTTTTATTTTTTATGGTTCCTTGTGAACTTGCCATCTCTTGGGTTTTTCTGCAAGTGTTGATAAAAAAAACAAGGAATGCTGACTGTAACCATCTAATTCCTGTCACCTTCCCTACTTTTATGTCTTGACATTGTTTGGAAATATGAACCCTAAGCTCACAAATATATTGCTATATACTTTATTTTTCCGCGATTAAAAGTACGGTTAGAAAACATTTTACCTAATCGATAAATTGGCTTGAAATGCAACTAACTGACTTGAGGCGGCATGTTGAGATATAGATCTCACATCCGAAAAATATATCAATCAATATATCAAGATAAGGTCTTCTGAGCCACTTCCTCATCGCCAATTAGGTTCGAGTTGGATGCTTTCATATGGTATTTGAGCAGTTCGATCCAGACTTTTTTTTTCACTCAAAAGAAGTTTGGCGACACGTGAAGAAGCGTATTGAGATATAAATTTCACATCGAAAAGATAATAACGAACATAATACATATGCCTTGTGAGACTCTCCACACATTGTCAATTGAATCGAGTCAGATGCTTTCATGGGGTAACAATGTCTTTGATGGAACTCTACTAGTATTAAGTCTAATATAGTTGGAGGAAAAAGAGATGAAGTGTAGCAACATAAAACTTTGACTGCTTGATTCAGTTATTAAATTATGCACTAGTGAAGCAGATTCTATTTGCGCTTTTCAATTTGAACATGAGAAAGACCAAATAGAGCTTAAGAAAGATAATACTCCTAGATATCCTATTTGACTTGCATCTTCCCTTTTAACAGTTTAAGACCTAGGTCTATACTATATGTGGTAAGGTTCTGTAGTCTAATCTCGTCCCTGCCTTATAGTTAAAAGGTTATGCATTTGGTTGAAAGGAACCTATACATACACGAGAAAGCTTATTGAGAAGCAAACTAAGGTATGACAACGCAGATTATGTATCTTCCTCGCACAAGAAACACAAGCTAGCAACATTAGGAATTTAACACAGAATTTGCCTTTATGACTTGAGTTGCAGTGCTGGGGATGCAGAAGGCAATTAGGTGTAGCTGGTGCTTGATTGTGAAGTTGAAACAAGCAGGCAGCCTTAGTTTTATGTCAAATTGGGCTCTGTTGTTAGTAAAGCTCACATGGGAGACATGGGTTGAGCACTTCTAATGGGGCTGCTTTATGGAGAGAGGGCCCTACGCCTTCTCTCATGTCCACTTGCACATTCATGGGGAAGCAGACGAGCTAGGGCTAAGTGCATCACTTGCATGCTGGATGTGATTTCTGGACACAATCTCTTACGTCAATATGAGCATGGCTACTTAGAAATCTCTGTGGTTGGAACTCACACGGTCAGTCCATGTGTTTGGATCTCGATGCAACTTCCATGCATTCACCAATAAACGGGGTCCTTTTGTAACATAGTAGGCAGCCACATAGCTGTCTTCCATGCCTCGCATGGTATTAATAGAGAACCAGCAGGGTATAGTCGCATTGTTTCCTTAACAATGGCTTGGAGGTATACCAAATCCTTTATATCTAATTCTTTCACCCATCTTTCTTACCCAACATGGATATTGATCTCCTTTTGCGCTTTCTTCAATTCTTTATCATGGTTTAGCTAGCAGCAGTGGCAGTGCCCAGGTCATGGTGACTGATGAGCTATGAACCCCTGCTGAGATAAGATTCTACATGCAAAGACTAGGTAGTGAGATCAGATATGCTTTAGCCTCCCTTGATTATTAGGTAATTGAGCAAGCTCAAGGTAAAATAAAATCTCAGTTTATAAGTAATCAAGCTTGACTCTCTCAGGCCATAGATGGACGCGAGTAATCTATTACATTCTTCCTACTCATTTACTAACAGGCCAGACCAAGCTCGTATAAAGAGAACGAGTCAAGTTCAAGCATGTATAAAAGCGTATTTCAGTCGACGAGCTTGTGATGGTTAACATGTTTGCAGGTCTAATCAATGGAGCATACGTACCAGGACTGTTGCCTTGACAATGTCCTCGGTCTTGTATCCATGTAGCATACCATCTCTTTCCAGTAAAGAGAGCATCATGTCCATGAAGTCGCTCCCCTGGCCCTTTATTTTCATTCTCTCAGTGTGTTTTTCAACCCAACCTCTCATATAATAGTTCAGTACCCCAGCGATTTGCTTCATATGTCTCAGTCGCCCTTGTAAATCCATCCACTCAGTAAATGGGATTACATCTGACAGTTCAAGAACTCCAGATAAATACATAAATTCTTAGATAGCTTTTCAAATATCCTAGAATCCTCATTGTTCCCCGCATCACGGATTGTACAATATCATTTTCCCGCAATCATATGTATTATGATATTCATTGTTACCTTCTCAAACCATTGAGCCATGTCGAGCTTGATAGAACCATTTTTTGCATTTTCGTTGCGAAGTCAGTACGTGTCTTTGATGCATCTGTCCAGCTCCGAGGTGCTCACATGTTTGAGCAGCTCAAGGCGTTGATTCGATAGAAGCTCAAGGGTGGATATTTTGCGCATCTCAAGCCATAAAGGTCCACAAGGAGTTAATCCAAAGACCACACCATTGTATCCCATGTATTTCAAGGCAGCAGAGTTAGGACGAGTCCAATTACTTGTATTATGGCTACAACGGTTCCAATTACTTGTAGTATGGCTAGCATATCCATAGGGAGAGAAAAAGAGTGAGCATACGAGGGATGGGAAGTATAGAAAGTCACTATTTTTTTATTTACACATAAAAAAATAGTCCATTGTTGGGGCCCTCTTTACTATCATCTCCCTTTTTGTGGGGGTGAGACCGTGAGAGGTTGCCAAGAAATACTTTGTTAGTATTGGACAACCATTGCCCAAATAATGAGTAAGGGGAGTGGACTGAAAACTGACCTGTAGTAAAGCTCCACGACAAAGAAAGAAAATGAGAATAATCTTGTTATCACAATTGTTGGATACGGAATTATTTAACAAAACACTTCTGGCAAAAACTTGCTGGAGGATATGGATGAACCCTCACTCTTTCCTCGCCACACAATTAGTGGGTAAATATTACTCTACATCTAATTTGCTTCTCCGCCCAAAACAAGGTAACTTTTCTTGGGGATGGCGAAGTATTATTGTGGGGAGGAAAATTCTTAAAGAAGGCTTACAATGGCAAGTAGGTACTGTGTCTCGAATATGTGTATGACAAGACGATTGGATTCCTCATTTGAAGTTCAAGCCGCTTTTATTGGTACATCAATCACACCCACCCCCAACGTGTTAGTGACCTCATTAGCAATGGTAGCTGGGATAATAAATCTCTGACTCAATGGTTTAACCATCTTACAGTCAGAAAAATCAAAGTCATACGCCTATCCCCATTACCGAGTAGAAGATCAATTAGTCTGGAAATATACTTCATCTGGCATCTTCTCCGTTCCATCAGCATATGACATGCTCTATCAGAAGAAATTAGCAGAGCTTAGGCTAGTTGAGCAAGTACCAACTTGCTTGGGGAATGACAGGTTTTGGAAGATAATGTGGTCCATGCCAGTACCACAAAAGATCAAATTCTTCTTTGGCAGACCATTTGGGATAGACTACCTCTTCAATCGAAACTCCATCGATTCCATATATCCTCTACTCCTTTGTGTCTGCTTTGCCTCTCAGAACCGGAGACTATTGATCACCTATTTATAAAGTGTCCCTTAGTGAAGCCAATGTGGTTTGGAGGACCGGCTGGGATTAAAACAGACAACATTTCTTCTCCTTTTAGAGAATGGCTGATTGCTTGGTTATCAACAACCAAAAATAAAAACAAGTATAGAAAACCCACTTTATCTATCCTAAGCACCACTTGGTGCATTTGGCTCCACCAAAACCATTGCATTTTTCGATTCAATGAGTTCAAACCTAGAGTAGTAATAAGAGACAAATTAGAACTAATGACAAAAATCTCAAAATTCCAAATTGCCAAAACCACCAAAAAAAAAACCTATGTCTCTAACCCCCAGTAGACAGCAATCACCTTATACTTTCCACCACATCACCAATCCTTGTACTTGTCTCAACACACAACTTATCTCTATTTACATGGCAATCGCCTTTGACAAAGAACGACAGAAAGTAGGGATTGGTGTCACTTGCTTTAATCACCAAAATTTAAGGTGTGGATCAACAGCTTTCTCTTCCAGGGCTGCTGACTGGCTGTCAGCTCAAGCAAAGGGCCTCCTGCTAGTGACTACTTGGGTGAAATCTAACCATATCGCTCACATTATTCTCATGTTTGACTCAAAAATTTTACGTTCTCAGCTCACAAATTCTGAAGACGTCTTAGACATTGTGGCTCCGATCTTTTATGATTTATGTCATCTTCTTCACTATATGCATCACCTTAGTATTGCCAGAGCCAGTGGCTTGCAACTAAAGGAGGTCAGATCATTAGCAGCTTTTACATGTTATGCCCATATAGTATTATATCAGGACTGGGTGAACGAGTTTTGCTATAATTGATCGATATCCTCTTTCATTTTGCTTTTGTATTATTGCAAGCACCATACTCTGCTTCTTTTATATGTCGTTATCTACATGATAAGCATAGTCATGAACTAATATGTATAGCCGAAATGGCTAACTCTGTAACTGTTGTATCATTCAATGCAATTCTTTTTTTACCCAAAAAAAAATTTGTTGGATTAACGTTTGAACTTGAGCGACAAAGGTCACCTGGTTTTTTTTCTTGCCGATTAGAGGCCACTAGAGTTTGGGTTACACAATAAAGGGTAGCTTTACCTTCCCGTTGTCCTATCCGATTTATGGGTGTAACTTGGGCGGGCTGGACGGGCCCAAGGGTTAGATCATAATCAACCCACTCTCCAAAAATCGTGGTCATGTCCAGCCCAGCCCATCTACGGGCCAAATGATATGTGTCCACGTCAAGCCCATCAAAATTTTGGTGGACACGGACTGGACACGGGCTCTCCACGGCTTGTCCATGGTTACGAATCACTTTTTTATACTGAAAAAAAAAATTTCGAAACATATCATTGACTAGCCAACTCTACAATTTATTCATGATGATGAAAAAATTTACATTAAAGTCTCCAAATGAACTTAAATATAAGTATGAAAATAAATATTTTGGAACAAAATGAGAGAAAAGAAGACAAGAGTCTCAAATTCTATAATAAGAATTAAGTGAAAAAAAGTAAAGTCTTCAAAGATCTCTAAACATGAACGAAAAGTGAGAACCGTCACTCAATTTGGTTCAAAAAAATAAGGTAAGAAAATATGAGCATACCTTTGGTTTTGAGACTTTGATTTTGTCGAAGTGGGGGCTGAGAGTTCAGAAAGTACAAAAAAAAAATTATGTTCTATTAGTTTAAGAGTTTGACAATCGAGATTGTATATACTTATGTAATCTACGGTTTTTAATGACTAAAAACAACATAATAAATATATTGTATATATATATATATATATATATATTGTAATTTATATTATATAATAGTTAGATGGACTGGTATTTATATGGGTTGGACGGGCGTGTAGAAACTTTTGTTCATGTCCAGCTCATATTTTTTACGGGCCCAAAATTTTGAGCCCATGTTCACCATGGTCATTACAAAAGTAAGTCTATACCCATATTTTTGCAAGCTAGCACGAGTTGCCTGATCTAAGTTGCACCCCTACTCCGATTCCTCCTAATACTTGATGAATTTGCCGACACCTACAATAGTGACCATCTCAAGAAGATCAAAGGGTTTGGTCTGTGATTGGAAGGGGTCTACAACTATTAGGCAGCTGCCCAATCATGTTTCATGTCTTGAGTTTTCTTGCCCTTGTTATACTTTTTTTCTGAAAAAACTAAGAAATCATATGTAAGAATCATAGCATTTCGTGATTCATCAGTAAATCTACTTTTATTCTCTATCAACTACTAATAATGTGGACCTTTAACACAACATAGTTACAGATAAACCGTTTGAAGTCCAGATGCAACATGGTAAATAGTAGAAATACAGTCACGGTCTTTTTTGATATGTGTAACGATCTTTATATATATACATATGTATATATAGTATAAATATATGAGAGCTGATCCATTGGTAGCCTAAGTTGTCAGCGCGATCTAACTGTCTACGAGTGATCTGTGGACAGTCCAGATCTTTTTTTTATATTTTTTTAAGTACGTCTACCACATAATGTAGCGGACAATATTTTGACAAAAATAATCTCGAGCTTGAAGGAAATGCAGTACGTTATACTGCTCGTTCGCTAAATTATGTAGCGGATGACATAATGCAGAGAGAAGCTATTCTGTTCTTTTCGCTCTCTCTCTCTAGTCCTTGTACTTTTCATGGCTTTCTGCCCTTTTCAGTCTCATCGCTAAGTCGGGCTTTCTAGCCTGGTCGCCAGCTCCGCCCCCGCCATTGAGCTCATCGTCGAGGAGTGTAACCTCCTCTCCGTCGCCTGCAAGAACGTCATCGGCTATATCCGCGCCGCCTGGCAAATCTTCTCCTCGATCGAGCAGAAGGATAAGTCACGGAAGAACGACGACCACATGGCGCTCGTCAGGACTACAGATCCAAGGGTGCGATTCCCCACCACGATGGCTTCATCACCGAAATCACGTTCTCACCTCTTTACCTGCCCAAAATCACAAACCCAGATGAGAAACTCCCTCTGTTAATCTACTTCCACGGTGGCGGCTTCATTGCCGAAAAAAGCACCTTCTCACCTCTGTACCACAACTATCTAAATTAAGTCGTTACCAAGGAGAATTCCGTAGCTGTTTTCGTCGAGTACATGTTAGTAAGGTGGAGGTGGTGGAAAGTAAATGGGAGGATCATGTGTTTCACTTGTTCAATCCCACTTGTGATAGTGAGATGGTGAAGTCTTGAGAAATGAGAACAACATCAATTGTAAAGTTCTAAAATGATTTGTGACTCTGATATGATTCTGGAGTTCAGGATCAAAAAAGTGAATTAGGTCCTTTTATCTAATAGTACATATTGAATGTTGGAGCGGCAAAGAATGGTGGCGGCGTTCAAAGGAGGAACATGTAGTTCAGAGAGAGATGAGATTGACTTGGAGATTGAAACAGAGCGACAAAGAGAGACAAAGTGAGATTGAGAATGGATGTGGATATTGGCAGATTGTCTGTCTGTTTCCTGTAATATTGTCTGCTACATTATGTAGCGAACGATATTTTAGAAAATATAACATCTTAACTTGGAGATTGAGGGGGTATATTCATAAAAAAAAATTATGTCCGCTACATTATGTAGTAGACAGACTTTAAAAAATCGCAAAAAAAAATATTTGAACCGTCCACAGATAGCGCGTGGACGGTCAGATTGCGCTGGCTAAGTTGCCAGCGCGCGAGTAATGTCTTAACCAAATGCAAGAAAGTGAAAGAGATTAAAAAAAAATTAACCTTTTCTTTTTTATTGAAGTGTATTAGCAAAATATTATTGCCAACATAAAAGATAGATTCAATTATCAGTAAAAAAAATATGAAAATCGGATTTATCTATGGAAAACAAAAAATATTATTAACTAATGGTCATATAAAAAAATGCTGAAATTATTACATAAGATGTTATGCTTATTAAGGTCTTTTATAACCTAATTTATACCAAGGATCAAGTTATAGATGACATAAAAAGTACATTCATGTATAATTGCAATTACTTTTATGAATATAAAAGTCTTAGTCAAACGCAAGAAAGAGAAAGGGACTAAGAATATTCACTTTTTTACCTTTTCTTTTTGATTAAAGTGTATTTGCAAAATATAATTGCCAATTCAAAAGGCAGATTCAACTATCAATTAAAAAATACGAAAGTCGGATTTATCTAATGAAATCAAAAACCATTATTAACAAATGGTCACTTAAATAAAATTGCTGAAATTATTATATAAGATGTTATACTCATCAAGGTCTTTTCATAACATAACATATATCAAGCATCAAGTTATAGATGATATGAAAAGTACATTCATGTATTAATTACAACTTTTATGAGTGTGAAAAAAAGTGGAGTTATTAAAAGAATCTAGATTTTAGGTATATTAATTGCATTTGAATGGCAATTGAGTGATTCATTAACATGCGAAGGGTATTTGTCCAAAAATGATTTACACACATCCACACTTTTATAAGTAGTATAAATAGGTACAAATGACTTTTTACCTTTCAATCATCTAGAAAGAAAAAACTAGTTCTACGATTGTTTTCATCTGCCACCACCAATTACCGCCGCTGCCATCACCCACACATTCACCAACACCATTTACACCACCAAAACCACCCACCAACCACCTCATCACATATTCACCGCCACCACGTCATTCCATGTCTGCCAACACCTACCACTGACTCATCCCAATTTAACCACGACCCTCCACTGCAGCACCAAACATTCAAAAACACTTGATCCAAGTCTATACATGTTTTGATTTCTAAGATCATTGTGGAAAAACTTAACATATACAAAACAATAAAAATAAAAACCGAACGCATAAAAATTTGTTAGAGATGCATTTTTTTTTTTTGTGATTAAGAGGAAAAATATATTATATATAACAAAGTTGTCCCGACCATACAAAAGATGAACTACATTATCTTGCAACCATTTAACAAAATAGTAATGGAAGCTAAACATTATCCATGTCTACATGATTAGATCTAAAAGCCCTCTACTCCATGATTCCATGTTATAGATACGTCCAATCTAGCCATGCAAGCAAAATTGACAAGTCCAGCTGCTTCAGTTAGCAGTGATTTGCTTCCTACTAATATACGACAGTAGTGAAAGTGGTCGCTGATTAGGAGATATCGTACTTGATTGGTGTAGTAACTGTACTAATCTCCTCCGGTCCTGACATCTGGAATAGACAGTGACGGAGAGAGATGATCCTCATCTACAGGAATAGGCTCACTAGACTGTTCAGTCTCCCTTTTTTGCTAGTGTTTGAACCTTGTGAATCCATATCTTCACTGAGTTCCAAAGCTGCTTTCTTTGTTTTGGCTATTGTAGCAGCGGAGACTTCCATATCTTGCACTACTTCTTCGTCCGAAGAGATCTCAAAATCTGGGGCTACAATTTTTTTTCCCTTGCATGACTAGCTTCATTATCTCACATTCCAAAAGTTCATCCTTTTCTCATGAAGAGAGTTAAAAAAGAGCTGACAGTAACATGAAGATCCAAATTACACGGCGGATCAGTTGGAATTTGCATCATTTTTCAAGCTCAGCAGTTGGATCCACATTAGCAATTTCATCTTTGTCATGTTCAACACACCTCTCTGTGTTATAGCTTTGGTCCAAGGAAGGGGTTATGGGCTGCTCAGTATTCATGTCCAAATCCACGGTTTTGGTCTGTATTTTTAGTGGGCTGGTCGGTTCTAAATCAAATGGGCCAGGTCCTAAGATGGAAGTTTCCTTTGAGGGGCCAGGCTTAAAGAAAGAGGCAGGCCTAGTAATGGGCTTGGGATGGTTAGCAAGTGGGCCTGGCACTGCAGAGTCACTAAGAGGCAGATTTGTTTTAAAATTTGGAATAGCCTGGTTCAAAATGCTGGGTCATGTCTACTGGAATAGCAATGGGCTTAGTTTGCTCACAGTCTCAGATCACACAACGCGTCGAATTTTCATTCTTTAAAAAACTGTTCACCTTCATACAAAGCACATAATACCATGAACTTCAATAGCAAACGGCAAAGGACCAGGTCATCTAACAGCCGCTTCCTCGCTGCTTTCCTTCGAATTTATTATGGGCGTGAACGATTAAAATGATTCATATAATATGATTTAGATGACGGAGAATAGCTTGATAACCTCTATACAAATAAATGTCAACTAAAAATGCTTACTTTATGCCATTTCTAACAACTCTTCCAAGGATGTCCTGTCCGAGTACAAAATAAAGCATCTTTTCTCTTCAAGTCAAAAAGGGTTCATTGAAGCGGCTCAGGCTCTCACCTCTATATTTCAGTAGGAGCAAGGAATCTGATGCAATTTTTTACATCTTCTCGATCTAACTATTCCTTAATTTGGTAACCCCAAATACATGTAATCCTTATCTTTACTGTGTTTTCCTCTAAGGCCATGTTGGCTATTTTCGGGACTATCTGTTTGGATTCGTTGTTTCTGTTTTTTTTTTTCAAGAATGTTTATTTGGGTATTGCCTTTAGATGTAATGAGTACTTTTAATTAATGCAATTTGCTTAGGAAAAAAAAAAACAAAAGGGTTCATTGAAAGGACCATGATGTTGGGCGAGGTCTTTGGCATGCCTTAAAAAGGCAAAGGCCAAGATATTTTTATAGGTATGAACTATATATGAAGACCCAGTCTCCTCCATTTCCAGTCCCCTTTACCCATCAACCTAGAAACCATGCCTTCATTCATGCTGGCTCTTCTATTACCCTGGTCTGGTTCCAATATTGGAAACATCTTGATGAGCTGATGTGCACGTACCTAGGCCCTGTTCCGACATGGTGGGGAAGATTGGCCACCAAAGCTGACTGAAAAAATGCAAATAAGGATGACGAAATCTAATGCTGAGTATTGCAGACTGAAAAGGACTTTGTTCTGGATGAGATCGAATGCTGACTCGTAATTCTGCACCGCGTCATGTTTGTTGTTTTGTAAGCACCAGTTCAACCCAATCTAAACAGCCCCACCTTGCCATCCAGAAGCCAGAACCGACGTACCACCCTTTTTTTTATTTTGAAAGACGATTAGAAATATATACCCACGTATGAATCCTTTTAGGCTTAGATATGTTATGTATTTTAATATTGATTTTCGCTGTTAAAGGTTAGGTTTTAAGCTTAACGTGGTAGAGAGTGTCATCAACAAACTTATTGTGCTTGAGGCGCTCTTTATTTACGTGCAAACTCTCGATTACACGTCCATTATCAAGTGCGCAAACAAATCGAATGAAAATTGAATTATTATAAAAAGAGATCAAAGACAAACGTAAAGTATCGATGTCGAGCACAAAGAGAGCTTTAATGCCATATTAAGTTATTATTTGCTCTAAAACTCAAGTTAGGGGAGAATGAATAATGTTATCGTATGCTTAAAATTGACATATCTTTTCATAAACAAATAGAGTGATCACTACTAAAAGAAACACATGCATTAGGCCTCTTTCTAGTTCTGAAACATTGATTTTGATCCCAATGATTGTCACTCACACTCTTGAAATAATAAACCACAAAGACGGTTTTCATGCAAGAACTACCACGACTGCGAGGACAATTTCAGAGGATCCAACGTATCTCAGGTTTAGTTGGAAAGACTTTGTCACCAATATTATTACCGTCATGTTCGGAGAGGTTTACAAACAAACACAGGCCTACATATTGCTATTTCAACTCAACCCTAGTTCGTACACAGACTTATAATTGTTCTGAAACATCTCAAAAGCAAAGAAAAACATCAGGGTTAAGTGTCTCCCACCCTCTTTGGTAGAAAAGAGAGAAGAGAAAGGGACAACTGCTGGTAGCAACTTGCAGGTGACAGGAGATGACTAAATGTAGGCCCTTACATTAATAGAATGCAGCGTCATGTGTGATCTCTTTCCCACGAACGGTTGTTAAACCACAATGTCATGCAATCCAGCGGTGGGGACGGTTCATCCTCAACTTGGTGAACTGAGTTTGCATCAGCGTCATCTTTAATAAGAAGGCTAATGAGACGAACCTGGATTTGTGTGGGACTGTCGAGTATTATCCACAAGTTTGTGGCGTGGCTACTCGAATTTAAATTAGAAATAACAGTCATGTATGATACAAAAATACACCAAACTCCACTGTTTTCTATAGATGCTCCTTGGCAATGTGAGTACGTAACATTATCCTCATCTACAGATTTATGGGCATAAGCGATACATGTGCAAGATACGATAGATGGTCAAAGAATTTTTCTAAAAGTTTTACGCTGGTTCAACAAGTTAACGAGGACATTGGGTAAGAAAGATTAGCGAGGCGGGTTGGTGGAGTCGTGAGTGAGAGAAATTAGGGATGCTAGTTGTGTATTGTTTCACAGATTTGCCCTGTTTAGAAAAAAAACACATGAGAAATATAAATCATTTGAAAAACCTCGACATAAGTATCTTCATCCTTAATAATAATGGAGTAGTGTAGATTAGCATATATACTTTGGCATTTTAGTGAATGTTACAGGCATTTTTCTTTTTAATTAACATATATACTTTGGCATTTTAGTTTTAGGGGCATTATTAGAATTTCATGTCAAATTTTAGCCGGTTGTAATTATTGATAGATGAAAGGGGTCAACTATAAAAATTAATATCTGAAGGACCAATTTATAAATTAGAAATACACGAGGGGGGTCATTTGTCACTTTTCCTAATTTAAATACAAAATGTGCATTATTGAAGGAAAAATGTTGGTGAAAGAGTTAGGCACAAAAAAGGTAATCTGAAGTAAGTTTTGTGAAGTAAAGTAGCGAATTCTAAGTTGCGTAACTCTTGACCATAATAATATATTACTTTACCTTTTGTTTGTTGCCATAAGGTCAATATTAGTCTCTAGAATATGTTTTTAGTGGCAAAAAATTTAAAAGGCGAGTACAAAGTAAAAACAACATTCCCCCCCCCCCCCCCCCCCCCACCCCAACCACCACCCCAAAAGAACCTCTTTTTTTTTTTTTCCTGAGACACATAACTTCTAAGTTGTCACATACTTAAAGGTCAAACTAACCTAGGTTTTGGTCCAGTAAATCTTCCATGTGGATGTTTCTATGCCTCAATAAAAAAGTAGTTCCATTCCTAAGATTATAAATATCAACTTAACTTTTTATCCTACTTTCTAGTAGAATTCTTGATTTGACTCTTCTAATCTACGAACCTACATACCAATTATTAGAACGAAAAAGTCAGGTAGGCTTGGGGCTAATTGTTGAACTTTAACCTGGTGTGCTTATTGCAAATATTGATTTTTGTTCTCCACTTTCCTTCCACCGGATTTCGTTTCTGTCACTTTTTCTGAATCACTATCAAATAATAGGATTTAATTAGGCATTTATCTTTATAAATAATTGTGTTTTATTACTTTATGTATTAGCTCTTAAAAAAAAAAAACTTCATTTACAGAGTCATCCAGACAAATTTACTCGGAGCCGATCATGGGTTAGACTAATCAATTTGCCCAACACCCGTAATAACAACGAACAAGTAAAAATCAGCTTTAAATTAAAAAAGACCCAAAATGGATGAAATCAATACCAAGGGTCTACAGAAAGAGCAAAAGCTAGATCTTAACCCCCCCCCCCCCCCCCCCCCTCCCCTGTCATTGGGCCAGTAACTCTCAAAGTTTCTTCAGTCTCATCGAGTTGGGAAGAACCTTCCTGCACTTTTATAAACAAAAATCAAGCTTTGGGACAAATTTGGTCCGACATAGTCATAGGGTAAGACTGGTCAGCAATCAGCCTTATTTATTTAAGAATAATATACGAATCCAGTAGCCGCTTGAATTGCTGAAAATCTATTGCCTCTTACCCACAGGAACTCATCTCCATCCAAATGTCACAGCAGAAAAGAAAAAATTATTGCTGCGGTGTCACGGAAACTTCCATCTGTATTACACTTGACCATTACCATGCCAACTTGAGGCAGCATTTCTTATATAAACAGTCCCGCAATCCCACCATACACCACCAAGTCGAGAAAAGCGAAGAGGATGGACTGTAAAGTGATCTCAAATACCTCACCTCGGTTCCATCTTTCCACCAAACCTTACCAATCGACTGAAAGTTTCATGTCTTCTTCACACCTTCTCTTCAGTACCCATCTCACAAAACCAAGCTTTTCCATCAAAACCTCACACAGGACTAGAAGAACAAATGCCACCATAAACAGCCTGTACGCCACGGTCCAGCCCAAGCAGAGCTTTTATGAGTTGTTGGGTATTTCAGAGAGCGGGACCTTGTCTGAAATCAAGAAAGCCTACAAGCAATTAGCAAGGAAGTACCACCCGGACGTGTCACCGCCGGAACGCACGGAGGAGTATACCAAGACGTTCATTCGTGTACAGGAGGCATACGAGACCTTGTCCGACCCACAAACCAGAGCGTTGTATGACATAGACATGTCCAAGGGTCTGCACTTTGCTTTCTCCGCCAGAAAACGTGGCCAAAATGATCAGGTTTGTCCTCTCCCTCTCTATCTCCCTTCAGTGAAGCATTTCTACAAACACGTCGATATGCTTGTTTTGATGTTTTTGGCTCCTGAATAGTTTCCAAAATCGGTGCCCTGTTTAACATTTAGCAACCAATTTCGGTTAAACAAAATTGGTTTGTACTAATTTTGAGTTTTCATGGTCTGATTTTCTCTGATTTCGAATCCTCTGTTTTTGCCTAATCGGTAACTCCTCATAGTTTCTTTGCAATTTTTAATTCAAAAGGAATTTTTCACTTTTAAATCACCCATTTGTATATGTTTAGGGTATACAAGTATCTTATCTGCTAACCTGGTAATCTGGTATTGATCTGAAAATTTCCTTTTCTTGAAACAGAGGTCTGATGACGACTGGAAGAACAGATGGCAGGCTCAAGTGATGGAGCTGAAGCGAAGGGGCATAATTAGAGAGTCAAGAAGGAGTATGTCATGGGGATCTCGAATCAGAAGACAAAGGAGCGAAGCATATGTTCATGGATTTGATAACTAGGATAGTTTATGTTGACAGAGCACTCCCACTTGATGGGATGGCCATGGAGACTTAGAAGAAGAGAGAAACAGAGCATGCAATGGAGATGTGCTCCCTTCTGTCGCTGTACATATTATCTTTAGAGAAATTGAATCCTATTCAATTAGAATACTAATACTTTGTAATTTACTTTATGGTATAGCATGTGCCAAAGAATTAAGTCCTTCGCTTGCGGGTTAATATTTGTTCTGATATGGTGCATTATACACGGAACAATAATTGCATAGTAATTATTGAGAGAGCTTTTATATTTGAATCCCTAATTACAATAATAAAAGTGGTGGTGACAAAAAAATAATTAAAGAATTATATTCAACTTTTTATATGAATTCCCTTATCAATTTTTGTCGTAAAAGATAATTGTTAGCTTTTCGTAACAAACAGAGATGAAAAGGAATATATGAAATGAAGTAATAGTCTCTTTTAACTAATAACAGTTATAGTGATAGTACTAACAATAATAATTCGTTTATTGAGATTTGTATTACTTAAGGCTATCGAGAAAAAAAATAAAAATATAGTATATAAAATAATTGAAAATAACATAGGAAAGAAAAATTAATGGAGAATATTGCGCTTAATTATCTAAACAATTAAAAAATTATGATTAAAAGTAGTATATAAAGAATTACTTCTAGTAAATATCAGAATTAGTGAAATTGTAAAGATATAAATAAATTTTTTTTAGTGTAACACATTAACACAGAAGAGAAAGAAATGTAAAATCCATAAGAGAGAAATGGCAAAAAGGGAAGAAGAGAGAAAAAGGGAATCTAGATCATTATTACAAAGATGAGTAAATTCAAAATGTTTCAAAAAGTCAAAATAAAAAAAAATTACATGACGAGGTGGACAATATACTCTCAATTTTAATATTTATATATACATATATATATTAGATGGGAAGAAATTCAACGCATATAATAATAATTTAGTGATTTTCCATGGAATCACTGATTTTCAATGCTGAGTTCAGACATATGTCGTCTAAGTTTTGAGTCAAAATTTTGTTACGAAGCCTTGGAGAACTAATTGGATTGGATAGCCAAGTTGTCCACAGTCTTGTCTCTATTTCTTAATGCTGATGAACTGTTGTTTTGACTATCCAACCAATTGGGACTGGGTTAACAATATTTAACGTGCTAGTTGAACTTATTTTAATCCTCTATTGTGATTTTTAAAGTGGCGAAGAAGTTTGTTAAACCACAATGTCATGCAATCCGGCAGTGGTGGCGGTTCAACCTCAGCTTGGTGAACTGAGTTTGCATCATCCGTCATCTTTGATAATGAGACGAACATGGCTTCTTTTTGTGTGGAACTGCCGAGTATTATCCACAAGTTTGTGGCGTGGCTACTCCAATTTTAATCAATTATGACAGCCATGACATAAAAAGACACCGAATCCCACAGTTTTCTATAGGTGCTATTGGCAACTTGACAACGTACGTACGATTATCTCCATCAACTGATTCTTGGCACAGACGATGCCTTTGCAAGATACGGTAGTATTTCTTTAAGAAATTTTGCACCCGTTCAAGAAGTTAACAAGGGCTGTGGGTAAAAAGAGATTAGGGAGATGGTTTGTGGGAATTGTGAGCGAGAGAGATTACGGATGTGAGTTGTGGATTCATTGTTTGCTACTATTTAACTTTAACACCAGACTATAAGATGGTTTATGACGGTAAGCATGTGCAAAATACTAGGGAGTAGAAGTTATATGAAAGGCTCCATCGTAAGGATGTTCATCCTTAATAACGAATAGTATAGAACATATGTATAAAAGTATAGTACAGTTCTGAACGTTATAACTTAAACTAGCTTGGATTAAAGATATAGCTGTGCCTTCAGGAAAATAAAGCATGGGCAAAAGTAGAAAATTTGTAGAATGCTTCAACATAAAGGTATTCTATCTTTGTGGTACGAAGACAACATGACAAAAGTAAATGGGAAAGTTAACTCCATAATAACATGACCAGTGCAAAATCCGATGGAAGATAGAGTTGTGACTTCTCGGACATTAAGGTAATGTTTAAAATCAAGTACCTTACTGTGTCTACGTTGACAACTCGTACTGATATTTACTTGCTTACTCAAGGTAGACGCTGACACCGATTTTTTTTATAACAACAATTTCTTAAAACCGTCGAGCGATAATTCAAACACAAAAATGTGTTTTATTGAAGGAAAATTGCTCTTGAAAGAATTACGCACAAAAAAGGCAATCTGAAGTGAATTTTGGGATGTAAGACAAATGAAGCTTAAGTTCTGTAACTCTTGACCATTTTGCCCAAGCTCCACTCCTAATATATTAATAAATTTATTGTTTGTTGCCAAATATTTAATATTAGTCTCTAAAATATACTTTTCGATGACAAAAAATTGGAAAAGCGAATAAAAACAGCATTTTTCTTTGTACAAAATCAAACCCGTTTTTGTTTGAGACACATTACTTCTACTCCATCACATACTAAAGGGTCAAACTAATTTAGGGTTCGGTCACAGAGTAAAATTTTCATATCGTTGTTTCTATGCCCCAGTAAGAAAGTAGTATCATTCCCAATATCGGGGTTTATTTGGGTATTCCAATGGTGCATAACAGAGTTTCTAGACACTTATATGATATGATCATTAATAAAATGCAAAACAAACTTGCTGGTTGGAAAACTAAATTTTACCCTTGGCTGGTAGAGCTACCCTCATACAATCTGTGACCTCTACTATGGCCAATCATGTTATGCAAGCCCAAATTTTGCCCAAGAAAATTACTGATGACATGGATAGGATAAATAGGAATTTTTTGTGGGGAGACACTGAAGCTGCTAGGAAGATCCACTTAGTTAAGTGGGATAGGGTCTGCCAGGCTAAAAAGCATGTGGGTATTAACATTAGGAAAGCTCAGCTCAATAACCTTGCCATGACTTCCAAACTTAGTTGGAAAATGATTGTTAATGAAGACCATCTGTGGCTTAAGGTTTTAAAGGCCAAATACTCAACTTGCTGCAATCCTAGAAATTGGCCAAAGAAAAAGGGGGGATCTCACATCTGGAGAAGCATTAGAGCCACTATACCTATCATGAATTGTGGTATTAAGTGACATGTCAAAAATGGTAAGTCTCTTTCCTTTTGGAAAGACTGGTGGATTGGAATTGGACCCCTTAATCCTGATCTTGATTCGAATACTAACATGACTGTGAATGATGTTATCTCCCATGATGGGGGCTGGAATGTCCAGGCCCTCGTTAGATATCTTCCTAACTCTGGAATCCAGGCTATTACTACCTTACACCTCCCCATAAACCAACCTGAAGAGGACTCTCCTTTTTGGGAGTGATGAAAAATGGTAAGTTCACTACTGCTAGTGCCTATAAAATTGCTTGCTCTTTGGATGTGCATACCACCTCTGATCCTGATTTTGATTGGATATGGAGGCTCAAGATCCCCCCAAAATTTTAATTCTTTCTCTGGATTATCACCCATGGGAGACTTCTAACTAACGAAATGAGGGCTGTAAGGAATATTAGTCCTAGTGCTACCTGTACTAGATGCAATAAAGACCCGGAAAATATGGATCACACCCTTAGAAAGTGTCCCAAAGCTAAGAATCTTTGGACTAAGTTGTTTAACTCCAATGTGTTTGAGCAGGAGTTGGGATCAAATGTTATTGCTTGGATAAAAAAGAATTTGCAAATGGATAATAATATGCGTTTCATGAATATCAATTGGAATTCTGTCTTTTTGGCTTGTCTTTGGCAGAATTGGAAGGAAAGGAACAAATAGAGTATTGAAGGGACCACTTTTGAAGTTTGGCCAGCTTGGAAAAAAGTGCTAGAGCTGGCTAATGAACTTGATCTCATAACCAGTAAGCATTCTCTTCCATTCAGCAAATCAACTAAACTGATCAAATGGTTGATGCCCTTTCCAGGTACCCTCAAAATTAACACTGATGGATGTGCTAAAGGAAGCCATCAAGGAGGATATGGAGGAATTATACGAGATGACCAAGGACAATGGAAAGGTGGATTCTTGGGAAGTCTTCTAACCGATGATGGCCTGGAAGCGAAAGTATTTGGAATCTTCAAGGCTTTACAAGTTATTGAAGAACAACAACTTCACGGAGTAACGGTTGAAACGGATTCCCTGATGGCTCAACAGCTGATGACAGCCAAGGAGAATGAAGTTTTTCACCCTTTATTTAATATTTTGCACGACTGTCGCCTTTTGCTTATTGCAACACAATCTAGAATATTACATATATTTCGTGAGGGCAATCAATGTGCTAATATGCTAGCAAATATAGGAAGTAGGCAAGATGAGGCTTTTGTTTACCTCAACCAACCCCCTGTTGAAATATGATTATTATTGCTTGCAGATGTAAATGACATCAAATACCCACGTACCTATGCCGTTTGAGTAATATATTTTGTTCCTTTGTATAAAAAAAAAATCAACATCAACTTGACTTTTTTTAGTTCTAGTTTCTGGTAGAATTCATGACTTGACTCTTCTAAGCTAGGAATAGGTGCATACCAATTAAAAGCGCAAAAAAGTTTGGTACCCGTGGGAGCCAAAAAGTTTGGTAAGCCCCAGGGCTTTTTTCAAATAGAAAAACCCTAATCGCTTTTTGTTCTCCACTTTTCGTCCGCCGTCTTTCATTTGTGTTCCTCTTTTCTGAGTCAGTATCAAATAATAGGATTTAGGCATTTATCTGTACTAATAATGTGTTTTATTAATTATAAGCTCAAAATAAAAAAATTATATTCATTTATAATTTTAGATAGAGTGAAATAAGAGTCGTCGAGACAAATTTACTCGGACACAATCACGAGGTAGGCTAACCAACTTACCCAACGTCAGTAATAACAACGGAAAGTATAATCAGCTTTAAACTTAAAAAAACCCAAAATAAAAGTAATCCAATACCAACAGTCTACAGAAAGAGCAAAAGCTAGGTCTTAACCCCTCTCTCTTGTCATTAGACTAGTAACTCTCAAAATTTCTTCGGTCTTATCGAGTTGGGGAAGAGTCTTCCTGCATTTTTGTAAACAAAAATCATGCCTCGGGACAAATTGGTCCGAGTCCGACGTAGTCATAGGGTTAGACAAATCAGCAATCAGCCTTATTTATTTAAGAATAAAAATAGAGATCCAGTAGCCGCTTGAATTGCTGAAAATCTATTGCCCCTTACCCACAGGAACCCATCTCCATCCAAATGTCCAAAACGAAAAAATTATTGCTGCGGTGTCACGGAAACTTCCATCTGTATTACACTTGACTATTACCGTGCCAACTTGAGGCAGCAATCTCTATAAACAGTCCCACAATCCCACCATACACCACCAAGTCGAGAAAAGCGAAGAAAATGGACTGTAAATTGATCTCAAGTACCCAACCTCGGTTCCATCTTTCCACCAAATGTTACCAATCAACTGAAAGTTTCATGTTTTCTTCTCACCTTCTGTTCAGTACCCATCTCACAAAACCAAGCTTTTCCATCAAAACCTCACATAGGACTGGAAGAGCAAATGCCACCATAAACAGCCTGTACGCGACGGTCCAGCCTAAGCAGAGCTTTTATGAGTTGTTGGGTATTTCAGAGAGCGGGACCCTGTCTGAAATCAAGAAAGCCTACAAGCAATTAGCAAGGAAGTACCATCCGGACGTATCAGCGCCGGAACGCACGGAGGAGTATACCAAGACGTTCATTCGTGTACAGGAGGCATATGAGACCTTGTCCGACCCGCAAACCAGAGCGTTGTATGACATAGACATGTCCAAGGGTCTGCACCTTGCTTTCTCCGCCAGAAAACGCGGCCAAAATGATCGGGTTTGTCCTCTCCCTCTCTATCTCACTTCAGTGAAGCATTTCTACAAACACCTTGTGTGAATATGCTTGTTTTGATGTTTTTGGCTCCTGAATCGTTCCAAAGTCGGCGCCTTGTTTAGCATTTAGCAGCCCATTTTGCTTAAACCAAATGGGTTTGAACTACTTTTGGGAGTTTCTCAGTTCTCACGATCTAATTTCTTCTTATTTCAAATCCTCTGTTTTCGCCTAATTGGTAACTCCTCGTAGTCATTTCGTAATTTTGGATTGAAAAGGAAGTATCACTTTTAAATTACCCACTTGCATATGTTCATGGTATACAAGTATCTTCACCGTAACCCTGGTATTGATCTGAAAATTTCCTTTTCCTGAAACAGAGGTCTGATGGCGACTGGAAGAACAGGTGGCAGGCTCAAGTGATGGAGCTGAAGCGAAGGGGCATAATTAGAGAGTCAAGAGGGAGTATGTCATGGGGATCTCGAATCAGAAAGCAAAGAAGCGAAGCATATGTTCATGGATTTGATCGCTAAGATAGTTTCGGTTGACAGAGCACTCCCATTTGGTGGGATGGCCATAGAGGCTTAGAAGAACAGAAAAACAGAGCACGCAATGGAGATTATCTGCTCCCCTCTGTCGATTGTACATACCAAAGATGGGGAAATTGAGTCCTAGTCAACTATCAATTATTACAATAATAACGAGCTGTCGTGCATACGCGCGCAATGAGTATGTAATTTTATTATCGTAATAACGAGCTGTCGTGCACGCGTGCGATGCTTGTGCGATTTTATTATCGTATTATACTATTATTCTTTAACACTGTGATCATGTTTCTATCATTAAATATAAATAACAAATTCATAATCATCATTAAACTTCACTAATTTTAAAACAAAAAAAATTTTCAAATGCTATTACACAACTAACAAACACCCCCTCCCCCAAGCAGACACACCCACCACACACACATTGCCATTAACTATTGCCTTTCACCGTCACGATGACCCAGCAGGCCGAAGGCCACCAACGCTATTATATATTATGGTGTTCTTTGATTCAGCTACTATATATCTATCGATCTCTAAATGATAACTTTAAATTTGATTTTTTTAAAATTATAAACTATATAAACGTGAAAGAACAAACAATATTCATAAATTTCATTCAAAATTTTCATTTCAAATAATAAATTGAAGAGTGTAAATATTACAATCTGTAATACAAATTGTACAACTCATATGTATTGAAGCTGCTCCCATTTGGATTGCCACGCACTGGCCGCCACCTGGACCACCGGAGCCAACACCCTCCCGTGCCAAACTACCCACCACCGCGGCTACCATTGCCGGCCACCGCCGGCCATTGCCTGCTACAAAGACAACCGATCAAATCACCATGACCCACCGCAAAGCAATGGGCACCGACCACCCAGCCCAAAAACTTCATTTCATTATCGGCGCCGGCCAAACTCTTTAGTTATTGTAAGTAGCCATCAATCGCCTGTTGCCGTAAACTCACCATACCCGGCCACCAAAGACTTCCAACGACCACCAAACGTTCATCGTCGCAACCACCATACCCGACCACCACTAACACCCACCGATCTTGAAATATGACAGATAGTTCCTTCAATTGGTTGGTCAACACCAACACCGGCCGATCTTTGACCCACAGCCGGCCACCAATGCCAACCGATCTTCAACCCACGCACACTGCCGCCAACAGCCACCCACTATCCGTCGTCACAACCCACCATACTCGGCAACCAATACCACACCACCAACGCCGCCCGATCCGGGCCACATCACTGTCGCCGGCGCCGCCCAATCTCGAAAATTGGGCCACATCACTGTCGCCGATAACGAATCCCGCACCACTAATGCCGACCAATCTCGGAGATTAGGCGACATCACTGCCGCCGACAACCCCACCAACGCCTGCCGATCAAAAATCAGGCCACATCACTACCACCAAGAGCCACCCACCACCGTCGCCGCAACCCAACTACCCAGCAACCAATCCAACAACAACGTCGGCCGATTGGTGGCCGACAAATCACACCTTCAAAGTAGATAGATGGATACGAATTGGAAAAGAAAAATACCTTTAAATCTGCTTGAGAATTGGAGCGGATGAAAGTTGGAAGTTGGGCATTGTCGTCTGCAGAATGGTTACTCTAGAGGAAATGGAAAGAGCTGAAATGAGAAAGGGAGGAAAAATAAAGGAATGAAGACACATGCAAATCCAAAAAGACATGAAAAAGAAATGCAGATCGTTAAAAAAAAAAGAAAATTTCTTTAATGTAGTTTCTGCAGGTTGGAGTTTCTCAATGGAGATGGAGATGCAGGAAAATGAAATTATGTAATTTGAGGGAGTGGAAGAGTTTTTAGGTAACTGCATATATGGTGAGTGAAATTTACTTTTTTGTCCTCAAAATGGATACTTATCAACACCGGAGTCACTCTTAGTGTAACACCAAAAGGGTATGACACCAAAAAGAACTTCTCATTATAAGTAGTATAGATAACTTGGTGATCTAGTTGATGCTATTGCAGGTGCCAAAGAATCAAGTCCTTCACTCGCATGTGAAGAGATTTAGAATTGAACTAGACTGAAATGATTGAGATTTTGCTACCCGTTATCAGTTGCATAATCAGTGTATATCAGAATTTGTCGCAATCTCATTTGCAGTTAGCGTTATTTGATAGAACTGATAAGTTTAAGGATCAACACCAACTAACTGTTAACTCATCAATATACAAGTACTGAACAATACACAAGAAACCTTCAGTGCTATCCAAAACTTTGGATATTGGTCATATCTGCAATTACATCAGAACGGATCATGGACCACTTGTATCGGATTATATATTTATTCAATTAACCGACGAGTCGAGATAGCCCTTTTTACGGGGATCCGTTCAAATGGGTAGAATTATGATCAAAGTTCGATTCATTAACAAGCTTACATAGGTAATGGCAAACACGTAGACAATGTCTTAGGGGTTATTTGATAAAATTGAAATTTAAGTGCTGAAAAAAGTTAAATACTGAATTTGTAAAACTGAAAATATGCGACTGAATTTTTTCTGAAAAATAAATTAATCTGTTTGGTAAAGCAAAAGCAGATATCTGATAATTGTTATTTATAAATTTATCTATTTTACTAAAATTATGCATTTGTTTGTGTATTTTATAACTTTTTTGAGGGGGGCTAATCGTGGTGGTGGTGGTGGTGATGTCAGTGACGATGAAGCAATAATATTAGTGGTAATGGCGACAACAGAGGTGGTAAAAAGGTGTCAATGGTGGCGTAATAAAGCGAGAAGACGTGGTGCTAATAATTGTGATGATAGCGATAGGCAGGGGACATGGCGGTCAGTGGTTGTACTGTGATAGATCTTTAGATAATTTTGACAAAAATAAACGTGGTGACAACATTGACGGTATGGTAGAGGTGGCGGTATCCTTGTGGTGGTGTCAGTGGTGGTGGTGATAATGGCTAGGTTGTCGTAATTGTGGTGGTGGTAGCAAAAAAAAAATAATAGTTGTGATGATGGTTATATTGTGGTAGAGGCGGTGTTATCAGCAAATTAATTGAGGCGGCATCGTGGTAGTAATTTTTTTAATGTAAAAATATGTAAAATAACTTTTAACCATAAGTGATCAGCATTAAGGGTGTGTTTGATAACACCATTCAGCACTTAAACTGAAAAATTTCAGTGATTTCAAATTAAGTGTGTTTGGTAATGCATTTTTTACCACTTAAAATAATAAGTGATATGTTAATTGAAGACCAATATTTTAAGTCACCCATAATGACTTATCACTTATCATTGAACGCGGTCAATGATTTGGGATTAAAAGATTTTGCCAATAAGAGACATATTTGCCCCAACTATCTCCTCTTCTTCCCGATCTGTCTTCACCTGCTCGTTGATGTGCCACTGCTGCTTCATCTTCTTCTTCTTCCTTGCTGATTTGCCGCCTCTTCTTCTCTTTTCACGGTACTAAAGGTGCGTGATTTCATGGTGTTTCATTACATGGGTGTCGTTTGATTTGTGAATGTAATTAGGGCTTTTTTTTTTTCAATTCATATTGGATCGATTTTCCTGCCTCTTCATATTAAATTGATTTTCTGATATTGTTTGGATCGATACAATAACACCCTCAGTGATAGACATGAACAGAATAGCCCATGATGCTAATTGTGCAGCTTGTGGTCTATTAGCGCCCAATTCAGTCAAAACTCGTGTGCTGCAGGGGATAAACAAATTTACAAATAGAAATTATAAAGGATCATGTGAAATTCGAACAATGTTGAAGCCTTGGTAGTAGGTAAAGTTGGCACATTAAATTGGTAGCAAAATAGACCTAACAGCAGCACCGAGTCCATATGAAATCCTCCAGATCATAGAAAATATGTTGAAGCCGGAATAAAAAAAGGTTTTATCAGTTCCTTCAAGAACATATAGGACAATACCAAGAATACTAGCATTCCAAGAAACCAAGATAACTCTCCAAAATTCTCTCCTGATTCAGAAGACCAGATAGGATAACCATCAGCTCAATTGACCATGCTTTCAAGCTATTCAAATTCACAATTTAAGATTCATTGGAAAATCTAGGCACGTAATATACTGAAGATATCTCAAAGTGGCTGAAACGAAGGCTAGTATACCATCACCGCAAGTTTTAGGATAAAGTTATTAACAACTAATTAATACAGGGTAGGAAGGTAGTTTGTGTCCTTAAAGCCAGCTATTGATCTTAAACTGAGAAATTACCAGAGCATAAGAGCTGAAGGAATAGAAAATTTAAGAATTGGGATGACGTTGTGAAAAGCCTCCCTTAAGAAGTCATTACATGTTCTTTTGCACGAAGAAAAGAATTTGACATAAGCTACCAAGAGTAGCACATTGATCCAGTAAGACAGAGAGCTTGCCAAGGCAGCTCCTCTACATTTGAGAGGAGCTGTTTGTTCATCTATTGTACAGGTAGAGATGTCAAAAGGGCCGGGCCACCGGCGGGCCGGCCCGGCCCGGCCCTAAATAAGCCCGGCCTGGCCCGGCCCTAAGCATGAATAGTGCTGGCCCTAACCTGTAGGGCCTTGGGCCTGGGCTAGGGCCAGGCCTAATATTTTCCAAAAATGGCCCGGCCCGGCCCGGCCCTAAAAAGGCCCGGCCCTTGGCTCGTTTCTGGCCCTCTTTTAGGCCCTATTTTGGCCCAGCCCTTTGGCCCTAAACCATTTTGAGTCATTTTTTTTCCTTTCCCCCTTCTTTCTCACACATCATTCTTTCTACACCTCATATTTTACTTTTTTATTTTAACTTTTTGGACATACACATTTCTTTATATTTACTCATGTGAAAAAATTGTCTTTTTGCGAACAAAATTACTCTTTGTTGCTAATAAATATTCTAAAATAGAGTAAACGTAAAGCTCTAAGGCACTTCATTAGTCACAAGAACGATATTGAATGGTTTAGGGCCTATCAATTGTATTTATTTTGTGAATGAGTATTTTTTCAACACAAAAAAGGAAAAAAAAAAAAAGGGGCCTGGGCCGGCCCTAGGCCCGGCCCTAAAGTTAGGGCCTAGGGCTTGGGCCTGGATAGGGCCTCCATTTCCAAGATTTGGGCCCGGCCCGGTTTACAAGGCCCGAAGCCCAAAATGGCCCGGCCCTTTTTCTGGCCCGCTGGGCCCGGGCTGGGCCGGCCCAAGCCCGGCCCTTTGACACCTCTATGTACAGGTTTAGACATTCAAGTCGAATCATCCTTGACACCATTGCACGTTATAAGATTTTACTCCTAGGAGTGCTGCTCACCTTGGTTATATAAAGAATTTATTTACCTCTAATCCATCCACCATTACATGTTCGTATATCACTTTAATGGCCAGCATCCACCTGTTTTGTTTCCAGCAGTTGAAGTTGATTACTTCCTGAATTGTTCCTGTAATGCTTTTGCCATGTAATCTTGCATTATATATGCTTGTGTTCTCTATTCAATCGTCAATCTTCCTACCCACTTAGTTGATTCTTTTTATTAGCTTAATTTGGCTGATATTTGAGCTATACTAGTGGGCAAATGACATCAAGTAGTTTTCATTTCTATGCACCATATTCTTGAAGGCATAAAAGTCCACACCTAGGAGTGTAGGAAATTCTGCAATTCATTCCAATCCTTTGGCATTCTTTGGTTTCCAGCTTCTTGTTAGCCAAGGAACCTGCTACACTCTCACTCGTTTCTCTTTGTGGCCAAGGAACTGGTCATGCTATTACTTGTTCTTTTAGTGCTATTAATGTTAACTAAGCCAACTCTTTTGCATTCCTGAGCTCCCGCCAATATCACTTGCTTGTTTTGATATTCTAGATATTAAAAAGTTTGAACTTTTTTGGCTACTTCTTTAGTTAAATAGCCCCCACCCTTGGATAATCACATTGTTTGTCACCTCATCCAAGTACTGGAATGTCATGTGCGTTGGTTAGACAAGTATACCTCTCCTTATTGCGGTGAAAGTTCAGGTGTAGCATTCTTGTCAACTAAACCTTCCCATAGCATGAAATGGTACTAGCTTATTTCTTCTTTATTGTTACTCATTGCCCAGCTCATGCGATTTTTTACAACAATTCTGTGGTACCTTAATTCTGGTGATACAAGTACTTTTGGTTCACAACCATATTTTGATTCCTTGAAATCTTGGAGAGCTTGTTTGTTAAAGGGTAGTACATAGCTCTGTTTTTCCTTTTCCAGTTTGCAGACCATTATTCAGTCATTTTCTAGCTTGAAGACTATTGCTTGTCCTTGTTCAGCTTGTGAACTATTGCCTTGTCCTTTCTTTTCAGCTGGTAGATTATTGATGGTATTGGAGCAACTGGGAAGGAAGGTTGGGGTCCATCAAAGGATAGGTTGCCTATCGATAGTGGGTCATCATCTCAGATACTTGTAGACGACGACTCTGATGTGCCTCCTACACTTGATTTGGAAACGAATGTACCAAAATCAAAAGTCAAATGCCATAAGAAGGACAAATCTGATAAGCTTGATGACCAATTAGTTGCGGTTCTTAAAACTTTGGAGAAATCAGAAGGGCCAGGCATGGAGGAGTGCAACCGTATTTTAAATGAGATGCAAACGTTACAAAATGACTGACCACTTATACATTGTTGCATGCAACATTTTTTGTGAAAGTAAAGCATACAGAGAACAGTGGATGATGCTAAGTCAAACACCAGAAGAAGTTAGAAAAAATTGGATACAAATGAATGGAAAAAAGTTAGGACTTTTGTGAAGTGTCCTTGGTTAGTTTAGTGTTTCGATTAGGAACGCGTTCATAGAATGATTTTTGGACTAGTAGGAAGTTTATGCACTATCTTTTTTTTGTTTTTTTTGTGTCCTACGTGATTCTTGACATTTATATGTCGTTTAGTCATTACAATGGTCATTTTCTTTAAGATGTTGGATAATGTTGCTTTATGATGTGTGAGCGTTATAATCATGTTTGTCATTTACTGTGCTAATTATCCACTATACATTATTCTCTGCTTATATTGTCCTTAAACACAGAACAAAATGGTGACTACGAATCAAAAGGATGCCCTAAGAGTTGTTGCAACCATTCTCATAATGAAAATTTTGAAACAAAGACGTTTTAAGAGAAGGCCAGATACAAATTCTTTGCTTAGTGGAGCTGGATCCTTGGATGAGATAATAAATGAAAATCCTGCTCATTCTCAAGAGATTTTGCGGATGCCCAAACAAGCATTTTTGAATATTTGTGACCATTTTCGCACTCGAGGGTGGCTAAAGGATAGTCGTTATGTTTCCATACGGGAGAAGATGGCAATGTTCTTGGTAATTTTGAGCCATAACACAAGAACCCGTTTTGTCAAAAGAAGATTCAACCATTCAACACATACCGTGCATAGATATTTTCACGAGGTGTTATTGGCGATGCTACAATTTTCAAAGGAAATGATTGTTCCTACCACATATAATCCTAATGCCAATCAGATTCGGCACCATTGTCGGCTCAGACATGTGTTTCAGGTATAAATACAAAGTTAGATTTTGTTACACGAAAATGCTTATAGGCGTAATTTAGTATCCACTTGTAAATTATGTGGTTGTGTTCTTTTCTTTTCTTTTTTGTAGGGTGCAGTGGGTGCATTAGATGGTACACTTATTCATGCTGTCGTACCTCCCGATCAACAAGTACGATATAGAGGAAGAGAAAGAGGAAGGGGAGAATGTTACCAAATGTTCTAGCCATATGCGACTTTAATATGATTTTCACTTTTATATGGGCTGGTTGGGAAGGAGTGGCACATGACTCAAGGGTGTTAACAGAAACTATGCGGGAACCTGCTAATCATTTTCTATTTCCGCCCTCAGGTATTGAAATATGGTGCCTTATCTATATTGAGATTCATTTGAAAACAAGTACTAAATTGTTGAAATAAATAATTTATTGCAGATAAGTACTATTTATGTGACGCTGCATATACACATACTCATAGATTTATGGCACCTTATCGGAATGTGCGTTATTGGTTGGCGGACTTTGCACAGGGTCATCGTGCAAGAACAAAGGAGGAATGATTTAACCATGCACACGCTAGACTGAGAAATGTCATTGAGCGTTCATTTGGAGTCCTTAAGGCTCGTTTCCCAATATTGAAGAGGATGCCATCATATCCTTTTCAAGTACAAAGGAATATTGTTATTGCATGTGCAACGGTACATAATTTCCTTCGAAAAACGATTATCACAGATTATTTTTTTGAGCAATTTGACAACGGAGATATTCTTGAAGATACGGCTCACCAACACAAAAATGTCGTAGATATGAGAGCGGAAGCACGATAAGCTGATCAAAACTTTATGGTGAACTTGCGGGAGCAGATTGTAACTCAATTGTTTAATTTGAGGTTATAGTTCATATATGTAATAATATGACTTTTAACTGTCTACATTATTGCTAATTCTTATCGTGTGATTAATTTGAATTTTCTTTTATGTTTTAATGTTACGTATGCAAATTGGATTTGAAATATCCATTATTGATATAATAATACGTGGGATGTGCAATAATATAACGAAGTTTATAAAGTTTCAAAAAGTAGAGCAAAAGGGTATTAGTGTCAAACTAAACAGTTTTTAGATTTCAGTTATTTTTTTTTATCAAACAGAATAAACTACTTCAGCACTTAAATTGCAGTTAAGACCAAATTTTTTTCAGTGCTTAAAATTCAGTAACTTAAAATTTTCAGTTGCACAAATTCAGCACTTAAGTTTTTAGTACTTAAATTTCAGTTTTATCAAACACACCATCATGACTTAATATTTTAGTCTATTTTTTGTAGGAATTAATTTTTTAAGTGCTTAATTGCATTATCAAATGCACTTAATTTAAAATCATTGAAAACTTTAAGTTTTAAGTGCTTAATTGCATTATCAAACGCACCCTTAGTCTATTAAAACGTATTGCAATGGGGTTGCCCAATTTTGCTAAGGGATAATTGTAAAAAATACCCTCGTGGTTTGAGTCATTTGCAAAAAGATCCATTCTCTTACAAAAGTTGCAAAATCTTCCCTACAGTGCTTATTTTGTTATGACCGTTAGAGAAGTCGTCTAAATTAATGGTGCGTGCTTTTCACTCTCTTAAAAAACGCGCTTAGTAAAAATTTATACATCTAAAGAACTAAAATACCCTCCCTCTTTTTATCTCTCCCAAACAAGTCTCAATGTCTTTTCCAATTCCACCGCCCCCTATCTGTCACCTGCGCCACCCTCACCACCGTTGCCCCCATCTGCCACCTTCCCCACCCATAACCGGCGCCGCCACCACCCCAGCCTTGTGCGCCTACACTACCGCTAGCCCGGCACCGTGCATTGCCGGTGTAAGCCCCTTCACAATCATGCCTCCACCACTCTGTCTACTACCTGCGCCACCTACAACCGGCACCACCATTTGCCTCATCTAATCCCGTCGTCGTCAACTGCTGCACCCAATCTCGTTACCGCCAACAACCCACTCAATCCTCTTGCCATCATCACCGCCAAACAGCCCACCAAATCGCACAACAATTGCACAATCATTGCTGCACCCAATATTGTCACTGCCAAAGCCCACCTAATCGCACAAACACTTCACAAAACTTAGATCGAACCAATCCCGCTACGGCCACCAACAATTCAAACCCTAATCGCACAAACTAAAATTTAAGGTTTCAAATTGCAGTGTGCGATTGAAACCCTAGATCTAAGTTTGTGCAAATCAATAAATCATCACTTACACCGCCAGCCCCATCAATCCCCACTTGTGCTGCTACGAGCCCTGCCACTTGTAGCGGCCAATAGCCCTAAGCACCCACCAACACCAACACCAATCAAACAGTTAGGGGGAATAGGCCTTTGGAAGTCACAAATTAGAACTGAAAATTTGATTAATTCTGATTAATATAGAGGGGCAATTTAGACATTTTTACCATTCTGTAGCCAAAATTTTATGGTGAAACACCTTTACAATTTCATGTGTCTTTATGCAACTTTTATAATATAAGGGATCTTTTTTCAAATGACCCAAATCACGAAAGTGTTTTTTGCGATTATTCCTTTCCCTAAAGTAAGGAGGGTCCTTGAGGTGGATTAAGAACTTTAAAATGTGTTAAAAACACCAAACCTCAAACATTGACATAATCATTCAAGTTTGCCTCCTTTTTCTTCTAACATATTGACTCCGTCGTAGCGCGTTATACAAGAAAAAAATGTACTCCCACTTCCTTTTTGAGTATTCACTTTGTCGGTATATTACGTCACTATACATTTATCTAGCACTTACACATAAAGACACTCATTTATAAAGGCATGGCTGACCTTCGTTATAGGGGGGTTTAGAATCATACAACGAGGATCATTTGGAATTATCAAATTCATTAGTCAAATAGTCGCTCCCCGTCTTCACAAATCACAAACTTTGGCTCCTACTCAGATTGTAAGAATCTTCCTTCAACCCCATGTATAGTGACAATTAATAATCGCTAAATATTTCAAGCAACTTTTTTTTAATACTTTCAGTAACAATTATTAATAGTACTTTTTTAGTATCACTAAATAAAAATCACTAAAAATATTTAGAAATAATTAATTGTCGCTATATAAAGAGTAGGAGGAAGATTCCTCCAATTAGGGTAACAGTCAAATTTTTTTCCTTCAAATAGGTAATCGCTTTAACATTCTCGTATGTATCAAATAAGTGATTCCTTTTCAAATTAAAACAACAGAAGAATACGTAAACTTCTATTTTTACACCGATCATCTTTTTTTTTTTACCGATTACCTCCTTTGTCCATAGTTATTAGCCAGTCAAGTCATGTGTCCAGAACATGTCAACGTGGGAAAGGAGAAATGAAAATTCGAAGGCAAGGAACAATCAAATACGCCTACGAAAGCGTTCAAAGTGGGGAAAAAAAAAAAGGAGGGGGGGGGGGGGGGGACGTTTTGCCTTGGGAGGCGAGAATTAGGGAGCTCCTAACATTGACATTAGCAGCCAACAAGCAGACATGAGCTAGATTAACGTACTCTCCTGATACGAGATTAGTCAAGCCTCAAAATCTAGACATTTAGGATCTGGCTGGTCCCATGTCCACAAACTTTAGTGATTCCTTTCACAATCAGGTTCATCACTGCTTACGCAATGGTCCTTGTATATGTCACTGCTTAGTTGGTTCATTTTGAAGGGCCGTGACAAAGACTGAGCTTTGATACTGATAAGATGAGACCTTGGTGCATATCGCTAATCTGACTCAGCACCTTACGTCCATTTTCATTCCCTGTCCGCCTTTTGACAGTGACACCAAAAGCAAAAAGGGGTGACACGAGCCTGGGGTTTTTGGGGGTGGTCGGTGCTGGTTTGTGTTTGGCTTTTGATTCACATGTTGCAGCTTGATGCGGTTTGTATGGGCATACGTTGTGCGCTTTGACTTTACAGGATTAATGATAAAACTGTCTCTTGAGATTTACACGTATTTACACTTCGTTCTCCGTATTTTTAATATTATCAATACTGTTCCCTGAGATTGACAAAACCATACAAACGACTCCAAAATTGGATGACTGTTAAAATTTTGACGTTAAGTCAGTATAGCACATACCAATTTGGCATGGGCAAATCAGTCCATTTCCTTACCAAACCTTCTGAAAACCCTAAATCTCAATTACTCTCTTCTCTCACGGTGACATTTACAGCCATTTGGGTCCCCGAGACCAAGGGGAAGACGCCGGAAGAGATCCACTGGTCCTTCAGATGATACTTAATGTTTTTCTACTCTCTCTCTCTCTCTCTCTCTCTCTCTCTCTCTCTCTCTCATATGTATATCTCACACACAAAAATACACGAACGATTGCTGCTATTGTTGATGTTGATGTTGTTGTTGTTGTTGTTGTTGTATTAGCCCATTTTTTGCTATCATCAAACAGATCTCTGCAGAAGCTTCATTCAGTTCTTTCATTTATTCTTTTGGCTTCATTAACTTTTCTTATTTTCTACTAAAACTATTGGCTTCATAAGTAGAATGAAACGGCCTGTTAATAATCCATCCCTTGTTAATAATCCAAGTCACAATCACAAATTGCTATGTAATTCTACATTCCTCAAAATCAATGAGTCGAATTTTGCTTCCAACATCATGTACCCATCTCACGCTTTTACTTTCCAACCTCTCCTCTTCTGCTCCCTTCAGTCTTTAATGACTGCCATGCCATTGACCTAATTCTTCCTTATTATTTACATATATAGCGGGGGATGTTGAGACGAGGCAATGGCAATTACTGTCAACCATCATGTATTGAGATATGATGTCGCGACGCATCATATCTCAATACATGATGGTTGACAATAATTTGTAGTGATCAAGTAAGGGATACACAGTTATGCCTACAATTTATGTCGGGAATGTCAAGCATTCTATATAACTTAAGATTGACATTGATTATGATATGTGTGCAAAAAGAGAATATTCATGTGTCGCTATTATGCCAGATCTATTTTGCTAAAGGATTATGGCAACCCTCCATTTGATTATTTCAAAACGCAAGTTTCTACTTTGGGAATAAAAGGTACAAAGAGGGTGTTTGAGATTGATTATGAGAAAGTCAAACCTGATTTAATCTATATTAAATTAGATATGTGAGTGTTTGGTAAAAGAGATTAAGATATTTAATCAATTTTCAGAAGTTAAAAACTGATTTAATCCATAATTCTCAAAAGTGAGGATTATGAAATATTTTTTTTTTGCTTAAGATAAACATATTTGTAATTTGGGGATGTTATCGTACTATAAGCAATAACATGAGATTGTTTGTGCTTTAAATTTAAAATAAAAAGTAACAACTTCTGTAGGTATGTGAAAATAGTTATTTTAATAATTTATTTGGGCATTATAGTTATTAAAAAAAATAGATATGTTAACGTTACTTGGATATTAGAATATGTTTATTATTGAGTGTCCTCGATGGTCATTTTGTCATAGTGAAACTGATTTAAGTACTTTTTATCCAAACTTTTTTTATAAATTTAATCTAGTTTACAATTACTTTTGTCAAACAGTAAACTGATTCTGATTAAATCAGATTTTGAAAACTGATTAAAATTTTTAAGCTGAAACTGTTTTTCTTATTTCTTAATCAATCCCAAACAGACTCAAAATAATTACAAGTCTCTCAAAAGCACTGCCAATTAAAGTGGGTCATATCCTTGCAACCCGACTGGTTATATATACCTTGAGAGTATCTATGGTTCACAACCCAACCTATATATACAACTCTTAGCCTTTTTGTGAGTTTTAAGGTGAGAGAAAATAAAAGAAAAGAAAGTAAGCGAAAGGAAAAGAATAGGAAGGAAAAGAAGGGAAGACAAATTTTCTTTCTCGTGTTTGTGAGTTTAAGAAAGAAAATAGAGCATTAAATAAAAGAAACCGGATTACACATAAACCCTTATGCTATATTGTCATGTATTTAGCAAATACTATAAAAGTGGTGATCCCAAAAGGAGCATGATTCTAACGCGGAAAGAATTTATTTATCAAGGACATCATGCAAAATTAATACAATATAATGTAATATCACCGGTTAATACCACAATAGAAAAACACAAACGAGCCATGATTTAACTAAAAATATCCGAACATCCACAAATCTAATCAGTGTTATACCAAAAGCAAAAGAATCAATCATAAGTCAACTCTAATATCCAAAAAAATCAATCGCTTGTAAGTGAAATGGTAATGTGTCGTAAGAAACTCGAAGACCCAAAAGTCACTAAAAATTTAGTCTTCATTATCTCGTAGGTAATATAAGTAAGCATTATGAAAATATTATTTATGAGAGTTTCTTCTCTTTCCAGTTTTGAGAAGAAAGATTTTGAGAGAGAAAGACGCAAACTTTTCTCCCTTTTCTCTCCTAAAAACAGACTTAAAATTAGAGAAAAAAAAAAGAAATGAGACACTTTCCTTTCTTTTCCTCTATTTTCTCTCTCAAAAAAAAAAAAAAAACTCAAACAAGGATCGTGCATTCGGAAATGTGGGCTTGACCCCTTTCTAAGTCCAGAAAACCTCAAAAAGAAGGTTGTTTTCTGGGCTCTTCCCGGCCCAATCTATTCGGTGAGCGACACTTGGGGCCACATGCGAGCCCCATCGCAGAAACGGGCTGAAGTCCAAAACAAAAACCGGTGGCAGAGCCCGAAACGAAAGTCGCGTACTGTCACTTGATCAGCGTTTAAACCGAATATATCAACGGAATTTGGAAGGTTTGAGATAATCAGTTCGATTCCGTCTGATAACCGGAAAATGGCGGCGAATTTCTGGAATTCAACGCACCAGTAAAGTTTCAACCCCCAGTATTTCTTCAATTTAGGGTTTTGTTTTAAAATTTCATGTTTATGTACTTATGTTACATGATTGAGTTGTTCTTTGTTTTATGATAATTTGCCATAATTGGTGATAATTATGCAGTAAACAGCTGCTGGACCCCGAAGAGGCGGATGTAGTGCATCCGATTGACAAGGAAAGGGGCTTCACTCTTGAAGATTTTAAGCTCATTAAGATGCACATGGCTAATTGTATGTACTATCTGTCGGCGCCTGTGTGTGTGTGTTGCTATCGCATGTATAGAATTTTACCTTGAGTTTAGTTGAATTCTATTTTACGGTTGCATTGCAAGTTCTGGATATGATTGTATTATGCTATATGAATTCTCCACTTACACTAAGTATTTTACTTTGAAGAGTAATTATGGTGTTGATTGGATAAAGTTGTAGTTAACGAGCTCATTTGAGTGATGGGTTGATCATTATACGATCTATCAATGTTTACTATTTTTTTTTCTCTTTTTGTTACGAAGCCTGCAGAAGTCTGGGCTACCAATTGTACGACCTTTGACTGATCGTATATATTGCTGTTATTAGCAAACTAGTTTTTGTATATCCTCGTGTAGACGATTGTGAGCGACTTATGTTATTACGACGGTACTTCTTTGATCGTATCTGATGATTTTTTATGCAAGTATACAAAACGTGACGTGCTTGTTCGCATGTGATGCCTCATTTATGTGTAGACTGAATTTTGGCTATTTATATTCTTGTAGTTATGTTTATTTATGAATTCAAGATTTGATAACTTTAGTTTGCGAAATCGTTAAGGACCTACTTCGGATGGGTATTGCTATTTCTAAGGTTATAAGTGATTGCTCTCCTTTGCTGTTTCAGTTGATATTGTGATTGATGGAGATTCTCTGAAATATCTCTATATACCTGTTGATGATCACCTTTTTTTTTTTTAGACATTGCAAGATTGGCTCAAAACGTGAAAGTGAGGCAAAGGTTTGTCCTTAATTTTCTGTTTTTGGCAAGTTTCCTAGTAGTTTCGTTAAAATTTTCCATCTAGACAAGTTTTTGTCTATTTAGGGCACACTTCCAGGAGAAACTTATATGAGCTATAGCACTTTATGACATATATCATCAGAGTTCAAGCTATGATCAATCTTGTGCTATTCAAGGATTATACTTTTTTCTGAAGTTTTGGTAGTGTTTGCCTTGATTTTATTTGTATACATGGCTCATTACAACATCTACGTTAATATTTAAAGTTTAACTCAATGTGATTGTAACTCTCTCAGGGTTGTAGCCACTGCTGTTACATACATGAGACGTGTTTACACAAGGTACAGATTACGATTTCCTGATTCTTGCAGAAAATGCACTGTTGGTGCCCAGTCTATGTCTCACTTCCCCTCATTATTATGGTTGTATGGGCATTTTTTCATTGTACTTGTTTAGGTCTTCTTTCCTGTGTGTTTCAAGTCACCCTTAAGAATTTCATTATGTATTAGCGTTTTGAGTTAAGCATATACAAACTATGTCTAAAACCTCTAACCTTTTTAGCTGTATTTCTCCTTTCAGGAAAAGTATGACTGAATACGATCCGCGTCTAGTGGCTCCATCTTGCCTTTATTTGGCATCAAAAGCAGAAGAAAGCACAGTTCAGGCTAGACTTCTTGTGTTTTACATCAAGAAACTATGTAACAACTTCTTCCCTACTAGGTATTTGAGTTTTATTATATGATCGTTATAATACGATCATGGGCATAATTGAATCATGTATGGGCACTGACAAGCTGCAATGTCTCTCTTGCAGATTCTGATGAGAAGTTTAGGTACGAAATAAAAGAGATACTCGAAATGGAAATGAAAATACTGGAAGCACTCAACTACCACTTAGTTGTATTTCATCCCTACCGTGCATTGTCTCAGTAAGTCTCTCTCTCTCTCTCTCTCTCTCTCTCTCTCTCTCTCTCTCGCTCTCTCTCTCTCACACACACACACACACACGCAAGTTTGTACTTTCATGACATGAGGTAGGCTGTCTCGATGCATGCTAGTACTTTCTTAACTAGCAGTTCGCCCTGTCAATCCTCCAGGGCCACGGTTTAGGCTGCTCCCATTTCGCTTGCTGCTACTATGGGAATCGCCTGTGCGTTTCTCCATCGTGCTTTGCACCTTTTTTAGCTAAAATTCCAAGTCAAGTCCTTTCCCTTTAGGAATGTAATATTAATCTGTTGCTGAACTTTACATGAGAAATTTATTTCCGACTTAAATATGCTTTATTCCTCCTTACTCCCTTATCTTTATTTAATTGTTTTACGGTCAAAACATTAGTATTGTTGGCCAATTTGGAAAACCGCCTCGCGATTGATGCGGTGGTGGGTTGGGGTAAAGAAAAGATCTTAGAGTCAGGGTTTACGAAGTAGAAAAAACAGTAGCTTTAGGGTTGTAGAAGCGCTGAAGTTGTGTTGATTCTGATCGTCTTAGGCAGCATGAAATTCAGGAAGAGTTCGCTGAAATCGTTGAGAAGGCAGCTACTTAAAGTTGATGTAAAGAAACCTTTTTGAAACAGGCATATGGATAGGGTTGATTTCAGAGCCACATAAATGATGGTTAGGTACTCGGGGTGCCTAATGAAAATCATATACAGCAATAAGTATATGACTTTGTAAGAAGAAGAGGATGGGAGCCAGGGGAGGAAATTTACATTCTTAATCTGTTGAGCTCAGTTGAGACTCCTTTAAACTTCTCCAAGGAGATAATTTGGTGAGATTAAAATCGTTGGCATTAAGTATATCACTACCGGAAATTCCCCGAAAGAAGCAAAAAATTGTGAAGGAAATGGACAAAGTTATGCTTCACTTGTACATAAGTTGGTAGACTCTTCATAAGGTTTTTTCTTGTAGTTTCTAACAATATACAGTTGAGTGCCAGGATTAAAACGAGGGTTACCATTGCAACTTTCAAGAGCTTAAAGAGGTCTTCTTTTGTATTTGGGGCTAAATCTGAACTGGCTTCATTAAGGAGTGCTCTGACATTATGGTCCCTCTACCTTGCACCGTGTGCACTAGATTCAGCCTCACAAGTTTATGCTAGTCAATCTAACTTCTCTTTCTTTCAACAGCATTGATGTGATTTTTTTCTCTCCCACTCTCTGTGATTGACAGGTTGCTTCAGGATGCTGGCATGAGTGATTCTACTCAGTTAGCTTGGTAAGAATCCATTCAGATTGTCAAGTTTAATGGTCTTTTGCTCGGTGAAATCAGCATTTTCTGACTGGATGTTACTAATCTCTCCAATATACTTCCTAACTGTTATATCATATGTATGCATTGCTGATCGGAAAAGAGCTTTGGAACGTCTTCCCGCATCCGTAGCAGATGTGCCTTGTAACAGCCCAGGTCCATGGCCCCACCACAAGGCGATGCCTCCGTCGAAAGGGCTAGCCAAGCATGGGCAGGATCTTATAAGTCATCACAAACTCTTTCACATCTGATATGACGAATCACGGTCGCGCCCTCCTTATGCCTTAGCATCCTTATCAAGGCCCAGCTATACATAGCCCAATACCTTCCTCTCTAGTCATGTGAGCCATACCTGACCCACACTAGCAACCCGATCGGGGATGCAGTCTGAGCTTCTAGATTCGGCTCCAAAACCATCTGTAGTGACCCAGCCCGCGTTCCCACCACAAAACAGTGCCGCCCGTAAAAGCCAATCACAAATTATCCAATATCCAATGTTGGGATATCACAATCACCCCTTCTTATACCTTAGCTTCCTCTGCTAATTTTCAATCTCAACCTTATATACACATGACCCTTTAATCTTCCTGTCTATCCATTATTGGATAATATCTGCAACCTGATTGAATTGGCCCGATTCAAATAGACTTTCATGTCCCAACCTCCGGCAACCTTATTGGATAGCTGAACCCGAGCTTTTGGGAGCCTAGCTCTGATTCCATCTGTAACGACCTTGGTTTACGGCCCCAACAACAGGGCGGTGCCTCCGTCAAAAGTGCTAGCAAAGTAGATATTTATAACTTCATGGGTGGAGTCTTACAAACTTTATCTGATGTGAGTAATCAACATGCAAAATTTGTAAGTGGTGCTGAGTGAGAACTACCCAACTATTTTAATTATTTGACATGAAGTTCGGCAATTCAAAAACAGTGTGAGGAAATATTTTTAGAATAGCTTGTTTAATACATCCGAGGTTTAATTGATTTGCATGAATATACACACATCTCTAGAATTTGAGTTCAAGTGATGGTGCGTCTCCTCAACTTTTATCGTTTTTCTCTTCCCTTTTTCCTATAGGAAAGAAATAAGGGAAGTCCTATTTCAGATGTGTTTTGGGATGGAGGGGCTTGGAGAAGTTGTTTCAATAGGTATATATATATCTATATATACAAGTATACATATAGGGGCAAACGAGTCTGTGTTACCACAGCGATTTGTATGTGGGACACATTGAAACGATGTCGTCCTTACTAAAATGAACCATCACTGGGTACAGCAAAAATTGAAAGAAGTTTAGACAAAATGAACTCAAAGAAGTGATGGTGGTTTTGAGTTAGCTTGATTCGTGGATTTGGATGATGAAATTGTTACTTGAGATGGGGATGTACTTACCAGAAGACGCGGAAGGCGGAGATGTTGAGCGTAAAGTTCTGGAGAGATGAAATGAACCGTTGATGGTGCTGGTTGTTTTTTCCTAATGGATCTGATGGTGAGAAGACCGACTGCAACTTCTCCAATGCAGAGACTTTGTTTTTTGTCAAACCAATGCAGAGATGAGGCAGAGGAAGAGAAGTGAACTAGTAGATAGTTGCATTTTAGATTTTCACTATTTGAAGCCCACATGGTGAATTGACCGTGAAAGAGGAAAATATATGGTCTTGGGTTTCAATTTCTTGAGGATCGAGCTTCTTTAATCATTTTCCCTAACTGAGAACAATCATTGTTCCCACTAATCTGTTCTATGAACCAGGAGAATCTATGAGGATACGCAGGCAACCCTCGTATGAGATCTGGTCCTTCCAGAGTAAATGAGGATAATTGTGGGATTCAATTTCTTTTCGGTCAAGAGTTCGGTTGTTTTGCAGAGGCATGATGGTGATGAGCTGCAGAGACTAAATGAGGAGGAGTAAATAAATAAGGAATTTTGTAGAGCGAGAGACCAATGAGGAGGAAAGAGAGAGATCATAGATGGGTTGGTATCATGTTAAAGGAAGGTCGACATTTTTTTTTATGTCCCACGGACAAATTGCTGTGGTGACATACTCCTTTTGCCCTATATAAGTCCAATTCGGCAAATGTTCACAAGTCCTGCGGACTTCGTTTTAAAAAGTTTTAACTGAAGGATTCTAGTTTATGGTTGGATTGTTTCTTGGATTAGCTATTAAGTTTTGATCAACTCTTGGTTTACACTGATTGATACTCATTATTTCAAGCATTCCATCTTTAAGTGTTGGTCATGTTTTTCAGGGTGTTGGGGAAAAGGTAATTGAAGAGTACTAAATTAATCTACGTTGTGCATTTAGTGGCTTTTTTAAGCTCTGTTGTTCCCTGGCATTGACTTCAAATGCTCAGTTTGTCCGTGTAGAAATCATTATGTTAAAACTAAGAAATGAGACTAGTTGTAGATGCTGGACGCTGGTTTCTTCCTTTTCTTGGGAAATATATAAACAAGGCAATAAGCGCCCACAGAAATCATTTAATTTTAGTTGTATATTTGTTTTTGTTCTTGCACGGGTGAAAAACATCTGGCTACTTTTATTTTTACTTTTTATCCTCCATTTTCTTTTTAGACTAATTTTTTGACAAGGCATGCGTGGTTTTAATTTCATTTGATATCACAATGCATGATTTTGTATAATGGATCTAAATTACTAAAGTGCTCGTGCTCTGATCTTTTGAATCATCCAGGGGACTTGTCAATGACACTTACAAGACCGATCTAATTCTCATACATCCTCCACATTTGATTGCTTTAGCCTGCATATATGTTGCTAGTGTGCTTAAAGATAAGGAGAACACTGCCTGGTTTGAAGAGCTACGAGTTGATATGAATGTGGTAAGTCATCGAAGCTCAATATTCGCCTTTATCATGAATATATGTACATTTTATGTCACCTTTTCACTAACGGTGATTGAAACCTTTGCCCTGTCGAAACTCCATATTTATCTAGAGTAGTGAAGTCCTCCCCTCCCTTCCCCTTTCCAAAGAGAAAAAGGAAAAGAAGAAGAAAAAGAAAAAGGAAAAAGTATGAAAGAGTCCATTTTTTGCTTAGTTTGACCCCAATTTCTTGGCCATAAGATAATATTTGATTGCATCACACAATCATGTAATAAGTAACATTAGAACCACCTCCACATGCGCATTCATTAGCAGCGAGCAAGCTTAAATAAGAGTGTAGTTTTACCAAGTACCTGCTAGTTGATGGAAGTGTTGTGGCTGTTACGAGCTCTGTTTTTTATTTTATCATTATTACATGCTTCATTCATCTGTTTTGCGACAGGTGAAGAATATTGCAATGGAGATATTAGATTTTTACGACAGCCACAAAGCGATAACAGACGACAAGGTAAATGCTGCCATGCACAAGCTAGGTCTAAAAGCTTAGATTGCCCTGTTGCTGTTAGAAACTGATCACAGCCGTTCATAAACTGGCCCACAACTATATGGTTCTGGATGGAGTGGCAGTTTATCATTGTCGCAACCAAAATATCTGTAACTTGCTCGTCTCGCTGCTGCTTTTGCTGGGGCTAAAAAAGAATGTTCGGGCAGAGTTCACAGTTTCTGTGAGATGACAATGGTTTTGTAAGATATGTGGTGAATGTTGTACAAGAAATGATTGGAAACAGACGACGTACATGATCTGATGAGAAGCAAATGTTGTAAAAGACATAATTAGTATTAGCGATGTCTCCTGAATTGATCAAAGTGCTCTTTTAACTGACAAATAGTTCCGTAGTGATTTTTCCTGACCGTGCTTACAAGAAAATTGACCAAAAGAAAATCGATGGAGGATATCCAGAGCAGCGACTTTGAAAACCTGCGGATGGTTTCATTCTGCATTTGCTTAGAGAACCTGAGCTAATGCTGAGTACCATACGAGATTCGAAAAACTACTACAAAGGCGGTAGATTTCGGCACAAACCATGGAGGGAAAGTTGGCTATTTTAGAGGACAAGAAAGGGTTCTTGACCTCTCTCCCCTTCCTATTTGAATTCCGGGGAGAAGATTGAGACTAGATTTAAGTTGAGCAAGTTGCCCCCTTTTTGCTGGCCTGCTGCCTTGCTGCGTATCAAATATCCAGGTTAATAATGAAATCTGTTTCCCAAAAGTTTTCTACAGAGACAAGGAGGATTAACAACCCACCTAATTTCCTTTTAGCTTCAGATTTTGCGAAGAACTCTTTCCACTCATAAGTCAGAACAAAAGCAAACTCTTCCTCTTCTGAATCCAGTACCTCATGTCCCTCTTGCCTCGACCTATAGTTCATTAAATTTGGCAAAGTACAACCAATTGAGAAGGCAATATGAATTACGCAAACTAACTCGTTAAATAGAAACCATCTCCATGTTTCTGTGGACATGTTGCTTTTCAGGACCCAAAGGTACTAAACCAACGGCAATTGATATGTTTTCAATGTCAAAATCATGTCTGAAGAAAAACCCATTTTAGCTTTAGATTACGTTTTCTCTAAACTAATTAAATTCAGGTGAACTGTATGAAGTTCAGGGAAGCAAGCAGATGGGCATATTTGGGGTGTTTAAATTGGAAAAACTAGAATAGAGGAAGGTCTAGTGACACTTACACAGAATCCGAGTCGTAAGCATTGCTGCGATCGGAGCAATTGAAGTTGGAACCGTTTGGAGATGAAACAGGATCAATGGGTTCTGGGTTTCGAGGCGGAGGGGGAGTAAATCGAGGGTATATGTGGGAGTGGCTGTTTGGGTGAAATGAAAATCCGTGGAGTGGACACTTGGGTAACAAGTGGTGGCGGTGGTGATGGTGATGGTGATGGTGGTTGCAGTTGAAGAGAGGGTAGTGAAAATGATGGTGGTGGTGTGGGAATAATGGTCTATAGGACGTGCACCTGCCTGAAGAATCCATGGGAGCTGCAGCGAGTTTATACCTACACACACAGTGGTACTTGCAGGGTTTTATTTTCCGAGCACAATTGGCCTTTCTTCTCCTTAGGGCGGAGGATTAATCGATCCGTAAATACCGCATGGCCTCTGCTTAATGAAAAGAAATTTTTTAATTTTAATTAAAATCAGTAATTAAATTTCATTTTAATCTATTTTAAACATAATAAATTAATAAACTTTGATTGTGTTTGGATAAAAAGAGATGAAAATAGATTTAATATAATAAAATGATCAAATAGTGTATTAAGATTTAAAGGAGATGTTTAAAGTCTAATGAGGATATTTTGATATATTTTTTTTCTTGTCAAAGAATCCAAGAAAACAAGGATTTTGGGTTTAATTAGTTTTAACCATATTGACTCAGATTTAATGAGTTTAACCTTTTTTTTTTTCAAACATTCATGCCTGGTTTGATTTAAATTTAATTAAATTTGATCATTCTATAATCAATTTCAAACACTCTCTTAGAGCTGTCGAATCTGTCGAACCTGAAACACCAAGGTCATAGAATGAAGGGTGCAAAAAGACAAGAAAATAATTTTACAATAGATGCAACGGTTTTAATTGTCGACTCCTGATTCTGGACAAAACATATTTTCACTTGAGCTCTCGTCTTAATTTTCAAATCAACCTACATCATTTTAAACATTTCCACTCGATCACCCCATCCTGCGTTGCACCGACCCCCGATTATTGATGAACTTCATTTGACTAGACATCCAACAGTTATGTTCATTCATTGCCTCGATTAACATATATTATGCCATAGCGACAAATCAATGGATGGGCACAAAACCTGGACAACGATGGTTTGCTTCTGCTGGCATTTTGGTTTCCCATGATCATATTATTAGAAAGTAAAAGTTAGAAGTTACGCATGATAAAGAATCCCACTGAAACACATAAAGCCACACATTTATGCACACAGATCTCGGAGATCTATAAATATACAGAACAGCTGTTTAATACATATGATGCTCTGAGGTGTACAAACGTGGTGTACTGATAGTCGGAAGCTAATCATACTCGGAGCCCAACCAGAGGTGTCGGATTGCATGCCAGTCTATATGAATACCTGGTTGAGGGCGGCGAGGCCGAGGAGCAAAGTAAGAACGCGCATGATGAACATGGGCTGAGGCGATGACAATGCACAGGCAGATTAACAGGGTTAAACATGCTGGTGGAGATGCTCTGAGAACCTGCACGTAAGTCACATGATCAGCAGTCTTCCCAACCAAAATAGTGATGCAGCGACACGTTATCGTTTTAGAGCAAAGGCAACGACAATCCATCAAAATACGTAGTCTCCCTTTGTGTCTGTACAAAAGAGCATCTTCTCTTGAGCTTCCTTTGGCACCCTCGTGGCAACTAAATCCGGATTTACGATCTACCGCACCAGTTACCTTTAGCAACAGCAACTTAGGATAATGTCACCAGAACTAATAACATTTCACGGCAATCATGCTAAGGCTTCCACAGCGCACACGAAAAAGAACTACCAAGTTGACTATCAGCAAAGATCCTGAACAGCTTTTCAAACCGTTGCCTGGAACTTGGCCTTTAGTGATGCTTTGTTTAGGTTCATTTCTAGAGGCTATTACGAGGGTACGGAAGACCTTTTTTAAGAGGTTTTCCTTTCTGCCACACATGGCATGGATTATCTTGATTCCAAGACCTGGTCTTTCATTCCTGAAAAATGTTAACACTGCTCAAGGACCAACTACTCAGCAGCACATATAAGATCCCACTTCAGTTGTCACCCGAAATGGTAAATATGAAAAATCATTAAAAATATTAAGTGCATTGGAGCGTAGGGTAGATGGTGCAAATAGTTGATGAACCGATCACCACTATTGCCAGCAAGGTTCGTATGGTTAAGAGAAGTCGCATGTAATTTGATACAATGTTCTTGCAGTCTCAGGCAGGCAAAAGCTCGAGGAATTCTACCCACTAATTATAAAGTAGGTTTGAAAAGTAGTGTCTCAAAATGCATATACTACAAAAGAAGCATGGACAAAAACAAGAACTCTAGAGTATGGCAGGAAACACCGAACCTTGCCCACAAACCAGCCTTTGCCAGGAAGATGTCTATCAGCGTGCTCAAGGGAAAAGCGTAGCATGTCAACTATTGTCAACTCGGTTGCTGGATCGCGGCTTTCTACATGCACAGTAACCTAAAATTAAAGTATTGCTCCTCTGAACTAATTTTGACAGCAGAAGTTTTAAAAGGTCCTGCAATTGATCACCTGGGATGTCAAAAATTTGCGTATGTGGAGGGACTCCCAGCTGCTCTCCCAAGTGAACACGAAGGCGTGAACGTTCAGAAACTGAAAGTAAGTCTCCATGTGTGACGACAATTACAGGCTTATCATCTGTCAGCAAAGAATATCGAGGAAATGAGGAAGTAGTCCCCAGGCCAGAACAACCCCAAACCTCTATGCACCATCATATAAACAATGATACACAGACAAATACGTCTTGAAAAGCAGTTTCTGCTGTCAAATATGTTTTGATAAAGCTCCTAGAACATATACAATATACTTCTGTTTTAACATGAAAACATGATGGTGTAGTCCTTTGAGCTTTGGCGCAACATTAAGGTTCAAGGGCTGAATTGCATAACATCCTGCTCAGAATAACGGGGGCAAGGCTGTGTACATCAATCCTCTCCAGACCTTGCAGTGGTAACGAGCCTTATGCACTGACTGCCTTTTTCTTTTCTTCTTTGGTTAAAGTGCTTATAAGAGCTACATTTATCTTGCGACTATAGCATCAAATTGTTGGTAGAGAGGTTTGTTTCTTTTATTACCCCTATATGCATATATTTTGTATCACTAACTCTAGACATGTTATGTGACCAATTTCTCTAAATGCTTAAGTTGATAGAGAATGGGCCTATCAGTGCTAATTCCTCACCGCAATAAATGGTCGAAAAGAGTTCTACATATCTTAGCTCTGTTGTCTTCTCTTACTCGAGTCTGATTGGTTAAGCAACCAAAACAAACATGAGTTATTTAGGACCCGTACGTTTACCATATTTATTTTCTATCTTTTGATTCTTTTTTTTTGCGTATTTTTACCATTTTCTATTTTCGTTTTTGGTAAAATTACTTTAACAGTGACAAAAAACTGAAAATACCTTCGAGGTGTTTGCAGCTTTTTCACCCAAACTTAATCTAATGTAAGAAAAATTAGCTGAAATTTTTTTGTGAAAATGATAAAGTGGTAGGATTGTCAGGTCAGGACTTCCCAAATAAACCAGTGTACAAAATGGAGACATGCACTTGGATTTTCACTGTGGTCAACGAAACTTCTTACAACCTTACAAAGTATTCTACATCCTTCAAAACCACTACTCTTCACGAAGCCACTGAAGAAACTGTAGGAAATGTAAAGCATGTCTTGTTACCTTTAAATGACAAGAAAGGACAGTTGAACATTGTAGCTATCATTTCAGTATACATTTTGTCTGCTTCATCATTACTCTCCATGGATTTCAGAACTGAAAGTCCGTTCACAACAAATATGACAAAATTTACCATCCTGGTCTCACTGGTGGAGTAGTCATCTTGCCGAGCTTTACACTTCATTCTAGACTTCAAAATTGCACTATCAGATTTCCTGACAAGAAAATCACAGAACAGGACAGTCAGGATCTAAACATATGCTAACCCAAAGCTTAAAACCCAACCAAAATAATTACACATACATAATAGCCAGTTCTCCATGACGAACACCCTTTGTCATCCACCGCTTCAGCAATTGGACATTTTCAGGTACATCATCAGACAAACTGCGTGTGTCGTATAAGCAGAAAGATTTTGAACCTCTTGGGATCATATACTCCTGGACAAAGTAGGTCCCATCTCCAACGGCTGAGTTATCTGGCTTAGGGTTTAAACACTAAAATGTAACTGTCCATAGTCCAAAGAAGTAAAATGTATGACAGCACCGCTCGTGACTCACATTTAAGGAACAATTTTTTTTGTTCATGATCATGTTGGAATTATACATACATGTGACTTGGGCCCTTTCTGGTGTGAACTCTTCATCTTCAAACACCCTAGAAATCCTATTAACAAGACTGCTTTTTCCACATCCTTTTGGACCAACCAGCAAGAGTGATATTGTCTTTGGGACAATATAGTCACGCAACTTCAAGCCGTCTACCTTCTCAGTCCACGCTCCAGGAATATAGCTGCAAGGGACACAAGCGAAGCATAGACACGGTCTTCAAGATTCATGGGTTTTAAAAACGTCTACTGCCTATAAGCAGTTGATCTTGTAGAAAGAAAGATTTAGGCTTCACATAACAGAGAAAAGCCAATGTTTCATTTGCCTGAGGTGATACATGATGCATAATTACTTCTTCATCAACTTTCCGCAAGGTCGGGGAAGGGGGGGGAGGGGGGGGGGAGGGGTGGAGGGGAAGGAGGTGTTGTGGGGTTTACAGAGAAGGTAAGGTCAGACTGCACCCACATAAACTCGCCAGAATCAGACTAATGTATTAAAGAGAAGCCAAGGCGTAAAGCCTGAAACAGAAGTAGCTAAGACTTTTGCAGATGTCAACTGCCTCCTAGTAAATACTTAATAGAAGTCGTAATTACCCATGAGTTACTGCCAATACTTCTTCAGTTTCATGTTTACACTGTCGAGCTCCAGAAGAGCCCAATGAATGTGATGAAGTTTTCAGAAAGAGAAGCACAAGGCCAGCATTTTAAAGAAGACATGGCTTTAGGTGCAACAAGATGGTGATCTAGGACTCCAGCAAGTTAAGAGGATATAAGGCTTCCTCGAGTTGTGTTAACATTCCGAAAGGGCTTAGCACCACAGTTTCCATGATTTTCCCCTATAACCCCCCCCCCCCCCCCCCCAACCCTGCCCCGAACAATGTAGAAACATAACGAAAATTCAGATGCTGCCTACAAGGCCCCTAGAGCCATTGATTTATGTTTGCTCATTTCAAATCACTCGCAATAAAATCATAACTTCCATGAATCTCATCAGGTATCTCGAGCAGCACAAACTTATAGAGGGGTTTTAAAGCATGTGAATTTGTTTTACACTTGTACCAGAACCCTTACTGCAAAACTGCAAGTCGTCAATGCACAAAACCTCGTCAGAGACCATGGCTCTGTCCCTGCTTGACTTCAGGTTAATGGAAGCCCAACTAATTTCATCCATTAAGTTAATTCCAGTCTTAGATACACTTATGTCTAGTGTTAATTCGCTTATGAACCAAGATCAAACACCAAGAAGCAAATGGTTCGTGGCTGACCTTCTAAGTGGACCAAACATTGTAAGATACGGCCATGACCAGTTGGCCCCAGATCAGTTTTCCTACTTGTGTAAAAAACATAAATTAGACCCTTTTTTCTATTTTTCTAAGCAATAAGACTATACCAGATGAACTAGGTGACGCCCACAGCATGAACTAATACCAACCAAGCCAAATTGAAAAGACAAAGCAAGATCATGAGCAATTTGTACCCCAAGATTTTACTTTTGGCCTCCTCCAGGCTCTGGCTCCGGAGCTGCAACTCATCGTAACTCCTCAAAACCTCATCATAAGCACGGTGCGCCCGCCTCCGATTCGCCTCCGAATCTAAGTCACCAAAACCAATTGCACAGCCCACCTTATCATATTCACCTGCAGTGGACCCATTCTCTGCATTTACCGAACCAATTTGTGTCTGGCTCAAACATTCTGCCCTGAATGACCCCATTCACCACCACAGACACAGTCAAGCTCTAAACGTGTAACTAAAGACGTTCTAAATCTCATAAAAGAAAAAGGCACGTACGATCATGTGTACCTGAGGAAAGTGGGGTCTGCTAATTCTTGTTCAAACGAAGATTCATCATCTGCAAGGCAAATAGGCTACAGTTTCAGTTATTTTGCAGAAATTCTGCAAATTGTATTTGACCGTGTGCGAGTGTAATTGTGTAGGAATGCCCTAGTCATGCGTAGAGCGTCCATACCAGTAGAAGAAATGACAGAACGCATCGTATCGCCGCCCATGGCTGCTCGCTGGTCAACTTCTTCCTTCTTGCAGAAGAGTGTCTGTTTTTGTAGTTCTTAATATTTTTGTTCTGTCTAGTGAAGGTCACAGTCAGACTTCAACTACGTACACGTGGCAATTATATATATATATATATATATATATATATACACACACGTGTGTGTATGTGTGCGCGCGCGCCATGTAAAGTTGATATGGAAAATGAACAAATTGGGATCCAAGAAATTCAAAAGACCGTTAACTTATCAAGCTCATCGATGAGCATATACCAGATTACGATGTAAAGTTAAATAAGTCAAGTAAGCTTGAACAACTTTACAGTTTATTCGACGTAATTCGCTTATAACTCAAAACAGAGGAAGAGTGATTGATCACATACGGTTCAAATGTCCCGTTACTAAAGTCGCATTTACTATATATGTGTGCTTAAATCTAAAGTTAGGCAAATATAGTGAATCAAGTTTGAATATTCACAACTCAAAACAACAAAAGAATGATTGGTCACGTATAGCTTTAATTTCACGTTCCAAAGCCGCTTACGCTTCAAATCAGCGGAAGAATGATTGGTCACATATGACTTTAATTTCACGTTCCAAAGCTGCCATTACAGTATATGTATACTTATAGGGTTAATTACACATATATTCTTGAGATTTGAGAGTAATTACTGGTAAGGACAATAATTTGGCAAAATTACACTTATGTCCGTTAACCAGACGGAATCTCAAAAATCCTAACGGTTTGAATGAAAAGACATTATTGTCTCTAAGTTAGAACCTTATTATTTTTTTTAATGCCATTACTTCATTTAAAAAAAAAGAAGAAAAAGAAAGATTAATGCCAAACTCTAAACCAGATAAGGTGGCCCAATCCCTCACCCTGGGAGCCCCTTCCCTCACCCCGACAACCCCCTTCTCCTCCGGCAGTCCCTTCTGTTATTCGCCGAACAAAGCAGATCCACAACCGGCGACGTTGACGTCGCTCTTCCCCCTCCATCTCTTCTCTCCTCCCCCGCAGCAGCCCACTCGCTCGCCTCACGTCGGCAGCTTCAACGAATATTCCAACCTGAACTACCGCAATGACGCCAGCCGGAATACTCGCCGGCCTTTTCTTCCTCCTTGTCCTCTACTGTGGAACAGACCCTTTTATGCACAGATCTGCCGCAGCTACCGTCCCCTTCTATTCTCTCACAATCGGTCGGTGTGGGTGGGTTAACCAAAATTCGCCGTCCCCATCGTCGCCGAAAAAAACAAATCCACTGCAGCCCCCTGTCCCCTTATGTTCTCTCTCAATCGGCCAGTGTGTATGGGTTAACCAAAATTAGCAAATTAGGATTTTGAACTAACCTGCTCATTCGCAAATTCACAAATTTGAACTAACCTGCTCATATTGAAACCCTAATTTACAAATTATGGTTTTAAAACCCTAATTTGCAAATTATGGTTTTGTTTGAAACCCTAATTGGCATATTGAAATTTTTTTATGAAATGGATTGCAAGGATAGAGAACAAATCAAGGTTTTAAAATCCTAATCTTTAAATTAAAGCTTAAAATCTTAATTTAAAATTTTTAAAAATATTATGCATACACAGCACAAGGGGTAATATTGACATTTTCAAAATAAGTATTGATGACATCATAAAAAAATTACACTTTTTGGATGGAATCTTGATAAATGGACACGGCTGATACATTTTAAAAGTGTTTAGTCACGATATGTTATATTTTAAAACTTTATATTATTGACTGTAATTATGTCCTAACTTCAGGAATACTGCTGTAATTAACCCATACTTAAATGTAGGGTTAGGGAAGTATAATGAACCAAGCGTGAACAAAAGTTCACTTGACAAAATTTGCTTACAACCCAAACAAAGATAATTTTATAAAGTTAATTTCTCGTTATAGAAGCTGCCGTTGCTGTATATGCTGTTTCAAAAACCAACAATATGAGTAATTGTCGGAAATTGGTAAAACCAGAATATTCAAAGCATAATATTACAATTTATTTACATCGAGGTGAAGCTAATCTTACAACCTTGCATGACCAAGACTTGAACAGCAAAAGCATAAATCAATCAACTGCCTCCTTTCTATTAGATGTATAAACACTCAGATGCATGTAATGTTCAGAGTTACAAATCAAAACTGATGGTGGTGCACCCAGTACCACGGTAACTATGCCCTTGTCAATGTTTTCAGGAGTCTCAATTCCTTATATAACCATATCTAAGCACTTGGTAACCAAGATATATTCCTGTTTCTCTAACCCCTCCCCACATTTTGGATGCTGCAATGTAAGCCATGTTCCCTTGACAAATGCCAGTAGCCAGAACATCAAGAACACCTCTCTGCACGCATCCTGCAAAGGAACACCAGGCATGACGGTTGACTATGGTTGCCCCATCAGAACAACGATATGAAGCCCATGTTTCTCAATAAGACAGATCAGACGCAATCAATCTTCTCTTCAATAACCGATGCAGGAGAAAACCAGGTAAAACAATGTGCAAGTTCATGTTCAATCTGCCATACGTCCGAGAGAGGGTTGCCAACTTGGAGGATTACGGAGCTAAAAGTTTTAGGTCATCCAAAATTGAACTAGTAAGGAATGACGTAAGGCAGAGCAGTAACATCAGCAAACTCTATCCGAAGAGCTTCTGCCCAAACCACCTTTGCCTCGTCCACCTGTGATGAACATAACCTCGGCTTCTTTACCTGCACATCATTGCTTGCAAACAGCCACTCCTGGTCGTAAGAGTCTGACCACTCGACTTTGGGAACAGTAAGTATTTCGCTCAGATACTTGGAGTCAGGATGAGGAGGTCTCTTAGATGCTTTAATTTTTTCCTTTACTTGAGGAGCAGACGAAGGCCGACTTGAGCAAATATTAGGATCTTGAGCCGCTTTTAAGCCGTTGATACTACGTTCCTTTTTCTCCAACTCATGGTCACCAACTCCACCCTGCCTCCCTAAGCTGTTGATCCTATGTTCCATTTTCTCCACCTCATGGTTACCAACTACCCCCTGCCTCCCTAAGACCACATTTTCTTTTACCTGTACAGTAGCAGAAGAAGGCCTACTCGAGCAAACATTTGCTTCTTGAGCAGTTTTGAAACCATTGATACTAAGTTCCTTTTTTACCACCTCATGGTTACCAACTAATCCATGCTTCCCAGGGATCAGAGTTTCCTTTACTTCTACATGAGCGGATAAAAGGCCACTCGAGCAAACATTTGGTTTTTGAGCCTCTTTCCAACCATTGATACTATGTTCCTCTTTCTCCACCTCAAGATCACCAGCTACCCCCTGCCTCCCCGAAACCAACTGGGTGACAGTTTCACACGGCTCTATATTTCTATTTTCTTGGACTGACTTGGAGGACGCAACCTTGCTGTTCACTTTGTGGTTAGTGCCCGTCCCCTGCCACTCAGATGCAAACTGAACTGCAGCTGAACACCTTTCCAATTTCTTTTCTTTGTCTGGACAGGATGAATTCTTGTTATTCACCTTGTGGGTATTGACTATCAAACCGAGGTGAGGCGCAAATTGGTTCGTGATTTTGCAAGATTCCAATTTCCTTCCATTTTCCACTATTTGATGGGAGGACGAGATGGCTTTCAGTAACTTTTTTGGCGGAATTTCCTCCTCTGTAAGAACGAAGTATACAATAAATATTAGCTGAAAAAGATGAAACAATAACAATTATCACTATACCTTATTTTATCCTGCCAAAACCGAAGACAAAAAGTTAATGTCAGCTTATGCAGAAATAAATCAAATTGGCATGAAAAGATGATGATGAATTAATAGAGAAGCAAATGAAGAAACACACTCAAGCATACAGATGTCCCATCACAATTAGACGGAGAATGGAGATGATGTAGTAAAACGGTGTGCGTACAAGAAAGAACTCTCACCATGTAAAAATCCATTTCCATCAGGTCCTTTTCGTTTGCCAGGATTTCCCTTGAGGTTGTAACCGTTGCTGTATATCTTCGATGAATATGGTATTCCGGCATTATTACTATCTACAACATTACTGCTACTTTCTCTTGGTTTTACCTGCTCTTTACAAGGTTCCTCCTTTTTTTTCTCCATGTTTTCCTTCTCCTTTTTCCTTTTTTTATCCTTTGATTTGCTTTTCTTCTCTCCATCTCTATCCTTGTGTCCATCTCCTCTACCATCCCTGTTCTTATGTTTTTTCTTTTCTTTCTCCTCCATTCTCTTCTCAACACACTTGTCCACCAAGCCAGCCACTCTAATCTTTCTTTGATCACTGCCGATGAAATTCTTAAGAGAACCATTTTCCACAACCGTTGCATGAACATTACCATCTTCTCCTTGGTCCTTAAACTTCTCATTCTCTTCAGCCAAATTGCCAGTATTGCTCTTCCCAGGCAATTCAGCAATTGTTTGACCTGTGAGAGTAATTTTCTGAACTTTACAGTTTTCATTAGCTCCAGCATCATCTTTAAGTCTCTTGTGCGTTTGCAGCAAAAGTTTACCTCCATCACTCTCATTGCCCTGGATGCAGCTTGAACCCATTTTCGAGCCATTGCTACACTCTGCTGGCCCTGCAGTCCTGCTGTCGTTTGAGGTCCCTTTCTTTTCCTTATCTTTTCTCTTGTCCCTCTTGTCTTTCTGCTTTTCTTTTCGCTCTTTCTTGTCTCTATGTTTTTCTTTGCTTCTCTCTTTCTTGTCTTTGTCCTTTTTGCCTTTGTCTTTACCTTCTCTTGTTTCTCCGTCCCTTTCCTTCTTACGCTTTTTCTCCTTTTGCCTCTCCTGGAAAATATTCAAAGTCACGCATGATATAAATGCAGCAATTGAAGTACATAGCCTGAACTAAATGATAATACAAAAGCTAATAAGATGTTTAAAACATCAAGAGGAGAAACAAGATTCTCTGGACCCCAACCAAGGGACCAAGGCTTCAAGCAATTTAAAATATAATTGAAGTCTTCCAAACGAAGAAAGAGAAAAAGGACCAGAAAACATATTTCACTTAGAAGACCTCAGAAGACTACAACAACTGGATCACAAGTAATTACGCCAGAACAATGACGTGGAACGACCATGAAAAACTGACTAGAGAAACAATGACATCACATAATTTAGGTGGCAGTGACAATAGTGATTTTCTCTTATGTGCGCCTTACATTGTAATAGTATCACACAAACATATGTGACCTAATCAAAAGTGGCACATCTTATGATCAAATGCACATGGACAACACCTTCAAGTCCTCATTCGCATTTTAATTGGACCTGTGTCATGCTTCCCAAGCTATCTGTATCATTTTAGATGAAAAATAAGTTCTAGGAATTGGAACTGGTTTTTGTTTCAAAATTCTCTCGATGCAAGAACATTGAGCATATCCGGTTTTTTAGTTTCTTTGTGTAAAGAGATGTGTAACTACAGAGACATACAAACAATTCATGTGCGTGCATATACGTATGTAGGCATGGGAATATTAATAGATCTCTAGCAAAAAGGAACTACCAAAATAAAGCATGTACAATAAGCATAAAGTTGAGTTGCGTGACGAATCTCATACGAATTGTTAAGCACCAAGATAGAGAATCTGAAAAACGCGAAAGACAGGTGATGAATATATGTATGAACATAGTGAAGGCCTTCACTACAATCCAGCATATTGAGCACCAATATCCAATCTTTCCCACTTTATACAAATAAAGCCACTGGAAGTCTAAAGCCACATATTCATCAAGCCACTTTGACCTCAAGGTAGACCTGTCCGGGAAGCATATAATTTGATTGCTACTGTGTGACCTATCATCAGAAGTCACTCAAACCATAAACATAGCTGCAGCAAACTAATACTGGATAAGAATTTCAACAGCATATACAGCTTTCAATATCATGAGGATATAGGACTATTTCAGCTCCTCTCACCCCTCAACATGTAGTAGCACATTTGAAGCAAATGGTACACAGACGCCTGACATATTACACGAGTAAGTAAACTACTTGATTATTCAAACTAGAAAGCCAAAATGTAAAAAACTTATTCGCAAAAGTGCCAGCAGCGGCAAAGCTCTGTAAAATACATAATAGCTCCTACCAAAAAGCGCACAAGATAGGCTCAATAGAAGCCAAATTAGCTTGATTATTAAGTAAATAAGCAGGAGGCTAACAAATCCAGTTACATCCACTTCAGAAAGAAACTACCCAAGATGGAGATAGGATTAAAGTCTCTAGCTGAGCCTGTGAACTAGTATGTGCATTCTAGCATGTGGATCTAGAAGAGGGAAGATGTACTTACACATCAAATAATCAGCAGTCATCACAAGTTCTATGTATAATCTCGTCATCTTCAACTTTATCTTGTGTAATCTCCTTCAGCTAAGCAAAACTCTTATCTGATGGTTTCAACCTATCTAAATCTACAAGGGCTCTATTTTCTCTTATCCTTTTCTCATGATTAAGGAAACAGCATCCATAAATATTGTGTCTGCTTGTACGGAACGCAAACGAAGAGTACATCCAAATTCTAATGCCATGAAACTGCTCACAGAGAACATGCAATAAGAAGAAACCAGCATCTAGAGATAAATTTGTTCAATTTTCTAAGCATGCTGCTCCTTCTTTGAAGAAAAATGTACCAAATAAGAAAGGTTCATATACTAAGGCAAAAAACATAACATTTTCGGATGTTTATTAGGCACGCATATCATCTAACAAGTAATGCACAGTGGAGAAAACAAAGAAATGGTAACCATGCCAAAAAGTTGGCGCAGATGTTTAGCAAATAATTAACTAGAAATATCTTCTACATATCGGGTTAAATTGTAATAACCTAATCAAACAAACATGAAGCAAAAGCTAATATACATGTGCCCTTGGAAACTATAAACTTAAATGGCTTCTCTTTGACTTAACTTCAGCTACTGAAAATAAAAGTGCAAAAAGCACCAAAAGGAACTTGCAGTTGCCTGCTGGATGTTTCTATAAGAAATATATGTAAAAGAAGGCAAGTAGGCAACTTTGGGAAAAATGTTATCCCTACAAAGCGTGGGTCAGAGCGAGAATGGACGCGAGGTTCCAATGCGAGGAGAATCACTAGTACAGTGGATTTCGGGGCGGGAGCGGGTGCGATGTTTCAGAGACGGTGCGGAACTAGAATAAAAGACTCCTGAAACTAAGATCCCAAGTCTAGCATGGGAACTTACAAAATTAAAGAGCGCCTCTATATCATTATCGGGTAAGAAGTCACCTTTTAATGTACACAAGTTTAGAATAGAGGAATCCTGAAACTAGAATAGAAGAATCCTGAAACTAAGATCCCAAGTCTAGCATGGGAACTTACAAAATTAAGTTTTAAGTTTATCGGGTAAGAAGTCACCTTTTAATGTACACAGATATCACGTAATCGTTAAGTTTTAAGTTTCAAGATACGAAGACTAGTTGTGCCAAAAGTGTAAATTGCAAGCGCAAGAAGTTTACTCCTGCAAAAGATTCCAGAAACTTTTGGAGAATCGTAGCCAACTTCACTATCCTTGAGCACTTTGTCTTCCAATCATTTTTATTCTCTGGCCCTTTCTGTATGTAGTCAAAGTTATCAAAGTTTTTCTTTTTGAGGAACAGTCATAGTTTTTAGTCACACCAATGCTGCCAATTTTATAGAAGTACAAGGAAGTTGCTAGGCAGTCAAAAAATAATTTGCCTTGTACCTACTAATTCTCGATCAAAGTGTACATGTCAGGACATATACACAGCATTAATAAGACAAATTAAATGCCCACTTAATTTTACGAGGGAAAGGAATCCTAAATGTCCTACCATGCTAGCCTTTCATGAGTATAGAAGTGTACAAGTAATTAAAAGACCCCACTTGCCACTTAACCATAGAATTGAGAAAGATTTTGGTACCGAATGCTTACAAACTCGACCGAATTAGTTTCACGTTAGAAGTGGGAGGAAAGGCATGTCTTTGTTTGCCAAATGTTAAATATCTTACCAGACAGACTGGGAGAAAAGTTCCGAAACGTATGTTAGCTCAAAATTCTCATTACTTTTAGTTGCTATATTGCTCTTGAAGTTCCATTGTTTCTATACTATCACTGCAGCAGTGCATCTTATCATCATATGATGCATGACAAGTTAAAGATTCACCCTGGAACAAAAATGATCCAGATTGACAAAATTAGTAGTATTATAACATTTCGCTAGACTACCTAAACCAGTTGCCTTTCTGTCTTTGCCTACAGTAGTTACAAATCTAGATGCACATCTCTACACGAATTTATTCACTTCAGTCTCCGCATTCCCATAACTCCCAAAACTTCCTCATTATCGTCCTCTGTTGTCTCAATCCTAATTCCTTGATGAAATTCAAACCCTTGAAGGAACTTTATTAAACGTATGGAATGAAAACTACTTTAGTATAATGCATTCTTCAAAAGTAGATTCAGAACAACGAAAATCACCAGGCTAGAAATGGCAGTCATCAATAAGGCTATACGTTTATAGTGTAAACCTTTGCAAGCAAGTTCTGAACGTCAGCTATGGCCTTCTTTTCATATCCAGGAGGCGGGAAAGGAAAGCAGCGCGACATTGCCGTGAACCTTACACAGTGGGAACCTTTGACCAAGCTTAGAAGTACTTCCTGTCATTTCCCACTTGGACATTGCTCCATGATCTTCTCCAATCACCCCCAAAGCAATTTCCAAACTAGACAATGTAATCCTTTTCTTAACAAAAATGTGCTTCAGTAACCGCAAAACTAAGGTAATGCCGACAAATGAAAAGGGTTTACAGAAATGCGATTCTCTGGCAATTCTACTAGGACCAAGAGTGTATCCACACCTGCCCATTATCAAAAACCAGTATCAGGACCACTTCCTGAACATGAACACTTTCACAACTTAGACAACACAAGCAGTTCAAACCACTTGTTAATTAATCACACCAGCTCTATAAAACTAAATCTCATCTCACACACAATTCTGTCCAACTTTTTGCAGATTCAGTAACCAGACACACAAAAGCCAGAGGTACAGAACCCAACAAAACTCTACTCCTCGCAAGATTCAACAAACAGTGTTAACACTACCAAACAAGACTGCAATACCCCAATGCAACACGCAGTTTTTTCCACGCAGCACTTTCCATATTATCAGTCTTGGTATGATCACACAAACCCTAATTATACACAACAGCAATTAGGGTTGATTCCAGTAGATCACAACTAACAACGATCTATCTAGAAAAACATCAGTAACCCAGATTCCAGTTCCAACCCAGAAATTAATTATTGAAAAAACGATTTTGTAAACAAAAAAACCGAGAAACTAATATAGATTGATAAATTTGAAATGGAAAATTTGTTTAAAGCTTCCTTGAAAATGTTTGGAAACCCATTTGCTAATGATAAATAGGCATTACAAGGAAGAGATAGAGGAGATCAAAACAAAGAGAGACAAAAAAATGGTAAGTTGTTTCTTTCTCTCCCTCTGTCTCTACCTCTGTAGGGTGTTTTGTATGTAAAGTACGTATGCATAGATCCTTTGATACTGAGTTGAGTGAGTTCTTGATTTTGGGTTCTCTTCAGAAAGGACGGCCCTCCTCTGGCTCTCTCTCCCTCAAGGCCTAAAAACCCCAAAAGGGCAGAGAAGATTTGGGGAAACAGAGCAGGGGCCTATTTATAGAAGAGGGGGGGGGGGGGGGGGACGAGTTAAAAAGAAGGATCTAGACATATAATGCTAGTGCCGGTATAAACATCAGGGTTACTTGCACTCTTTTGTTGGTAACATGGTTTTAGTTTATGCGGACCGAATTTGTTGGCCTCTTTCTGAGTGATAATTCTCATGGTTTTGGTTACACTCATCGCTATGAAGCCCATGGTTGTTTACATGTATGTTATATATGCATATGGATAATGTGTTACATGTGTGTCAAGCTCTATGTCAAGTACGAATCTTATATACCGAGCAAATACTGTAAAATTATCGCTTTTGACCATTTCGTTGAATTTAAAAATTAACGTGACAAGAATAAAGACAAAAGAAGACAATGAATAGCTTTATATTATACATAAACCGTTTGTTAGATGGTCGGAATTAATAATCCAGACCATATGATAACTTTTACTGCTAAGTAAAAATGTTGTATTTTAATTTTTGTTCAAAAGTGCTTGAGCGATTGTTGTTCATCTTTAAACGTGTAAGAGACTGACAATTCACATTCATACGAGCTCCTTTGGTAGGTTCTTTTAAGTTCCTACACGTCTCTTACTTAGCAAGAGCTTGCAACTTGCTCTTGGTTAAAGCTAATTTTTTATAATTTCATATAAGAGTTTTATGATTACTAGGTTGATGTTTTTGTGACACGTAATTTGTGTTTGAGCTCACCTTTTCAGTAACCAAGACCAACAAATATTTTAACTATGTGGTGCAAATATAATTAAATTCTTTATTTTTAAAATTATTTTGGAGTTCGATTGTAGTGTGAATTTGAATACCATAAATTTTTTTTAGAAAACCAACTGAACAAGCGCAACCATAGCGTTTTCATGAACCATGTACATGATGTCTAGGCCTGGCACATTTTGTAACACGTATTTGAATTTTAACTCTGAGATCATGTTAAAAATGAGCCATGACAAGCTAAGTTAGCACATATACGAACCTATTTTACGAGAGCTTGTATAATTTTATAGCCTCAAATACCGTGCATTCCAAAAAGGAAGTTTAAGATATAAGAAAGATATGTGGCAATCGTCCTTTAGACACCCAAATTTTGGAGAGTTTTTTCAAGTTTGCTAACGAATAAGACTCTCCTTATTGTCAAAGCACGCATAGATTATGCTAAAAACAATGTGCATTTAGATGATTTTATCACCTATTTTTATAACTGCACATTATTTTAACAAAAGTCATAATTCCCTTTTTTAGTAGGATCGGCTATAAATAAAATATGAAATTATTATTCATAATGATCGATTACTTCCGGGTTAGTTGTGCTCCCATAGTTTGGGTCATGTGCGTGAAACACTCCAGACGTTCTTTCTGTTTCCACCACCCTAAACTTTCACTTTAGTGCCCCAAACACCATTTGACGGTTGAAATTCAAATAGACTTGACTTTTGATATATTTTTCTAGGGCAAAAGTGGCATTTCAAGTAAAATCCTTATTGGCAGCTAAGAAGGAAAATATTACGCTGACAATTTGTAATAGTCACATGTTTTCCATAATAGTAAAAATGACTAAGGGTATTATAATCTTTTTAATATGTTCTTGATATCCCTAAGGAGTAGGGTTTTAAGCTAAATGAATATGGACCATGTAATATAATCCTTTAAGGTAACTTCATTAAGCTACTTCGATCCTGTGAGAATGAGGTAACCTTCTGAAGCCTCTTGTAAAAATGAATTTATGATGTTGTGGTAAAGTTGAGTTCTAACTCACTTTATATGTATTTCTCTGTTATTCAGTCTTCTTTCACACGTAAAAACTGATGTAAGTTTTATTGGACATCCGCTACCAAATCCATACCCCGTGAAGTAACTCATTTGTTTGTTTTAGTGTTGTGCATATCGATTCAAGAGCTGGGAGGGTCCTCTAGATTTCTTTTGCAACATTAGCCATTTTAGCCATTTTAGCCATTTCCTTGATTCAAACCTACCATTCCCCAGCGACCACCACAAACACCAAAAAGACCACCACTAACACCATAAAGACCACCACTACAAATATTTCCCCCTCCCCTCTTTTCCCCATTAAACTGACCTCGATCACCATCATCCTACCACTAAACCCCCCACTTAACTTGGCACCTTACCTTTCACAATCAGCACCACCACAAAATCACCTCCACAGGATCATTGCAAGCTTCTCAGCACTCGAACTCAACACAACCTCCACCAAAACCACCATATAACCCCCACCACAAAACCCCACCACAACCTCTATTTGGGCCACCATAAGCCCTCTTCCAGCATGATCACAAACCTTAGATAGAGAATGAGAATTGGACTGTTGAGATGACAGTGAATCAAATTACGTCCAGATTCAAGTGGATGAGAACTAAAAGCCCCAGAGTGAATGAGAGTTAATCAAAGATGTGATGTAAGATATGATGTAAGATATGATGTTAGCGATTTATCGTAATGATGTGGCTGCGGCATCTAGGCTATTGTGGTAAATTATTCAATTTATTCTACAAAAACTAACAACCATAAAAAATTTCCATGCTCTTACCCATCTGTTGGTGAATGGATCACCAATTTAGAAGTTTAGGATTGTGAGAAAAAAAAAAAACAAGTGCTCAATTACATGACTAGAAATGCAAATTGGGCTGAACAACCTGTGCCAGCTCGCAGAAGTATAGGAATGAACTTACTTTCAGAGACCGTGGTGGATTTGAGCACAAAATTTTAAGCCTGTTCAAAAATAGGCTGAACATGGGCAAGGGTTTTAAAAGATATGCCTACACATGGGAAACTCAATCCTTCAAGTCGTTGGTGCACTATGGTTTGATCTTTGCTCCCAAAGAGGATTTGGGATATTGGTTTGTATACATCTTGGACAAAAGATACAGCACAGGTGCAAAGATAGGCTAGAGGCCGAACAGCTTAAATGATGGCATTTTCTTCACTCTCTTTGCTCTATATGCATGTCATTTTTGTCATTCATATCAAGAACTTTATCATTTATGACATACCGCGTATCCATTGTCTATCTATTAGGAATCATAGGCAATGCATTTTTACCTATTCATCACCCTTTGGTTACCTAGTGTTGATGTTAAAAACTTGATCGGGAACCATGGATGGAGAAAAAACCTACAAGACAGAACACAGAGTGACTGTCAGGTGGGGCTCCAGTAGAGACACTCTTCGATGCTAAAGTCAGAGGGTAGCTACAGGTGTAGAACTCTGAATAGCAAAAGACATAATGTGTATATGTGTATGTAGTTATTTGTATACCTAGAGGTAGTCCCCTTTATATAATTGTAGGTAGAAGACTCATAGTTGGGCTACAGGTCTTGGCGGCTGGGCCTTGGGCCAGATCTGTTAGGATCGTGTTAGAATCCTTGAGAATCACGTCAAGATCCAATCAGGATCCTTTTAGAATCCTTATCGTTCAGGTATGATAACCGCAAAATTTGCATCTGACTAAGCCGACCATGAGTCAACCCTGCATAAGTATACGAGTGGACATACTTTCAGAGACCGTGGTGGATGTGAGCATAAAATTTTCAGCTCGTAAAAAAATGAGCTGAACATGGGCAAATGTTATAAAAGATATGGATAATTACATCCATGTCCATTAGGTTATGATGAAATTACAGTCAAGGACGCTAAGTTTCAAAAGGTATCAACCGTGTCCTTTCTTCTTTAATCTGTTAAAAAATCGTTCATTTTTGCTGATGTCAGCGGTTCGTATTTTTAAAATACCAATACTACTCTTATTTGGTAGATGCATAATATATATTGTTATATACATATTTAGACCCAATTTTTTTTCAAATTAGGGTTTGACTCTATCTCTCCCAACTCCACATCAATCCTTCTCCCAATCGAGATATGACAGATTTTTTTCAAAACCAGTAGCTTATCATCTTCAACTCTCTAATTGGAAAGCAACCAGTATCAGCTCAATTGGAAAAAGCCCAACCCATCGCAAGCCCCACCAAACCTGCTTGCCTCTACCCTCCACCCAGTACCTGCCCGCCCCCACCCTCCCCGTCGCTGCTCATAGCCTTTCCCACCCCGTGGCCACCCTCATCGGTCGCCCCACAGCGGTTGTCGCCCCTAACCCTCATTCCACCCGGTCGCCGCCCTACCCTCCCCCCACCCAACAGCTTAATAGAACCCATTGTTTGCAAATCGAACGGTACACAACTTGGTTTTGTCAAATGCTCGACAAGCTGCTACATTAGCGGCGCATAAACCATGTTCGTCAACCAAGTTTGTTTCCAGTTTCAATTGACCAATACTAACCTGACCCATTGGGAAGACTGGGCTTTAAGGATGAGGGGTCTGATAAGCTAAAGGATCTTTACGATTAACTCGTCTTCGGGAGGCGCATACTAGCTTCATGCGGGAAGAAGTTTGTGAATGAACACACAGAATAAATCGACACGATCTAAAAAATCATCCTTTGGACTAAAGACCTAATGGTCTCCCTGCATCTAGCGAAGAACTTATCCGGGAGCCGCCGCCGCGGTGGGCTTGACAATCTCGATCAAATAGCGACGAGGGAACAGATTCCGATCATCACAATTGCTTCGCCGATGGTGGTTTTATTTGTAGATTTCAGTTGTAAATTTAATTTTTTAAATGTAAAAGATTATGGATCGATGCATTTTAGTTAGTATTAGCAATTAGTTGTGGTGGTTTTTGGCTTTGGTAGATGGAGGTGTTGGCTGCATTGGCTTTGGTAAATGGTGGTGACTATGGCCGTGGTGGAAGTGATGGTTAAGGTGATTTTGGTGATGGTTCGACAAGTTTGGTTATGGCGGTAGGTTTTGTAGGCTAGTGGTGACAGTGTCACCGATGAGGTAGTGGTGGTTGGAATTGCTGGGGAAAAAGAGAGTGGAGTTGCAAGGAGGAAAAATAGATGAGGGAAGAGGGAATGAATGGCATTTGAAAATTAGATCCAAATTCATGGGCAATTTGGTCTTTTTGTTTCAAACCGTTATGCATAACGGTTTTTCGTTGGGGGAACAGATATAAGTGTTATTTGTCAAAACTAATGGACACAAGTGTAATTTTACCTAAATCTCAGGGACATGACTGTAATTATTCTTAAAAGATATCCTAGCACATGGGAAACTCAGTCCATCTAACTTTTGTATAATATACATAATATATGTAAATTTTATGTGGATAAGATATACATTTTTTTTATTTTATTAAAATCCTCGAACTATATGAGTTTGGAGACTTTTGAAGACTAATTTTTTTGTTTTTTGCTTTGTTTCTTATCATAGCATTAGACATTTTAAGATTATTTCAAGACTCCTTGTCTTTTTCTTTTGTTTTGTCTTAAAACTTTAATCTCATGCTTACGTATAAATAATTTTGAGATTATACTGTACTTTTTTTTTAATTATCATGACTAATTAGTAGACGTGGATGATGGTTGATATGCTTAAAAATTAGTTAAGAAAAAATTTATAACTAATTAATAGACTTAGTTAGATGACTATTGATTAGCTCACGAAATTAAGTAAAAAAAATTATAATCATAAACAACTCGTAAACAGCTTATCAAAGTATTTTTTTTTAGCCGGACATGAATTGATATTGTTCATGAATGAATATTGTTCAATCATAGATGAAACTGAGGTGAACATGAATACAAGCCCGTGTGACACACGGTGGCCCTTGACGACACAAAGGAAACCGTGTGTGGCACTCGACTTGCCGCTTGCAAGAAGAGTCCGCCAACAAATCCCAACAATTTACAGCAAGCAGTGCACAAAGAAGTAAATTTCAACACAAGGGCAAAACAGTCCCAAATATCTCATTACTTCAACAACATCATTACAACTTACAGAATGCTTTGTTTGTATCTACAGTGTGCAATCTAGCTAGACAGGCAAGCTAAAACAAAGCAAGGGACTCTCGGGTATAGGTGCGCATGACTCCCATATAGTACCATTAAGAGGAAAAATCAAAGTGACAGTAGTAGACGTAACTATGTGTGAGGAGTCATAATGCCCCTTTTTAGAGAAATACAACTCGGAATGACTTAAAATTTTACAGGGAAACTTAAATATATACAAGAGTGATCTCCACCAAAATTGAGTAAAAACACACGTCTGGATCTTCAGATCTTCATGGTTGGCTTTTGACGTGCACAGGCACTGCAGTTGGGCGCACGGGTGCTGTGCTTGATGGGCGCATGGGCGCTGTGCTGTATGGGCGCAGGGGCGCGGTGCTAAGCGGGTGCAAGGGGCAGCCCGTGACATTCTCCCCCACTAGAGCTGTTGATGCCCTCGTTAACTTCTGCATGTGGTAGGCTTCAATCTTGTCGTTGTAGGCTAATAAGTCTGCTGCTCGTTCCCAAGTGTTCTCTTCTTCCATATATCCCTGCCACTTGACTAGGTGCTCCTGATGGCGCTTGCGGGATGCTGTAATCACTCTATCATTCAAAATAGCTTCGGCAACTCGCTTTCCTGCTGCTTTGGGTTTGAGTCCTTGTCTCTTGATTTGGCCCCTGGAGGGGTCAGCTGTGTCTTCATAAAATGGCTTCAACATGCTGACGTGAAAGACAGGATGGAGCTAGCAACTCCACCAATGAGGCGGATCAACTTTGTAATCCATCTTGCCTATCTTCTTCACTATAGTCAGGGGTCCCTCATATTTCTGCAAAAGACGAGAGTCTCTTCCCCTTAGAAATTTGCAATCTTGTGGTAGTAGCTTAACCATAACTTTGTCGCCCGCGTTAAACTCTTGAGATCTCCTGCTCTTGTCAGCGTGCTTCTTCATTCTTCTGGATGCTTTCTCAAGGTAGGAGTGAGCTAGATCTATATTCTGCCTCCATTCTTCGCTGAAGCTTATGGCCCTTAGAGATTTTCCTGCGTTGGGGACGTTTACTGTGTGGGGTAGTAACGGTTGTTGTCTATTCACAGTCTCAAAAGCACTATTCCATGTTGAAGAGCTTTTGCGTGAGTTGAAACACAGCTGGGCAACATCCAGTAGCTCGACCCAATTTTTCTGTGTTGCACTAATAAAATGGCAGAGGTACTCTTCTAACATGGAATTGAACCACTCCGTCTGACCGTCTGATTCTGGATGATAACTTGAACTCATCGAAAGTTGGGATCCGAATAACTTAAAGAGTTCAGTCCAAAAGTTTTCAGTGAAGCGGGAGTCCCGATCACTGACAATGTCCTGAGGCATGCCCCAATACTTCACCACATACTTAAAGAAAAGTTGTGCTGTGTCTTCTGCTGAGCAATACTTGGGTGTTGCGATAAAGTTCGCGTACTTGCTAAACTGATCAACAACAACAAGAATTGTGCCTAAGTCTTCAACCTTCGGTAGCCCAGTGATGAAATCCAGTGACACACTCTCCCACGGTCTCTTGGGGACCGGCAGCGGTTGTAGTACCCCTACTTTCTTCTTACACTCCACCTTATCCTGCTAACAAGTAAGGCATGTCTTCACATACTCCTGCACTTAATCCCCCATTTGGGGCCAGTAGTAACCTTGTTGAAGGAGAGCTAATGTTCTTTCTCCTCCGGCATGGCCTGCCCAAAGGGTGTCATGACATTCTCGAATCAATATTCGTCTCAGATCATCGACTCTGGGGACGTATACCCGTCTTCCTTTGGTCATCAGCAGACCATCTTCTTGCCAAAATTATTGAGTTTTACCGCTCTCGATCAGTTTCAACAGTTGTTGGGCAACCGGGTTCCTGGTAAGGGCCTTCCTGATCTTCTTTCTGATGTTGATGGCAACTCGGCTGTCTGCTTTAACAATAACATTCATGGCCATCAATGCTACCTGATCTAGTTCGGCTTTTTTGCTGAGGGCGTCTGCTACGCTGTTGGTTGAGTTTGCCCTGTACTCGAGCATGAAGTTGAATTCTGCCAAAAGCTCTTGCCACCTGGCCTGCTTCGAGGTGAGCTTAGATTGACTCAAGAAGTGGCTCACTGCAGTGTTGTCTGTCCGCACTATGAAGCTAGAACCAAGCAGGTAGTGCCTCCAAATTCTGAGACAATGCACTACCGCGAGCAACTCTTTCTCATGAGTGGTGTAGCGACGTTCTGCTTCGTTGAGCTTCCTACTCTCATATGCCACCAGGTGGCATTCTTGCATTAGAACCCCTCCTAGTGCAAAGTTAGAAGCATCTGTATGAACTTCAAAAGACTTCGACACATCAGGGAGAGCAAGTACCGAATCTTCAGACATAGCCCGCTTCATAGCTGAGAAGGCCGATTGACACTCCTTGGACCATTCCCAAACTTTGCTCTTCTTCAAAAGTTCGGTTAGGGGATGGGCCATTCTCGAATAATCTCAGATAAACTTCCTATAATAATTGGTCAATCCAAGGAAAGATCTCATTTCTGAAACATTAGTTAGCGGCTGCCACTCCTGTATCACTTGAACTTTAGCTGAGTCCATCCTTATCTGACCCTGTTCTATCACATGGCCCAAGAATTTAATCTTGGTCTGGGCAAAAGTGCATTTCGACAGCTTCATGTATAGCTCATGCTCCCTCAGTCGGGCAAGCACCTTCCTCAAGTGCTTCAGATGCTCGTCCAAGCTGGAACTGTAGATCACAATATCATCGAGATACACAACTACAAAATTGTCAATGTAGTCCCGTAAAACCTGATTCATCAAAGTGCAAAATGTGGCCGGGGCGTTGGTCAAGCCGAACGGCATGACCAGGAACTCATACGCACCGTATCTGGTGACACAAGCTATCTTCGCCTCGTCACCTTCGGCGATTCAGACCTGCCAATACCTAGACTTCAAGTCCAACTTGGTAAACACTCTCGCCCTACTAAGCTAATCAAAACAATCGGCAACTAAAGGAATAGGATACTTGTTCGGAATAGTCACCTTGTTTAGCGCCCTGTAGTCCACACACATCCGCAAGGAACCATCTTGTTTCTTCTGGAAGAGGACTGGTGCACCGTAAGGTGACTTCGCTGGAGTGATCAAACCCGTGTCTAGCAACTCCGTCAATTGTTTTCTGAGTTCAGTAAGTTCTGGTTGTGACATCCGATACGGAGCCCGGGCGGGTGGCTTCGTGCCTGGCACTAGCTCGATCTCATGGTCAATTGCCTTTCTAGGTGGCAATTTCTTCGGCAATTCACCGTAGCATGGCAAGGAAGGTTGTTTCGTCTCGTTTTAATCCCTTTTTTAACTGGAGGGCTAAGATAGAATGCTCTCCCGCCCTAGGAGATATAGTCGGGATGACACACGGTTTATTCCCAAGCATGGCCAGCGTGTTGGTGCATGGCATCGCTGTGGTCTTCGTGTCACGCAGAAACTCCAACCCAAGGATCATTTTAAAGTCGTTCATTATGACTACTGAAAAGTTGGTCCTTCCTTCGTACGGGCCAATCTTGATCAAAATAGATCTTGCTATCCCCGCTACTGGCTGTGCGGCCGAGTTGATAGCCTTCACCCGTTCGCACCCTTTTTCTAGAGTTAGACCCAATCTTTCCACTTCGGTGCTAGAAATGTAATTATGAGTAGCTCATGTGTCCACCATGGCCCTGATGGCCTTCCCGTTAACCTTGATGTCCACATACATCAAGCCTTTCCCTGGTACATCGCTCTTTTTCTTTGGCGACATGTCTTTAGGCTTTTCCTCAGTCAAGTTCTCTTCAAGGTTCCCAACCTGCGTTGTCACAGCATTACACCACTGAGGAAAGGCCCTGACGGCATCTTCCTCTTCATAATCTTGTACATCTATTTGCTGCTCTGTTGGTGGATGCCTTGATTGAGAGCCAGATTGTTCCCCACGTTGCACCTGCCCAATGTTCTCAAAGAAGGCATTCATCATCTGTTGCTGCGAACAGTTAGCGATCACGTGCGGTCCTTGGCACAAGAAGCAACCCCTGAAAGGAGGTTTCTTCACTTCTCCGATGGTGCTAGCGTCGGGCTTGGCTTTGAACCCAACTCCACTCTTCTGTTGGGTAGAAGAGTTTGACGCCCAACTGCTTTTACTGCCCCAACTTTGGTTTGGTGCTTGACCCCCTGGCTTCTTGCCACCGATACTTCTGCTTGGATTTCCTCTCTGAGGGGGTCTCTGTGGCTCGAAGTTGTAATCTGAAAGGCTCTTAGCAGCGATGATGGCTTCGTTAAGGTTGTTCACCCGACGTCTATTAAGCTCGGTGCGAGCCCATGGTTTTAACCCTTCCATGAAGAAGAAGAGTCTGTCGATTGCGGACATGTCGTTGATGTCCAACATCAAGGCAGAAAATGCCTGGCAATACTCCCGGACCCAACCGGTGTGCTTGTATTCCAACAACGCTTTCCTCGCGTTGAATGCGGTGTTCTCTGGGAAAAACTGACTCTTTAGCTCTTGCTTGAATATATCCCATGTGTTTATGACGCAAGACCCATCTTCGATCTCTGCGTACTTCTTCCGCCACCATAACTTGGCATCTCCAACCAAGTACATGGTAGCCATCGACACCTTCATCGCTTCCGAATCTACTCTGATGGCTCGAAAGTATTGTTCTATATCGAAAAGGAAGTTTTCTACTTCCTTGGCATCACGGGCTCCCCCGTAACTCTTGGGCTCTGGCACTCGGGGACTCGATGAGTGCTCCGCACCCTCTGCGGGTGCGTTAACCACTGCACGACTAAGAAGCTCCACTTGATCCTGGAGCTCTTGAAATTTAGACTCCCAGTCTATACCTTCAACATGTCGTGCATGGTGTTTCACTCGATCCTGAAGCTCCTGAAACCTGCCCTCCCATTCCATGTTCTCAGCATATCGGGTATTATCAGTGGCTTCAAGATTCACTTCCAACGCGTCAAGGCGAAGGGAGAATTGTTTCAGGATGCCTGGAGCATCCGGGTCGCTCTTGATCATGTCCTGTATCTGTGCTTCCAAAGCATCGATTCTCTCTTTCGTGTTGGCCATAGTTTTACTCAACAAACTATCCCACAATATTTTCTTAGCTGAAGCCACGGTCCTTTGGGCAACCGCGGCTCTGATACCACCTGACACACGGTGGCCCTTGACGGCACAAAGGAAACCGTGTGTGGCACTCGACTTGCCGCTTGCAAGAAAAGTTCGCCAACAAATCCCAACAATCTACAGCAATAAGTGCATCAACATTGCATAAAACAGTGCACAAAGAAGTAAATTTCAACACAAGGGCAAAACGGTCCCAAATATTCTCATTACTTCAACAATATTATTACAACTTACAGAAGGTTTTGTTTGCATCCACAGTGTGCAATCTAACTAGACAGGCAAGTTAAAACAAAGCAAGAGACTCTCGAGTATGGGTGTGCATGACTCCCATATAGTACCATTAGGGAAAAAAATCAAAGTGACCGTAGTAGACGTAACTATGTGCGAGGAGTTATAGTGTCCCTTTTTAGAGAAATACAACTTGGAATGACTTGAAATTTTACAAGGAAACTTAAATATATACAATGGTGATCTCCACTAAAATTGAGCAAAAACGTACGGATCTTCAGATCTTCATGGTTGGCTTTTGGCGTGCACGGGCACTACAGTTGGACGTACGGGCGCTGTGCTTATGGGCGCAGGGGCGCGGTGCTAAGCGGGTGCAAGGGGCAGCCCGTGACACCGTGCCACGCTTTAGCAAACGACACTAATTGAGTATTCCACCGGTCGGGAATCCTTATGGCGCCGGAGAAGACAACAGAAAAGCCTGGACCCAACGGGATTCTCTCTGTTGCCCCAACTTTCCTCCAATATTCAGGACTGCAAGTGTTTCTATATGCTAGACTGCCTCACTGGAAAATCATACAAGCTAAGTTAGCTCATACACGCTCTCGTGAAAGCGTCTCGGGTTTTCCCTTGTGTTTCCTGTACCGCGGCGCATCAACATGTTTAAAGAAACCTACCTTTGATTATGGGATATATGACCCTCATTCCCTCTTTGGAAAACTATACGTCAATACAAACTTGGGTTTGAAAATCGGGTTTCAAGAGTTATCTCTTCATATGTGCTCAGGTTTGTTCTCGTGTGTACAGTGTACTTAAATCTATATTCACAAATTCTTTGTTGTGCATAAGGGGCATAATATCCCAGCTGACTTTTGTTGTCAAACTCCGTAATTTTTATTGCTGGAGCACTAAGAAATGTGAGAGTAAGGCGTGAGCAGGCTCATTTGTTATCAGTAGCAATCAGGCTTGTCCAGTGCACTTACATATATGTCGCGTATACATACACGTAAGTGTTACACTTGTGGATTTGTATAATCCTCAGGTGAAAAGTTGTTGCTGTGTATACAGTGACTCGGAATTAGGCTTCGTACCATGGCAGATCATTTTACAGATGGAAAGTTTGTTAACTTGGTTTTCAAGGACTAAACCTCGCTGCCTATTAAATTAATGCCAATGAAGCGGCTGGAAGACAGAGAGAAGGAAAGATATAACATGATGAAGGTGAAGGGGGCCATCGCAGAGGATAAGGGCGAAGGATTGTCGGGGGTTGATGTTTGTGAGACGAAGATAAGATTCTAGTCTTCTTTAAGAGGATGTTGGTAGAACGGAATCAGGAGATGGATGCAAAAATTGAGGCGGTGAAAAAGATAAAAGTAGAGTGGGGGCGAAGTCCAATCATTCAAGGAACACACAAGAAACTCGGATATTACTTTTCAAGCGTTGCAGGAATAAGGTGCGGCTGTGTTGTATTATGGTCGATGTCTTTGTCTGGTATACTGTGTATAGCAATTATGTACGCCTCACTTCTAGTAAATGTACGCAAATCTTGCATGAAGTGAAGAAGTGGCTTGGGAAATGATTACCATTTTGTTAAAGGCGTAGGTGCTAACTAAACCTAAAATATATTAAAATCATACTTTGCAGTAGTCATGTACGATAGTCTGATCCATCTATTCAAAGATGGATCAGAACGTGCATGTTCTGATTCATCTTTGAATAGAATGTAAGTGCTTAGATGTAGATACTTTTCCCAGAATACTGAATGTACTTTTAACAAATTGCTGAATACGGCTCACTTCATGACAGCAGTTTTAGCCAAAACTCTTAAAACTTGTAATTCTAGGAAAAGGATCTAGAAGAGTTTCTAAATAGTAGACTGCCTCACAGGTGAAATCAAATGGCAAATCACAACTCTCTGTGCTAGGAAACTACACATGTTGGAAGCTAGCGAATGTTGAAGGTCCTCCCCAGCGGATAGAGTTCTGGTCGTGTTGTAAACACGTAATCAGATTTAGCATGGGTCAAGTTGGGGGCATGTGGCAGGAAGGCATATACTGATAATGCAGGTCCAGTGCTGGAAGGTCCAGAGCACGAACTTTCTTGCAACCAGATGCAGTAGAATAGCTAGAATATAAAAGAATAGACGAGAAAGGGGGAAAAAGCAAGGGGCAATAAGTAGTTGATTTGAGAATTACTTGATAATGGAGGAGAAATAAGGAGTTTGAAAAGATAGATAGAGAGAGGGAGGGAGGGAGGTTTTGCATGTTTTTCATATTTTAAATCCAGGCAATATAATGCCCTACGTCTAGCCATGAATTGGGGCTGAGCAGAGATATAGAGTGACAAAGAAGGTTTTCAGCTTCACCGCCTCACTCACGCATGTGGGGCAGCCGCGGGCTAGCGGCAAGTTCCGTAGTAGCCTCCTAAAAGGTGTATATTCATTTTTGAATTGCGATTTTGTTGTAGGCGATGCAATAGTGGGTTGATTTGGCCTTGGTAAGTGCCTTTCTTCGCTGTCGCTGCTATCTCAGATTGGTTGAGTCGGTGGCTGATTTTTGGGTTTCACTTTGCGGCGATCTGGAGTCTTGTCCCCTTAATGAAGTGGGATTGGATCTAGGTTGTTGTTGCAGATCTCTGTCTATAGTGTACTGAGGTGTCGGAATCAGTGGCAGACCTGTAGTATATATAGTAGGAAAGAGTTTTACATCTGTTTGTAGTATCCTGTTGGCAAGCACTTTATAAATAGATTGACAGTGGTTTTTAGTTACTAGATGTAATTATCCTCTTTGCTGACTAATTGGTGGGATGTTTATATTCTTGGTTCCCTTGTGCATAGGGATTGTGGTGGTGTGAGTAGTTGGTTTGGAGTTTGGTTAAGCTTGGGGGTTCCTCTATTTTCTGTGCTTATTTCTACTGGTAATGTTTCTTCTGTCACCTCCTTGTTGAGTTAGCGCATGCAGCCTGTTTTGTGGTTTTGTCTTTACGTCCCTTGTTTTTCCTTGGGTTTGCCCTCTCCCTGTGTAGTGTGGGGTTCCTCCCCCTCCCTTTGCCGTCACCAGCCTACTCTCTCCCTTCCCTCTGATGGCAGTTTGCCTAATTGGATGGCTTTCCCACCAAGCAAGTGTTATCATGTGGTTGCAGAGTCCTTGATGTTTATGCATGTGTATATTGTTCTGCTTTCTGTCTGGCCTGCTTCTTAGTTTGTAGCTGTGGCTTGTGTGGTGGTTCTGGCATGGAGACTGGAGAGTGTTGGGTGGCTGAAGTTTCTTGGAGTTCTTGATCTTGTTAGCTTTCTACTCAAGTGGTGGTTGCTTGGTGGATGGTTGGTGGAGTGGCTGAAAGGGAACTTTTTTCCTTCTCTTTCTGGGAGTAGTGGAGGTGCAGGCATTGTTCGGTGCTGAGTTCTGTTTTATTTGGTGCCTGAAAGGCGTGGCTCGTCTCACTCTTATGGCTGCATAGTCTAATTTTGTATCTCTGGTTATGTTAGCTTTAGTCTAGTTTATGTTTCAGTTCGTTTTTATGTTGTTATTGTGCATAGACGAGTCTCTTGTGTAAGAGCACAGGTAGATATGTTGATGTAATAGCGGGTGGGTAGTTTTACGGCAATGTAAGCCATTATTTCTTGTAGATCATGGGTGAGGGACCTCGCATATTTGAGCTTTGTGTGAAGCTATGCGCAGCACATGGTTCCTTGTTCTGGCTAGGGACATTTGCTCTGTTATGGTGGAGGGTTCTTATTGAAGTACCCTCATGCCTTCCAAATGCCATCTTATCTTGAAACAGTGATGGACTCCATCTTAGTGACATAGTGCGGACGTGTAGGGAAAAAGATACTTGGTAAAAAAAAAGCTAATTGGTAAAATTTGTTCCCTGGTTACGTTTTGATTTACTTACGAATTTGGAAAAAGTAATTTGCTTATAGCTTCTTTGGGATGATGTTTGGCAGGCAGTGATGTCAAATGTTTGATTACTGCATGACAAGAGGCCACATACCCAAAACTCAAAACTTTTACATGGTGTCCCACTATGTTCTTGGCCACACGATGTACAATGAGACCCTTCTCAACTGTAAGAATGCAGTCAGGAGATTGATCCATCTCTGCTTTATGCGCTATCTGTCAAAGCCATCCGACGTAGTTGAGCTGAACAGCTTGTCAGGGAGGGAATCTGAGGTGAAAACAAATGGTGCAGGAAAGGCTTGGTCTGTAGTAGATAGCTTCTTACTATGTACAGATAACGAACTTCGATGAAACCAAGTTATATTTGGTGGTTCTTTGTGCCAAAAGTTGATTCCTTTTGCTACACTAGCTAGATAGCTTGGATTATGGTGAAGTATTGGCGTTAAGAGATAAAAGGAACATGATCAGCTGAAGAAGGTGCAGGAGGCCATTGTGGAAGATACATCTTGCATTGATCAAGACTATGATATGAAGGCACTGCTGATGCACACAAGTTATGAGAACTTGTTAAGAAGATAAGATTCTACTAGTATTTTCAAGGGACTGTTGGTTGAGTGAAATTAGGAGATAGAAATGATTTGTCCCAAAACAAGATTCTTGTATTTTCTAAAGAGGCCATTGTTGATCTCTAGCTGATTTCTATCACAAGAAACATATATAGACCGTTTAAGGTGCCACCCAACCTATTTTGTGACTTAGCATTCTGGAAGTTTGAGAAGCGGCCTGCATTGCAACAGTTGAAGTGGTGTAGTAGAAAGGGTTGGTTTGAGGGAGTAGATGAGAAGGGGAGAAACGCGGAGTTGGAGAGGAAGTACTTCTTGAAGAAAGTGCTGGACACAGGGAGGACAAATGGTTGAAACACTAGTTAAAAAAGTTGGTTCTTGACATCTATAGTTTTGGGGAGGAGATCACTACAAGGTGCAGTATCACTTTACTGATCAGACAGCTAATGACGATTAGCTCTTTACTTATTCGTTAGCTTAGAGAAGTAGTGGATCCACTAGAGTCACTGAATGCAACTTTTGGTTTTTCATTTATTTATGAGAAGAATGTTCCTTGCTGAGGATGTGGTGATCTCCTTTTAGACTGCAGTATTTTTACACTTGATTTACCACTATTGTCTAGATTCAAACAGAGCCATTTCAACTGGTGTGAATTAGCTGGTGAATTTGAAATGTGTGCCTGACCCAAGTTAACTGATCCCTCATCCTTGTAGTTCTTTTAGTGAAGACCTTTCCCTTCGATGCATGTTGTCTGCTACTCACTAATGAGGAACCTACTCTCTTCTGTATGATGTTCGGCATGCATTGTTCTTGATCGTAGATTGCTGCATGAAGAGAGGCAACAGCTCTGCAAATACACGCTTATACAGAGTGTATCCTAATGTGCTTGCTCACTGATCATATGATGAGTCTCTTGGCAATCTGTGACTGCAGGCAGGAGATTGATCCACGTCTATCATGTGGGCTATCCAGCAGCACCAAGTAGTTGAGTTGAGCAGCTTGGGCTTCTGAGGGGGAATCAACCTGCACAGAAAAGGACTGGTGGTGCATGCTCCAATCGAGAGCTTATTACCATTGGTAGACAATGAACTACGATGAAGTCAAGTCCTAACTGACACTTGCGCGATCTTGTACTCGATATTTTCTGTAAAATGTTTAGTAGATGAAGGTGGAGAACTGTTCACTTGTGTCAACTACCATGCACATAGAAATGTGGCTTCTACCAACTGTTTTAGGCTCCTCAAAACTTTGCACATGTAGGAGACCGTATAGAGGTGCCACGTTAAGGAAAGTTTCCGATCGTATGTTGTTGTAGCCGTCGATGTATTTGGTTGGTTGGTCGCCGCCTGAAGCAGGGTGGTTCAAGCTCAACACGGATAGTTCTGCTTTGGGCATCCGAGGCTTTAACAGGCAATTGGGTGCTGGCATTTTCTAGCAAACTGGATATAACTTCAGACTCTTGCTGCTGAATTTTGGGGCCTTTGAGAATGAAAAAATATTTGGTGGTTGTCTAAAGTCACGTCATTGACTTATGTAATATTAGATTACCACTAATTTTACGACAACTAGACGATAACATCATCTCGTGGGAGCTACTAGACAACAACATTGTAATGCTAAACAGTGATTAGTATTGAAGTTTAAGAAGTTCAAATTCAAATTTTTGGTGAAAATTTGAAGAGCCTGCCCGCAAGTTAGTCAATTATCCTAAATTGGTAAATTATGATAAAAAATGGAAAAATTAAAAGAAATTACATAACGATGGCACTTTCTCTACGTCGTCTCTAAGCTCTCATCTTCTCTATACATGCTACCCAGAGGAATGCAGATCCATCATAGCTGGGAACCTCCCGCGTCGGAACTAGCTCCACTACTGGTGATATACGGCCTCTGAAGTACACCAACTCATGCTGTTTGGTTCGAAACTTGGGGGTTTTATGTGGGACTTTTTGGGAGACTATACTTTAGTCTATAGGACACTGGTGACCCACTATTTTGATTTTTTTGATGCTAGTGATTGGTTCAAAGTTAGCATGCACGAAGATAGCTTCATTCTTCTGGAGCCAAATACATCAGACAGTAACATGTATAATTTGTTTTTAGCTCTGTCGTACTATTCCGTCTTCTTGTTAAAGGATTTCATCAAGAAGAAGGTGTCGATTTGACTGAAACTGTTAGTCCAGGAATTTAACCGGGTACCCATTCGTTTCATTCTTTATAATTTTCTTGAAACTGAATTTTACAGGCTCGATATGCACCACTGTTATGTGATCTGTCCCAGTAGAGTTTTCCATCAATTCGTGATTTAGATGAAGGCATCATAGCCTTCCATAAGTATCAAATTGCACTTTCAAAATATTAAGTGAAAAATCTACATTAAAAGTAAGGGAAACACAGCGTAAAAGAACCTAATTAGCAGAAAAACAGCTTAGGGATGTCGTATTCTAGTAACCAACATCAATGATATCAAGCCTCTAGTAGTACTGCCATGAGAAAATCATTAGCAACTTTCATTCAATGGAAGAAGTTGGATTTGCCAAAAAATTGTCACAAAACTCAATATGAAATACATTTCTTTCAGACATCGTATACGTTAAAGTATCCATTTCAAAACCAATTGACCACAAGAGGAGAGACCTACAAAACTTATATATTTGAGTATTATTTGTCATTACCCGATGTGAAATTTATATTTCTCAACAAACGCCCTCTCATGTGTGGCCCGATTGATTTTTAGATGGGCCTTGATTGGGTAACGGTAAAGAACTAATTGAATTGTTAGCCCGGCCTGAATTTACCAGCTCTGATATCATGCGAAAGTATCCATCTCAAAATCAATTGGGAATGAGAGGAGAGTACAAGGCTTGTATATTTGAGTATTATTTGTTAATTGTTATTACCCGATGTGGGATTTATATTTCTCAACATTATCAAACTGTTGCATTCAATTGGATTATAAAGATAGGAAGGGAACATTGAGACATCCAAGTACACCCAAAAAAAAATGGCAAACCCAAAAAAAAAAAAAAAAACAAGTGAAACAATTTTCAGTGTGGAAGGAGTTATTTTCATCTTATGTTATAACTCTTTCTAAGTAGGTGAAGTCCATTATTGTCTAAAAAATTGTGATTTTGTCAGAGTTGGTTTGTTACAAACAATGTTGTCGTCGCCGTAAATGTGAGGTGGGGGCTTCAAAGGAGATATGTCACCGGATATGGCTGGTGCGATAGTAAACAAAAATGTAAAATGTGGCCACAGAGAGAATGGCAAAAACAAAAGAGTTATGGGAGAATAAGCACCGGCCTTCTTTCTGTTCTGGTGGCTTTTTGGAGTTGATATCCATAGCGTTCAAAGGCTGGTATAGAGAGAGAGACAGAGGGGAGTAAGCATAACAAGGGGAGAGAAAATAAACACCTTATGTTAACCATAAGATACAATGGGTGGGAATTTCAAAATTTTTTACTAGAAAATTGAATTTAAAATTTTCAAGCTTCAAAACTAACTATGGTTTACCATCACAATCTTTTGTATAGTAACCTTACTAAATGACATCATCACCTAGTTGTCACAAAATTAGTGCCAATTTAATACCACATAAGTTAATGACGCGACGTTAGATAACTACTGAATATTTTATCAAGTAGAGAGCAAAGAGAGTGGGTGTGAGGAAATAAAACGGAAAAAATTTGGCTATTACTCCGGTTGGAGGAATCTTCCTCCTACCCCCTATATAGCGACAATCAATAATCTCTAAATATTTCTAGTGACTTTTATTTAGTGACGCTAAAAAAGTGTTGTTAATAATTGTTTAAATGAAATTGGATGATTGTGGGGGGGGGGGGGGGGGGAATGAATATAGAGAAAAGGTAAAAGTTTCAAAGTGGTTGGAAAGAGAGAAAAGGGAGAGTATGTGGGGGTGGGAATTAAATTAGGAAAGCAGAATAGGTGGGGAGACCCACGTGAAGGGGTGGGCTCTTGGGGTGTTAGGGGGCAAATTTTTTTTGAAGCAAGTCTCAGTGATTGGCCCCTGTGTGAGGTATGGAAAACTTTAAAAATTTTCTTAAGTCTCAAGAAGGGAAAAAATTAGCTCGGGCAAGAGTGTAAGGAGACAGTGCTTGCGATTAGTGACGCAACCACGAGAGGTCGAGATGAGAGGGATAGGGGACTTCGGATGGCCGGATGGCATCGATGACAGGCAAGGGAGGGCGGCGAGACGTATTGCATGCATGCTCGATAGGGGCGGTCGTGAGGCCTGAGAGAATGTCGGCTGACCGGGTCGAGGCTTAGTAGCTTGGCTTGAGCCATCTGACACACCACCTACCAAGTCGCTATGCAATGTGAGGCGGAAGGGGTGGGAGGAACCTGGCCTGCTTGAGATTATCCTTCAAAACTTCTGTCATTTCTCTCACCCCTTGGAGTTAATAAGACGGATAGTTGCTCACCTTGACCCTGAAAAAACTTTTAACAAGTAGGGATCAAAACTTAAAGGGAAGAAGTCAGAAAGTTGCATGTCTATAAAACCTTGTTTAATTTGTGAATGCATCAAACTTAAAATTAATCTCTAATTGTTATTTACTCATGTGGGATTGTATCTCAGCATGTCCCCTGAGGTGTGAGGATGAGCCTCTTTAAATGTTGAATTCTGCTAGATTTGAATCGACCCACTCTGAGACCATTTAAAAGTATCTGGCTCAAAACCAATTAATAATGAGTCCACAAGACTTATATTTTGTGTATCAAATTATTATTTACTCACCGTGAAAATGTACCTCAAAGCACATAAATTCTAGCATACCACTCTCCAGAAGTACAAAATACGTTGTACTAAGAAGAATAAATATATCTACAAAAAGTCATATTTTCTCGATAAAAGTCGTGAATTCAAGACCGGATCTTGAAGCTGTCGGTGTGTTGTAAGGTGACTACGTTGTAATATGTTTGTATTAGGTGTGTGCGTACCATCAGAAGGCCTCGATGGTCACGTAGATAAAATCGTCTCATTAGTCAGAATATTTGTAACATCAAGAATCCAAAGAAGAAAAAAAGCTTATTTAAAGAGGTCCCATTGTTTCATGGTGCCAACGAGACAGCTGCGATATTGGACCACATATGTGGTAGGTTTGATGTAACGAGACTGGGGGTACACGTATTAATTGGCCATGAATAATAAAAAGGGCCACAATAATTGTTTCAGCGCTGGGCAGCAGATGACCCCATCCCCTGACGGATTTCCGCCTTTATTTCTTGTTTGGTGTACTAGTCACCTTACCTCTCTTGTCTTGTCGACGAGTACTTTAATTTTACTCAATTACATCAAGACCGTACAGTACAAAATTATTGTTAAAAATATTAATAAAAAAATATTAATTATATGAAACAACTATAAAGTTTAGTTCTAATTATTTTCTTACAATCTTTAAAACTAAAACGGTCAAAACTTATGATTAACTTAAATGTAATAACGAATGGGAGAATTTTTCTTCTTGCTAAAGCCACCAACCTCCCAAAAATGGCTAAAAAGAGAGTAACCCGCGAACGCACTTGTATAAAGCAGCCACCATCACCACCCTTTCATGCGGGCGGATACAGAGAGTAAACAAAGGATGGCCTCAAAACCTGGGCTTCACGTAGTTATGTTCCCATTCTTTGCGTTTGGTCACATCAGCCCATTTGTCCAACTCTCGAACAAGCTCTCCTCCCATGGCGTACGAGTCTCCTTCTTCTCTGCCGCCGGCAATGTCGACCGCATATTGTCCATGCTGGACGCCACCAATCTCACCACCCAAATCGTACCTCTTTCGATCCCAGCAGTCGACGGCCTTCCGCAGGGACTCGAAAGCACGGCCGACATGCCGCAATCCACTTCCGCTCTCCTGCTGGTGGCTCTAGACCTCATGAAGCCTCAGATCGACACCCTTTTGCTGGAACTCAATCCCGACTTCGTGTTTTTTGATTTTGCGCAACAGTGGCTACCGGCAATGGCGGCGGAGCAGGGTATCAAGACCATTTTCTACTCGGTTTTTACTGCAATTTCGACAGCTTTTCTTACTGTTCCGTCGAGGGTGGTTGACTGGAAGAAGGGGGTCACTGTTGAAGAGCTGAAGGCACCTCCATCTGGGTTCCCTAAAACTGCAATCACGGGGGTGAGAACTTTTGAGGCTCAAGATTTCATGTTCCTGTTCAACAACTTCCATACTGGCACTACTGGTTTCCACCGCGTGATCAGAGGTATTTTGTGTGCTTTGGGGAGGGGGGGGGGGGGGGGGGGGGAGGGGACGGGGCACGTTGGCGCGATTGGGACTTGAGGTTGAGAGTAATAAAATGAAAAGTCCTTTTTTTTGGGTTGCTACGACTTAAAGGTAAAAACAAGTACTTTTTAAGTGTTTTACGTTATAAAAAGATACGAGCAAAAATTTATCCTAAGCAAAATATGTCTATATTTACATGTTCAGTACGTCTTCCACGTTGTAGCGATCTGTGTTATGACACATTACAATAACGCATATAAACAATTTTTTTTTTTACTTTTTCTCCTTAAGATAACAATTTTTTATATCTGGTAATGTTGAACCTACATGTAGACCCTTCATTGACCAAAAGATGATCGGAGTTAAATAATTAATGAATGACCTGCCTATATAATGCCTCCTAGATTAATTGCATTCGGATTTGTGTAATTTTTTATTTTGCTATCGGGGCTCGTCGGGCTGTCTTGGGTAGGAGATGGGTTGGTGAATTTAGATCTCGGTTTTTCAACTACGGTTTATTCCTCCCCCTAATTGACAACCCCCCCTTCCCCCGAGCTAGAAAGGTTGTTGTTCTGCAATTAACGGTGGAGAAGTTTTTTGCTCTGCTTGTGGGTTGTTCGTGTTTGGCGAGGTTGGCAACTGCGGGATGAAGACAGTTTGGTCGGTGGTGGTGGTGGTTGGTGAGTCTTCTAGGTTCTGGTCTTTTGTTGTTTTCTCCATCGCTGCTCTGTTCGTGAGGTCTTTCCGACGGTGATGTTGGCTTGTTTGTCTTGTGTCCTTGGGGCTTGGCGGCAATGAGTTGGCAGGAAACGGTGGCGGTTCCGGCACAGGAGAGGAAGCACGACAATCAAGGCAAAGGTGTGGAGAGGAAGCACGACAATTGAGGTAGAGGTGCATGACGATCCCCGCGTGTCTGGAATATGGGTTGGGATTGACTGTCTGCTGGTATATCTTAATTGGTTGGTTTTTGTGTAATTTTCTTATGTTAGTTCTTAGTTATCTTCCTGTTTTGTAGGTTTATATCTGTTTTATACGTTTATTGATATCTGTTTTATTGTTTTTTCAAAAAAGATAACTTTCATGGTTACAAATGACTTAGGTGGCGAAGGGTCCCCTACATCGGTTGCATTTGTCCTTTTTTTGGTACCTACTTTTGCATTGGGAGGCTGAAAAAAGGTTAATTAATGACAAAAAGATGCATGTTTGACCAAAAAGAGTGTCAGTCCAGTCTCGCTCCGTCCCTTTTAAGTTATCTCATTTAGTTAGTGATTTTCATAATATATTTTTATGGGATGTATGTACCAAAATTGACACTCTTGTTGATATTGGCAACAGCACTCCAGAGCTGCACAGCTATACTTGTCAAGGCATGCACCGAAATGGAGGCTCCGTACATTGACTACGTGAAGTCCCAATTTGACAAGCCAATTCTACTAGCCGGTCCAGTGGTTCCCGAGCCCCGGCCCGGCGAACTGGAGGAGAGGTGGGCAAAGTGGTTGGACCAGTTTCCGTCTCGGTCAGTGATATACTGTTCCTTTGGCAGTGAAACATTTTTGACAGATGACCAGATAAAAGAACTCACTCTAGGCCTAGAACTCACTGGTCTTCCCTTCTTTCTTGTCTTGAATTTCCCGGCCGACAGCTCCAAGGCCTTGAAAATGGCACTGCCTGAAGGGTTCCTAGAGAGGGTAAATGGTAAGGGGATTGCCCACACAGGGTGGGTGCAGCAACAGCAGATTCTAGCTCACAGTAGCGTTGGTTGCTACCTGTGCCATGCTGGGTTCAGCTCAGTCATAGAAGCTCTTGTGAACGATTGTCAGCTGGTCATGTTACCTCAAAAGGGTGACCAATACATGAACTCTAAGCTTGTGAGTTTAGACCTGAAGGCTGGGGTGGAGATAAACAGGAGGGATGAGGATGGACATTTTGGGAGACATGATGTTTACAAGGCTGTTCAATCAGTTATGGTGGATGTTGACAGTGAACCAGGCAAGTTAATGACAGCCAACCAGAAAAAGTGGAAGGAGTTTCTGCTGAATAATAATATCCAGAACCAGTTCACTGCAGATTTGGTGAGAGAAATGAAGGCCATGGCCAGTGAGAACATTTGAGTATTTCACTCTGTAATCCAGCTTCTGTTAGTTCATGTCAATTCCTCTTCAAGATAAATGGGTTTTGAAAAACAAGGAGAATATGCTAGTGCTAGTGAAAGTCTCAAATACATATGCACGATCCAAAAAATGATTATATACATTGTAGTCCGAAGAATATGTACTCTTAACTATATTTAGACAAGAAAAATGCCACGTAGTAGAGAGAATATTAAGAGACAAAACTGGATGTAAAAATATATTTACACAGTTGTAACTCAAGGAAGAAGACCCCAGATTAAGGGGCTGAAGATGTATGATATACCTAACGTGATCGATGTAATTTCGTTCCAAATGGTATGGTTAGAAATTTTCTCTGTAGTACATCTATGATCATACCAGCAACCAAATCAATCGTTTAAAGGCAACGACCCTGCTGGAAAGAAGAGGTCAAAGGCAGAAATGAACTGTCTAACATGTTAGGCTGCAACGACGCCATGGCAAATCCTGCTGATGGTGACACTCCAACTGATGAGTGTGAAATTGTACTGCAGTCAACAGAATAAGAATGTAGAGTCAGATACTTGAACTCATGACACGCTTTGGAGCAATTATTGACGAAGTACCAAATTAGCGCACCACAAACAGTTTCAACACCCGCGTGCGCGGGGGGGGGGGGGGGGGGGGCTACGATGCTAAAGGATGCAAAATCATGATTCTGTGTAACATCTTAACATGCAGCAAGGTTGAAGTTTAAATACGCGGCATGGTTCAACCACCAACTAATATGTAGAGAAATTAAGCGTCTTGCTCACTTATGCCAACATCAGTGAAAAAACACTATCAACAGACAGAACAGCTCACCAGTCACCAGAAGTAGGCTTATTTACGGACCTGAATGATAATGATAAGGAAGACTCCACTGGTGCCATTATTCTGTGGTGATCAGGAGGAAGCAGTGACCAGAAAACTGAAAAAACAATGCCAAACCTGTTAGCTTCTGTTGCTTTATTGGTAGAGAAAGTGAAGTTACTCATAACTACTAAATTTGAGAAAAGGTGCACCTAGTTACTGAAATTAGGTGCTTCCAAATCCAGGTGAGAGATTCAGGGAAAATTTGTGACTGTCATATCTGCTCCTAGCTTACATTACAAATTTTAGACCCCGTTATAAAGGAACTTATCTACAACTTACGAAGCCTACGCTTACAATGCGTTCGAGCAAGCAGAACCCTTTTGCTTCAGTAAAGGTTATATCAGTTGTCAATCATTATGTAAATGCTGAAAAAGCATTTGAATACAAGATAGATCTCCATATCTAGACCATTTCCTCCTTTTTGCAATTAGCGCGTCGCACACTTGCCGATACTTCTTTAGACCCAAAAAAGCTCCGCCCCTAGTTCTATTCAGCAATGTAGAATGTCAAAAGGTTGTTCTATTCGGCAATTAACATTGATATCCTCTGCATCTTTGGCAAGAATTACATAATCACACAACTTGATAAACATGTGGATGCCTAACTTCTTCAAGCAATCTCCTCCTACCCCAACAGTTATCTGGATTTACGGGCTCAGATGAATCTTGAAAAGCCAACAAAATATCATATGTTCTCCTGAGCACATCTAATAAGACGTAGATAAGGTTAAGCCACCATAACTGAAAAGCTTGAGTGATGGCCAAGTTACTTAAAGCCACTTATCCTCAAAGACTCTCAATCTCAATAGTTCAACGTCTCAAGGATTTAAAGGCCAGCCATTTCTCATGGGAAGAAAGGTTACCTGAGTGTTCTCTGTGATCCTCAAATCCAGAGCAAAATAGCACTTCCTGTACCATGAAGTTAACTCTTAAATGTTACATAGCAATGACGATTTAATTAGAAACATTTGCAATCTAAATATAGTAGCACACTCACCTCTCCTGGGCCCTTAGCCTTGTGGACCATATCTGCAAGAATTCAAATGTGCATATCAAGAGAGATGCCAAATACCACGTAAATTGCACATTTTTTCCAGAAAGGAAACCATAACCTATCCCCACATTTTGAGGTCATACCATACCGATATTGAAGAATAAATTAACAACTAATTATTTTTTTCCCTCAAAATATGTGTAGGAAGTAATGAGATATATAGTTAAAAACTAACGCAGTTCTATAGCTTCCTGTGTTACAGAAAACTTGGGGACGTCGAGTAGTAAAAGAGTACACATAATAAGACTCGAGGCAACTTTTGTTTACACATATTAACCAGAAGTAAACTTCACGACATTGAATATATTAATAGTACTCAGGAGAAAGTTACAATCCTTTTGCTCTCACAATATCCAAATTACCCCAGGTACAAAATAAAAATTTCTAACATGATTCAAAGAATTGTAAAATCTTAAATGCTTATCGGTACCTGTTTAGAGATAATTCTATCCGGGGCCTTCTTATTATTTCAATAATAGGAGACAATAGGATTCGAGATATAACCAAATAATGCATAGTTTTTTGTGAAAAATCATTTATCCGTCAAATGCAACAAACAATACCACGAATTGCATTTCAAGCTCTGTTCAATACATCGTCCATACAAGAAACAACAATACCACAATATATTTACTATCTAATATCAAGTTCTTGTGTTACCTTACCACAATAAATCAGAAACCTATTACATAAATAATGAAACATCATTTACACAAGTTCATTACCCAAGTTGGAAACACTAGGATTCACCGCCAAGGTCAAGCCAAGAAAACAATCATCTGATTTAGTGCCAAAGTCCCAGAGATTCAACTCAAGGTTTGGCTTTGCACCTGCAAAAATTGACAATAAGACAGATAGCAAAGCAAAGTACTCACCCCTATTAATGAGTATTAACGAGAAGAATGCTAAAAAAACTCACTCATGTTATTTAGCTTCAGCTGAAGCGGATCCTCAAGTGGACGAGGGATCCAAGTATCAACCTATCCAAAGCCGCATGTTAGGTGATTTGACCAACAATACAAGTCAAAGCTGAAAACAAACCTGAGGACACATTACATAGAAAAAAGGATGTTGTAAGCATTGATCTGCTGTTGGTCTCTTTAGTGGGTCCCATGAACAAAGTTTCTGCAGTTTCGGAATACAATAAATTGAACACACCAAGTTTAAGACTGTCAGTATAAGCAAATCAAAATAACCACCAAAGCCAGGTTGTCCAAAGAAGCCCACCTTTATTAAGTCGATAGCTTCTAGGCTTGCATTCGGAATTAACTCTGAGAGGTTGGCAGGTACAAGCTACCAGAAAATACAAAAGAAGAAAGTAAAATGAATGTGGGGGGTTTGGGGTGGGGGGGGGGGGGAGAGGGAGAGAGAGAGAGAGAGAGCAAATTACACCTTACCTCTGCGTAGCTGATGCTGAATAACCGTGAAACATTCTTTGCTTCAGGAAAGCTAGACCAATCTGGTGTACCGAGAACAGTGTATATCTTGTATAGTTGATCCATTTCACTGCACATACAAATGGCCATAAAATGTGAGAGAAAGGTGAAGCATTTTGGTCTCCAGTTCATGATTTCAGCTCAGCGTAGTATCTAAAAGAACAAAGCAATAGACCAGCAATACCCAAATAGCAATAGTGTTGTTTATAACAAGTGCGCATTGAAATTACAAGTGCATGCGTGTGTGGGAGAATCCTGTCTTTAAGCATTTTTCTTGCTTTGCTAAGCCCTAGAAGTGTTATAAAGAAAAGCGTACACAAGAAGAAAAAAAAGGAAGATTTGCTAATCCAAATGATAGACGATGACTAGGTAGGAAATAACCTTTCACCAGGGAAAATAGGGCACAAAGTGAAAAGCTCAGCAAGTACTGCACCAACTGCCCACATGTCTGTAAATACGTAGCCAAAATAGAGAGGAATCAAATTAGAAAAGAGATAGTTCCAACTGGCAAGTGTTTGAGCCAATAATTAGTGCTTAGATGACCAATCAAACAAACACAAGCAACACATCAGGAACATGATAAAGGCAGACTGGCAGAGAACGGAAAACTAAGAGCATTAACAGGAAGTATGCTCTAAATATTGTGTAAACAATGTAACTTATTGCACTTGCAGGAATACTGAGAAAGCATACCGATGGCGGGAGTATAGGATGAAGATTGCAATAATACTTCTGGTGCTCGATACCTAAAAAAAGGCCCCACAAGAATTGATAAATTGAAAAGGCCTAAAACCTGTTAAACTTACTGAGTGATGAGTGAGAACACATAAGCGTGCACGATAAAACAGCATTTGAAAATAACTCACCACCGAGTGGAAACATAGTCGGTGAAGGGTGGCATTGACATCACTTCTCTAGCGAGCCCAAAGTCAGCAATTTTAATGATGTCATTTGTCACCAGCAAATTCTCTTGAGGAAAAAAAAGGGATGTCTAATTACATAGCTTCACAATCCATCATATAGATATTTGGAGTCATGTAAAATGCGAGTACAATGTCGACTAAATGCTAATACCAGGTTTTAAGTCCCGATGAAAATAGCCATTTCTATGCATGTGCGCAAGTCCTTGTAGCATCTGAGACATCAGGCCTCTAATCTCTTCTTCTGCAAAAGGCCTTTGTCGTTCTCTTATTATCTGGTATAAGTTATGTTCCTGGGGAGATAAAGTCCAGAATCAAGCAGCTATTGGGATAATATGCCTTTCGCAGTAAGGAAGTACTGGCCACCCATAAAATTCAGGGCAAATAGCAGAAGACATAAAAGCTAGGTATATCCTTCAAGATGGCCTTCTGGAAAATTATGCACATATTAAATTCTCTGATCAGAGGAGGTGGCAATACGTGTTTCTAGTAAAAACATTGCAACATTTAGCTGGAAGGTGAAATATATCTAGGAATCATTAACTGGACTCAATCTAATCTTGTTAACAACCTGAACATAAAAGACAAGCCCCTGCCAAGCATCTTCCAGTCGAAGATATGAAGCTGGCGTTGCAGCGAAGTTCAAAAGCAGTGAACAGCAATTGCGGAAGAGTGAACCTTTACCTTCTTCAGAATATGTTGCAATTGCGGAGAGCAATGGCGGAACAGTATATGTGAAAGATAATCCATTCACACCTAAGGGATCATCTTGCTAATAGTATTCTTGAAGTAACTAAGATCAACTCAATCCATGGCCACTCTAGCTGTTCCAAGAAAGCCAGTATATGGATGGTCAAAACTAGACTAAAACCTAATAAGTTGATAATCAACGAAATGTCACAAACTCTGGCCCCATTTCACCAGACTCTACCAGTATCTTAAGAAAGTGGCTAAAGACGGACAAACATGGATCAAGTCCACCATTTAGACTATATCTATGAGAGAAGGACTGCAATAAGGGCAAGCCGGCAAGGCATCTGCAAAACAAAGTTCAGATTTTGCAGGTAACCTGTATAACGCCCGAAGATTACCGCTATTAGGCTCATCCGCATTAACGTAGTACAATGCAAACAAATTGGGTTTTTGCATGCAGACAACAGGACACATATATAGAAGAAGATAGGATAGCACTGAGAAACTCAAATTACCATGTATTCAAATATGAAGAACAGCTCATTGTTTTCCCTGACAATCTCCTTCAACTTTATGATATTGGGATGGTTCAGTTTACGGAGGGACTGCAGCCAGAAAATGGAAAATCAATAACATAAATTGTAAAGAAGTACATTAAACGATTAAAGGAAAAGAACGCACCTTTAAGCTGCAAGATTGCACCAATCAAATAACAGCAAAAGTCGCATACCTTAACTTCACGTAAGTTCATGCACTCTTCCCAGAAGTAGAACTTTCTCTTCATTTTCTTGACTGCAACCTGTGACATAAAATAGATCTTCAGCATTAATTCTGGCAACAAGCAACCATATAAAAGGGTCATCCCGACGTACACAAATTTTGAAAACTGAGATACTACGCCCAATCAAATCCATAGCATATAAGGGTAATTTTGAGTCTCAAGTGATGCAGATTCTGACAGCAGGACATACATCTATACATCAGGTCCTTAGAACTCATAAACATGTGCAAGTGCAATTATAACCAAAAACCAAGATATAGCCCAGAAAAATGAGGAAACGACTAAATGTTCTGTAACAGAGTCACATCATTAGACCAACAACAAACGAGTCAGGGAAAGAGTTCACCAGAGTTCAAGAGAAGGAGAGAAGTCGACGACCGAATGAATCATGTGTAATGTCAGGGAAAGAGTTCACCGGAGTTGAAGAGAACGAGAGAAGTTGACAACCAAACGAGTCATACCAGAGTTCAAGAGTAGGAGAGAAATCAACGACCCTATTTTGCTATAAACTTTTGTTGCCTCTTTCTTTGCACCGGATAGGAAGTAAGAGAATAGAAACAATGATCTATCCCATTAAAGTTCAAATGAGAAGTTGAATGGTCTTAATCAGCAAAAAACTAGTTTGAGCAAAGTAAACGAGTCCTTTTGTTTCCCCACATTAACTGCACAAATGGGAAGAGAAATGCGCCATAATTACAGATTTCAACACGCAATCGTTGTCATCTAAATTAGTACGATCTTCAAGAAAAAATGAGTTTAACTCAAATCTCGGTAATTCAGATGTTCGGACAAAAGACTTTACCATCTAACTAATACAAAAATTTAGGATTGGGAATTAAGTTTAAGCAGCAATAAATGTAATTGGCTTTAAAGAGATTACATGGCAGTAAAACAAAGCCTACGTGGCCCAAATCAGCTACACAAAGGAAGTCGCTGTGGTCCACAGCCTCAAAGGACCTATGTCACAGATGTTGGTGAGGTTGAACTAACCTAAATAATGTTCATTTAAAGCATAAGGATAACAATGTATCTCAAACCGCAAATCGATACTTATGCTTGACCATAGATTGTAGGGCAGGAGCTGAAGTAACCTGTTTGATTGTAGTAACAATTAAAGAGAATATGAGCTTTAATTTCTTTAGCCAGTGGTACACACATGATCCTATACTCAGAGATTTCATAGTCCAATAGTTAAATGTGCAAAAAAGAAGTAAATGAAGAAAAGATTGGGGAAACAAGCATCCAATGAAGAGAAAGAGTGAAATGACACAAACAATTGGCTAATCACAAAGCATGAAGTAAAAGAACAAAATCATACTGGCTAATTCTCATCATCTCTAACAATCACATTATAGCCACTTATAAACTTGGACAAAGATCTCAATTACAGAGTGCCATATATGAAACTTGATTAATTGCTTTTTTACCACGTATCTATATCTCCAAAACTTTACCTCTAAAATTTCAAACGAACTGTAGAAAATGCTAGAATCATGCAACAAACAAATGATAGCTAAAGTAAAAAATTCTCACAATCTCAGATGTTTCAATATTCATGGCCTTGTATACACTTCCACAAGTTCCATCTCCAAGCTCTTTCAAAATTTTGTACCTGCAAGAACCATGCTCCAGAATGGCAAATCATAAGTCTCACACAAAATGAATATGAAATAACGTAGCGAGGATAGGATCCTTAATCACACTCTCACCTTTCCATTTTTAAGGGTTGCTGCAAGTCGTAAATCAGATTTGCTCAATGGACTTCTAACCGCCAGATAGAGGTTTCTAAACTGCCAAAACAGTGTTCTTCAGTTGCTTGTCGCCAAACATAATTGTTCGATTGTAGCATGAAATACTGCCCATCTTCAAAGGCACACTTCTCATTGTTTTTGTAGGAATTGTTAAACATCAGCTGAAACGCAATCAACATGCTTATATGCAGCCTCTACAAGCTGCAATCCGCTTGTATCATCTAAAGGGGACTGCTATTATCTGCAAATCTCTACTCTTACTTCATCACGGACCTTGGCTAAGAAACCTTAATGGAAATAGAGTATCTTGTTCCCATATCTATCACACAGCAATCATCTGTCAGAAAAGTTGCACTAAATCAGCTGCAGATTTAAGAGATTAAAAGAAGTCCACCATTGCTGTTCCTTACACAACTCAAAATCCACCAGCCTATCCACATCAAAGAGAACAAGAAAGTAGGTGAAACCAGAAGCAGAATTGTGGAGTCTATTCGTGTTTCAGTTAGAAAATATAGAGAAAAAAGTAGAGGAGATCCCTAGAGATAATGGAGCTCAAAATTCTAAAAGTACACCTTGTTCTTGGAAGATGTAACCCAAACCTATGATTCTGTAACAAAATTATAGAGCTGCAATAAAATTATGTTCATTTTTATTTGGAGTGTAATCCTCCGAGTACTTCATAACAACTACGAATCTACAAAAACAAACCCAGATAATGTATTTGCACCAATATCTTCTATGGTTTGAAGAAGAGAAAAAAAGATCGCAAAGGACATGGTAACTCCACAATCATAGTATCCTTGCTAAAAGAAGATAAATTATCTAACTTTTCAAACAAAGATTCAATAACACATTGATTTCAAAATAATAATAATCAAGTGTACAATAAGCCCTATTCTGATTGAAAATTTGTTTTTGGAACTCTGACAAAATCAGCTTTTCTAATCCAAGCTATTATAAATGCAGTTACAGCACAATTAAAAGGGTATGAAGAAAAGATAGATGAACAACAATTTCATCACACTTGCAATTCGAATCGCAGATAACCTGGCTGTCAGTATACATCACAATGGGACTCTAAAATACCCATGATCGTGTAGCGGTGAAGATGGAAACTGCGCATAGAGAGAGGGCTTACCGTCTTTTGCTAGATAAATACGCAGTAAAAATTAAAACAAAACAAGGAGAGATTAATGGGTTTGGTTATAGGTGGGAATTAGGATCAGCAATGCAAGAGCTGTTATCGTAGATAACGAGAGAGAGAGAGAGGGAAGGAGGGGATTGATGGTGTTGATATGGCAGCGAAATCTGTGGAAGAAGCAAAGCAGAAGTAACCAATGACACAAATAAAAATAGAAAAATTTATAAAATAATAACAGACTCTAAAAAAAATTGTCGCCATAAATGCGTAATTTTTTATTCTTAAATAAGTTTTTAGCCAAAAAAAAAAATTCTCTTTCTGTCCTTTCTTTTTTGAACCGTCATACAAAAATTAATCACTTTTAAATTAGAACAGATTCTGTAGGTATTTTTATATATTTATCATTTTTATATTTTTTATTCTATTTTTCTCAACACATTTAATTCTCTACTAATTCATTTTCTCTTTCCCGATCCACCACTTTATACTTTTTTCTTCTATTTTTTCTCTCTACTTTTATCACTCTATCAATCAATTTTCTCTCTCATCACTCACTTTCTCTCCCCCCTAAAATGAGAAAGACACATAATATATAACTTAAATCTTTAATATACATGCAAAGTCAAATGAATAAATCATTCAGAGACGGAGATTTGTATCTCAAAGGATGGAGATTTGTGATCAAGGGTGGAGATTTGTATCTCAAAGCCTTTTGAAGTACGAAAAAATATCAGCAGCCTTCTCCTTTACTTCACAAGATACTTATATCGCTCAAGAACATAACTTTATATAGCAATTCAAGAGAGGTAAACATCAACGCCACTGCTAACCCAGTATTATATGACATCGTAATGTTAGTACATCTTTTTACTATTGGAGGAAAATATCAAGAAAGCAAGATATTATACTTCAGACTGAACCGATTTCTATGGTTACTTTTGCATGCATGACGAGATTAGGTGTATATATATGATTTGGACAATCCCAGAAATTTATACAATTAGTTCTAACTATGAGAAGGTGGATACCATAATCGTTTTCTGTTTTTTATAGTGATGATAAAAAAAGATTCTTTTTTTGCGTACTTTTACCATTTTCTGTTTTCGTTTTGAGCAAAATAACTCAAATAGTAACAAAAAATGCCAAAATTTAACCCAATATAAAAAAAATAGCTAAGACTTTTTTTTTGTGAATATGATAAACGTATATGAACGTATTTTTTAACTGAATACGAAAATCATAAAAATAAAAATAAAAAATAAATATAATAAACGTACGGACTCACTTTTGAAGATGTCCCTTCATGAATAGCAGGAAAGTCGTGGATGCCTGGTGTAAATTGAGGGGGTCCACTATGAAAGTAAATTTAGTTAAAAATAATAATAAAATAAAAGCGTGAATTTAGGCTTCGTTTGACAAAAAAAAAATTTTGGTTTTCAGTTTTTAAAGAGCAGTTTTTTAAAGAGCAGCTTAATTTTTTTTTTTTATAAAAACAAGTGGGTGTTTGATAACCCCTTTTTTTTTTGAGGTTTTTTTTTTTGGTGTTTGGTAACCCTTTTTATTTTGACTTTTTTTTTTTGGTGGTTTGCGGTGGCGGTGGTGGGGCGTAGCGGTGGTCGACGGTGGTGGTGGTGGTGGCCGACGGCCGGAGGTGGCTGCCGGCAGTCACCGGCGGTGGTGGCCGGCCGCCGGAGGTAGCTGCCGGCAGTCTCCGGCGGTGGTGGCCGGCGGCCGGAGGTAGCTGCCGGCCGTCTCCGTCGGTGGTCGCCGGCGGCCGGAGGTGGCTGCCGGCAGTCTCCGGCGGTGGTCGCCGGCGGCCGGAGATGGCTGCCGACAGTCTCCGGCGGTGGCTGCCGGCGACCGGCAGTCTCCTACGGTGGTCGCCTGAGGTGGCTGCCGGCGGTGGGAGGGTGGTGGTGGTGGTCGAAAAAAAAAAACCAGTTTTTGGAGTTTTTTTTTTTACTCTGCAGTTTAAAAACTGGTTTTTTAAATTGAAAAAAAATGGTTACCAAACGCTCTTTTTTTTTCAGTTTTTAAAACTGAAAAAAAAAGAGGGAAAAAAATTGTCAAACGGGGCCTTAATCACGCCCGTTTTTAGTTGAAAAGCACGCTTATGTCATTCAAACCGCAAACTGTATCACTTATGTCATTCAAACTTATTAACTCGAGTTTTTAAGTTCGGTTCCAGGGTGAGTGCCAAATTTTTAGCACAGCCTTCTTAACTCTTTAACTAGTGGTATCATATCCCATGATTGCCACCTGATCTCTTCATGTTTATGCATCGCTTTCTGCTTGTAATTGCTATTTTGGCAATGGACATGACAGTGCGTGCCATCTTCTTAAGGAGGGTGGGGCCTCAACATCTAAGAAAATACAGGAGTAAGTGGCAAGTACTGCACAAAAGTGAAGTTCACTGATCATTTTAGGGACAAAGCTAACCACCATTTCTTGGGTTTTGAGTATTCTTAACCTTTTTGCCCCCTTGGCATGGGGCTCCATTGTGTGAGTTGTGCAATCTTTATTGGCAAGAACTTTCTACAATTGAAACAAGAACCTAGAGTGCTTGCCGCAGCTGCTCTCCAAGATTTGCTTCAAGCAAACCAATCTGATTAGACAAGTCTTTCGCCCTCTGAACCTACCTTGGGATTGAAAAGGGGAATAGAAGATTAGGCACTTGGTATAAACTGTGTTCAAGACTTTGAATCAATTAGGAAGTCACCATACCTTTGTTAGCATCCACAATCACTGTCATAGTTCTATTTCTGAAGCAAGTTCACATGGTTTTGACATTGTTCATTTGTTTAAAGGCTCGATTAACGGGCAAAACTGTTGTGATAAGATGGTAAAATATTACCCTTGGGACTGAGTGGAGGGAGTAATCAGGAGTTTAATTTGTCACAAACAAAATTACAAAGAAGATCTCCACTGTAAACAATATCCAAATTAGGATGGTTTGGACCAGATAAGTATCCCATGTTGCCATACGAGATGATATAAAATGAGAAAAGAAGAGACTTCATAGAACATCTCAATAACAATACCTGAATGCTAAATTTACCTTTTAGATGTGTGTGCATTCCGCATGGTAGGAGGGTTGAAGTGCCTAGTAACCCATGTTTCAGATTTGAGATTCAAATACAGGATTTCACTCCTAAAGTCACACCAAAGCTGATAAATATTTAACCATCTTGAACAAAGACACTCAGATTTCCTTGATTCTAAAAGAGATCATAATAATCGGGACTTATAACCAAAAATATTCTCAACACAAGTTTTCATGACAAGAATCATAGTAAGTGAGGACCGAGGAGGATGCTACGGTTAAAAGCCGATAGCCATAGGCTAGTATGTTACAGTGATCTTGGCTGCCCTGCAGAGAGGTCCCTCTTTTTCAGTGGATTGAGGCCTGCCTTTGCAGATCATCTAAGCCAATATCCTGCATGTGAGATCATGTTCTGAAGAAGCATAGAACCAATAAATGAATTAGATTGCTTATACACTCTTCAAAATCAACACCAGTTCCATGTTTTTGCTCTGGCAATTGTGGAGACGATGTAAGAAACGAGTGATTTTAGTTCCCTATTTTATTCCGAACTGGGTTGGGTTATCAAATCCTTACTTGACAACTCTTGTCGCATTAAAAAGTTGATGGTTGGGCTGAGATTTATGGGAAATAGAGGATTGCGTGTAAACTGATCAAAATGCATGACGAGCATTCGGGTGGAGACCAGGGCATATATGTTTGTAAAAACCAAGATTCATCACTACAAAAAGGATAATGGTAACCACACCATTAACTACTTCCTTAGCCCCTGATTTCATGGATGTATATGCAAAATCATGCGCCGAGACAGAGAAGAACTTCATCACCGACTTACTAGAAGGCCCTTGTACAGTTATGTCGTATCAAACTCATGTCGAGGATCAATAAAGGTATGATCTGGGGCTGGACCATGCTTAAGCAAGAAACCTAGCCTAACAAATAAGATCCACTCAAGCAAACCTTCCTAAAACTTCAAAACAATAAAAGATTAATTTTCCTGATGTTAGACAAAGATACAGAAAGAGCCCTATGGGAGCACAACCCATTTACCATGAATTTCTCTAGAAAGTAGCCCACCCCTTATGGATATCAACATGCCAAGATTCATGCCTTTCCAAGTAAGAAGTGCTGGTAGTCCAGCTGCCCTGTACCTGAAAATGGACAAGATTGGAAGACCATAAGATACACAAGGAGGATGAAAATCAGTTCTGGCAGTATCATATAGACGAAATCACCTGACCACCATTTTGGAACCTCTAATCCATTTTCTTGTCGCTAAATCAAGGCAAAGCGCATCAAAGCCGAACCTCACTTTTACCTGATAGAACTCAGCTTGTGTCAACTGCAATATTGCTATTGCTTCAAGTCTCAATGTTGTGGAAGAGCACCGCTGTTAAGCTAGCTTTGTAGCAGTTACCATTCTCCTTAATCTATAAATCTCCAGCCATATATGTCGCCGATCAAGGATACAACTTGATTTAGCCGATCTATATGTTTTCTTGTTTGATGTTTTTGAAGCCCAACAAACATTCAATACCGGAAGTGTTTGTATCCATGCACTAAACCACATCAGTGTATTCTAAACTCGCATGACTCCCACTTGCTGAGAAGACATAGAAGCTAGATGATAGGCCTCTTGCAAAGATACATTTGCTCAATTAGCTTTAGAAGCTCAAGACGTTTATAAGGTTCATCTTCCTTTACCAAGAACTCTACGTGTTGTGAAACTGCAATTCTGTCCTTGATACCAGCGTGCCTTATAAGGTCAGACACCAGCCGTTGAGCTTGTGTAACTTCCCCTTCATTGCCAATAGCACGAACCACAGAGCAGTAAGATGCAAAAGATAAAACAAGACCTTTGTCAAGAATAGGTTTCATCCACTCAAGGCAATGATCACATTTTTTCTCCCTGCAGAAGTGCTCAACTACAAACGAACATACGTCCTTGTCAGGAAAGAGACCAAGTTTCACCATATCTTGCATCAGACGATCTGCTTCACATGTTCTTCCCACTCTGCATAAACCCATAATTAAGAAATTGTACAAGTCCACTGTTTCGCCACCGCATTCCTTGATCTTATCTAGAAGTGTGACGGCATGAGTAATATCCATTGCTGTAAATATATAGTTGGAGGAACAATCAACACTGGTCTCCCCGGTATTTAGATCACTAATTGAACTTAACGCACCTGCTTCTTTACCAATGTCTGACAAAACAAATCCTGCTAGTAATGCACTGTAGATTTGATGGTTTGGTCGACACAGATTTTTAATCATAATACTCACAGAGTCAAAGGCACAACCCAGCTTACCAGCTTTAACATGTGCTTTAACTAATGGAGTGTACAAAATATCATTAGGAGACACTCCTAAACGTGGCATATCATGGAGGAGAGTCTCTGCCTCTTCAACTCTTCCATTCTGGCAGAGACCATTAATCACAACACTGTATGTGTAAACACTTGGGAGAGAGCCAGATTGCTTCATACGTTCTAGAATGGTCAAGGCACTGGCAATATCACCTACTCGGCACATCCCATCAATTAATATTGTGAAGGTCATGACAGAAGGAAGTAGACCATACCTTAGCCTCTTCCCAAAAACTGCGTTTCCTTCATTTATCTTCAAATCTTTGCAGAGAACATCAAGAAACGAGTTAAATGCGTGAGGAGTGGTGAAACACCTAATATCGACCATTCTCTCAAAAAGCACAAACGCGTGTCCAATTTTACCAGTCTTGCAGTGCCCATCAATGAGAGCAGTATATGTTACTTCATCAGGAGATAATCCCCGTTTCACCATCAAACCCAAGAGCCCATTGGCTTGCTCCACTTTCCCTCCTTTACATAGAGTGTCAATTAGCGTAGTGTAAGTCAAACCGTCAGGTTCAAGACCAACCGAGTTCATTGAACTTAATATCCTGAATGCCATATCAAGTTGACCTTTCTGGCAGAGTCCATCGACTAAGATATTATAGGTTATTCTATCAGGAAAAAGGCCATTGTCAACAATCCTTCTCAGCAGTGTCATTGCTTTATAAGGTTCATTAACTCTACATAATCCTTCCATAAGCTCATTGTAGGTACGAATATTGGGCTTGCAGTTCCTTTTTTCCATCATACTAAGTACCTCAAAAGCAGAAACAACCCTCCCGTCTTTGCAGTAACCATTGATCAGCGCAATGAAAGTAATTGTATTAGGAGTCAACCCAGCTTTTAGCATTTCTCTAAACATCCCATTAGCCTCCTCGATTTTCCCTTCGCTACATAACCTGTCAATCAATATGGTATACGTGTGAACATTTGGATTGCATCCTTTCTTGACCATTTCATCAAGCAAAACTAAAGCCTTATCGATCAATCCAATGTCACAAATAGCTTTAATTAGAACTGTATACGTTCGGGTACTTGGTTGGCAACCCTTTTCACTCATTTCTTCCTTCAACCGGCACGCTTCACCCAACCTACCCGCTTCACATAAACCATGTATCAGAATTGAGTAAGTAACACTATTAGCACCACAACCCTCCTCCTCGGACATTATCTCAAACACTCGGTAGGCCTCCAGGAGACCACCCACCCTACAATTACCCAACACCAAAGAGGTATAGACATGAACATCCAACAAAAACCCTAGCTTCAGAACTTTTGAAAAGAACATCTCAGCAGCTTGTACAAACCCATTCTTGCACAAAGCATTAAGTATAGTCTTGTAGTCAATAAAACCAACATTAACCCCATCATTCACCATACTCTTGTAAACGAAAAATGCTGATATGCCCATTTGCAACTTAGCCAAACAAGTCAATAGAGTGCTATAACAAGGGCAGTTAAGCCTAAACCCACTCTTCCTCATATGATCAAGTGCACCCATCAACTTCAAAACCTCATTTTCCAAAAAGTTACACTCATTAATCACTACAATTATGGCCTTGTGTAAGATTGCAAATAACTTAGACCTGAACATCAAATTTAGTAGATAGATTCTACCATCCAAACCATAACAATATGTGGATTGCTTGCATACCCACTTGAAAATTTTGACACCAAGTTGGGTGTTGTTGCTGTGGAAGTGTAGGACATCGCAAGCTGATTGTGGGTCCATGTGGGAAACTAACGATTTGAGCTGCTTGTTTTGGTCCCAACTGATGGGTTGGGTCATGAGAGTTGATACGCGATAAGGGGTATCATCAGGGGGCCGTTGTGGGCTTGCCAGGTTGGTTGGAGATTGATAAGTGAACATTGATAGATACTGCAAAGCAGAATGGGGTTTAAGGAGGAGGGTAGGGCGTTTGAATGTGTGAATCAACATCCAGTAACATGTATGAGTATGTGAGATGGACTGAAGAAGTTCATCGGCGATTGACTAACAAGACCCTTGAACAGTGGCTTGCTATTACTCGGTGGATACGTAAGCTCGAGATGCAAGCATGATAACGTCGTTTCATATCCCCGTGAACTTTTGCTTGCACTGTGTCATTTGGTCTAAGGTATCAGAACCCCCATAAAATTCGGGATTTCCAGCATTATTTATACAACCTATAAACGTGTTGATCCTTAAAAAAAAAAATTTAGCAATAATATTCTTCTTTTATACAATTAATACAATATGCTTAGAATCTAATTTTTTTTAAAAATGCGTTATTTTTCACTTCTCTTAAAATTACGAATTAACATATGAATGTCTCTTAAACTTCTCATTGAATTTATACTCCAGATTAATAGATACATGTATCTTTGTTGTCAATTATAACTTGATACTTTGTATATATAAAAATATGAAAGATCTTGTTAACGATAACATTATAACATAACAAAGTGGCCATTAGTTTAAATAATTCTGTAACCTAAACTTCAACATATTGAGCAACTTGACTCTTGATTTCTTCTTTTGAATGTCCTGCACTTTAAGCGCATTTGTTTAAGAAGCTGCGACTACAGCCACGTAGAGCTGCACCGCCGTTGCATGTACTTGAGAACGCCATTAGCAAGTACCCTTAACCCCTCTAACAAGTGATAAGTACTACTACAAAAATTGAAAATCAACACATATTGGGCCTTAGGATCAAATTTGGCCCCAAAAAATAAAGACATGCAAACACCACAAGAAGGCGCTGCGTTGGGCTGGGACATGTGAACCATTGGAGTTCCCTTCAGACCAGCAGAACCTCCAACATAGCAGATTAGCAGTTGTACTGAACCGCATGCATAAAGCTTCTTCGCCGTACTCATTAACTGTCTATGGAAAGAAACAGAGAAGAAGAGGAAGCAAGGTATTTTATGTGATGGTTTTTCGCGTGTTTACTGCAAATTTTTGTCCTCCCCTCGACGAAAATAAATGTTATGTTCACGGTTGACCATGAACATGCAAACAGGACATATGCTTGGAGTGGTTTTTGTAATCAAGGGGACTTGGATAATTCAAAGTTGTGCTTGGATTAATCTTCCGGAAAATGTATACAAGCAGGAAGCATCTTGGAATTTCTTAACATTTTTTTTTGTTGTTGGGTACAAGGAAATTAAGGGACTAAAAACAACTAAACAGTACGGTAATAAACCCCGGCCGCACGCGTCTGCCTCAAGCAGCGTTCCTAACTCCTAGGGGGGTTGGTCGAAGTAAACAAAGGTCCTATCTTGGTTGGAACCCATGTTTAAGGGGGCAGATTCTGGGCTTGTAGAATGGAGATAAATCTGGAATTTTAAGGCAACAAGGGGCCAAGTTGATGGCGAACCTTAAAAGCCTTAGGTTGTGCATTGGAGAACCTTGACTACTACATTTACATAATAGTTTTGGTTACCGTGAAAAGATATTGTAGGCAGGGGCGGACCCACGCCGTAACGGACGAGTGGACGAGCAGATCTGAGATCTTGACCGCCGACGAGTGACAACCTCTTAAAGAACCAGTCGGCAGTCACCCTTAAAGAACGAGAACCAGATCTGAGATCTTCACCGCTGACGATCTCCCGCGAGTCCCGCGCTGACGCCGATGCCGGCTGCTGCCTGGGAGTGCCGAGTGCTGGCTGCTCTGCTGACTGCTGCAATTGTTTTCTGTTCGTATGCCCTTGAGCCCTTCCGCCCCTTCCACAGTTCCACTGCCTCACTGAGTCACTGGACATTTAGTGACACAAAATAGTGTGAGGCTCAACTTTTATCATTTCTTTTTTGCTTCAGTTGCAGAGTTGCTTGAATCACTGCTTCTAATAATTTGTACAATGGTGCAAAATAAATAAAGAAACAAAGAAAAGAATTTATCTCATTTTATACTAAATGTCTAGAATACCTTATATAGTTATATTGATCATTGATGTCTAATGTCTTATGTCTAACCAAATAACCAACGAAAGTTTTATGTGAATTTTGGCCACTTTAGTTCTTAGAAGGCTTAGATATAATTGTTATTTGTTAACCTTTGTTTTGAACACTATACAAAGAAGATGAAACCTTATAAAAACCCTAAACAAGAATTAAATATGAGCTTCATTTTTAGCCACCTTGGCTTCACTGTTATCACTATATAATTATTATGGTGAATTTTGTATTTTTCTTTTTTTGTGTTGTACTTGTAAAGAGCCTTTAATGACTCTCGTGAAACTTAATAATACTTTTGTATGCTTTATAAGTGCCCTTTGTTTTTAATATTATTTTAATAATTTTTTTGATAAATTCGATATAATTTTTGTACCTCCTGAAAAAAAATTCTAGTTCCGCCCCTGACTATAGGGTATTTCATTGAAAAATTAGGACTTTAAAACATGATGGTTAACAGACCACAAAGCTTTTTCGCGTGTTGATATTACGATTTACAACTTTTCTCTCTTTGCTTTAATATGGAAGGTCGAACTAGATTTGAGCATATTGAAGCCTATGGTGATGGTGTTTGACATGAAACTAAAGTTATTTAACCAACTTCTATAAGCTAGAGCTGGTCAGGTTTGTTACATCAGAGTAATAATATGGTATAAAGCTACTATTACATGACTTTCGATTTCTAGTTACAATCCGAACGATGGTGTTACAGAGAGATTTTGGCTTAAAACGAGGGCCAACCTGATGTGCATAACGGGATTCTGTGGAAAATGAGGAATCACTTGATCATTGTTCTACGGTAGGCTATTGCGGCTTGATTTTACAGACCAAGTAACCTGCACAACATTCTTTTGGCTGGAAACTGATTGATCCTTCTTTAATTTTATTTTTTTTGGGGTTTAATTTACTTATTTCTTGCCTAGTCATGTTGGTCAGTTACATCAAAGGTCTAGCAGTTCAGAATGAAAGCCAATCCTGTGAGAAGGAACAAATGACAAAGCAATGTTTTCTGATCGAATGAGTTATTAAAAGGTGAACATGGTTGTCAATTACACGCTGTCCATTAGAAATCTAGGCTACCCATGTTCTCAAACTAAGGCTTGTACTGCAATGGAACAGTTCAACATACCTACATGGCTCGCACAAACCACCCATCCCAAGCTGCATCTTCCGTTTAAGGCTCAACAATGATTTTCCCAGTAGCATGGCCATCAATGCTCTTAGCCCACGCGTCTTCAGCCTTGCTCAAGAGGATATTTGGAGTCGATCACTGTCTTGAGCTTCCCTTCCTTTGCTAGCTTTACTAGATACTCCATATTCGGATCAGGATCCCCTGCTGTAACCATGGGTTACAGCAGGGGTGCTGTGAGAGAGGGGAAGAGAGAGAGAGAGGGAAAGAGAGAGGGGGATGCAAACCATGGTTACTCTCTCTCTTCCCTCTCTCTCTCTCTTCCCCTGGAGTCCTCGAGGCATAGTGGATTACGGGGTCGTACTTCTGGCCCGATGGGCTTTTCAGTGATGCTCCTTCTGGGGTCTTGTAATCGAGAACCTCGTCGGCCCCTAGGCTCTTCACCAGGTCGAGATTGCGTGCCCCACAAGTGGCGGTCACTTGTGTGTTTCTAAGCTTTGCCAGTTGAACTGCGCGTAGTGACCCACACCGCCTGATGCAGCGGTGATGAGAATGTTCATCCGTGGGCCGCTTCCGTCGAGCTTAATTACTCCTACAGTCCTACTGATTGAGAAAGTGCCTGGTGAGCCGTTAGGGAGGCAAGGACGAGCGCTGCACCGTCAGCAGCTGGTACTTCAGGTGGCCTCAGAACGGTCAAGCTCTGCTTAGCCACAGCGTACTCTGCTAGTCCACCTCCACCCTGCAAGGCAATGCCATTAAACATACGTGGGAAACGATGGGAAAAAACTGGGAATAAGGAAATACTATTTCGGCACATGATCAAGCAATGAACTGCCAGAAGTGCTCATATTTCAAATATCATCTCTTTCTTCAAAATGAAAACTCTGCCCCCATAATAGGTTGCCCAGTCTGATGGTAGATTGGATTGCACCAATATTTATTAACCAACTGGATTGGATGAGAGCAATTAACTAGAGGAATGTCCTTGATAGAACATCAACTTTAGACTAGCTACGAGTTGGCCTAGGCTATATAGATTCACCTATTATGTAAGACAAATAAGACGATACTCACCGTATGGTTAAGCATGGCCACAACCTTATCACCAACTTTGAAATTTTGACCTCAGGTCCAACCTCCAGGACCTCTCCTGCTGCATCAGTAACTGTACCAACAAACAAATCCTTGTACATAAAACCATATTTACTTTGCTTCTTAAAGTCAGCAGCCTACATGTTTCTACCAAAATATGCATCTCAACGGTGTACACCAAATAGATTCATGTGCAAAAGATTCAGATGTCAAATATTATACAAGAACTTGACACTCGTTCCAAAAACATTCTTAATGATATCCGAAGAAACAGACACTAACAATTATCTAGTAGAAGGTAATAAACTGGGAGATTCACCACGTGAATGGATAAACAAAAAGCAACTACCAAAACTTCGAGATTAAAACAAATGAACTTATAAAACCCTCTTGAAATGCCAGTCCAGGAAACCCAAACATCAATTTTATCATTAGACCACATATCTTATGATGGTGCAACATCGTTAACAGTTGGGTAATTGTAGTATTATTGTTTCGTTTTTATATATGCGCAATTTTTCTGGAGGAATTCAGGATTGGAGATCTTCAAATGGGAGTTTCTGGTATATTCTGTGTAGAGAAGAACTCAGTTTAAAACAATTCCTGATTCAAACAGTTGCTTCTGAACAACTTCGTTACAGCTTCTTGATCCAAATCCAAATGCCCCTCCAACCACTGCTCAATTCTCACACCTATGACTGGCCTCGCAATAGTATCGTGAATACGGATACAGAGGTCCTCCGTAAGTCTCACACGCTGATCAACCTCCCACTTTTGTTACCATGATGAATTACTATCGAAAAGATGACCACCTGCCCCAAGTTCCTTGGAAACTATGTCCAAGTGACTAAAATAACAAAATTGGTGGCACTTACTTCTGTAAACTCAATTTTCTAGCAATACAATTGATCTTTCACCCAAAAAAAAAAAATAATAACAAAATTGTGCAAATTTCAGAAAACTTAAGTCTACAACCAGTTGTTCAAAAATGGCCAGAATCTAACATCACGCAGAGTTATAAATGATAGGGCAGATGTGTTGTGGCCAAAGACAAGGAGCAAAAAAAAAATAATGCACATGTACAGATAGAGACAATCCTTACTTCTGATCATGTAAATTTGAACTCTCTAAAATTGTGAAGGTGGTCAAAAGTTTGAACATATGCAACACTGTCACCTGAATAAACAACTTCTCTTCCCACTTGAGATAGCTAAATTATTTCTAGGCTATCATATTAGCAAATGAGTATTTATTAAGAGTGCGTTCTCCCTCTCTAAAAACTCTAAAGCAGTGTTGTATTAGATATTGCGGGTGCTCTAATTTAAATGAATATGATACTATGTGACAGTCCCTCCAAGAAGACATATGCACCAAATTTGCAATAAAAGATATCCTGTGCTTAAAGATTATACCGTCTGAAAAGGATATGCACACCCAACATTCAAAGCTGGAATGAAGCATCACCGATCGTCGGCTATCATATGTTTTACACACTTTGAATTAATTGCCAGAAAGTTGAGCCTTTGTCCCATCTGCAAGCTACTCATGCTTTTATTTTATAGAAAAGAGATCAATCAGTCTGCAAAAACAGCATAACCTGATGCCAAATTGAACGCAAGGCAGTACACAGTTCATAGCTTCAAAAATAAGGATCAATATGTAAACATCAAAGCTGTAACACAAAAGGAATTCAACACTTAATGCAGACTGAAAGACCATCAAACTTACCGGGTATATGGGGAAATTTGCGGGGCAAAAGAGGGCGAAACATTCCTTCTGAGTTTTCCAGTCAGCCGGGTTTAGACTTGCTGCTTCAACTTTTAATAAAACCTCGAGTTGGAGCAGGAACCTCAACGTACTGCAAAAGGAAACAGATGCAAGCTCCATTAAAGTGGTACTTGTGAATTGTACTAAACCAAATACAATGATAGAGATGTCTGTATCCTTACTTCAAAGGCAAAATATGAATATGCAACCAAATCAGTCTTTAACTCTGAAAAAACCAGCTTGGAAATGATTTTGCCTGGTTTCAGATCCAACTCAACCTTTCTTCTACATCTCTTTAGATCAATGAAAAAGTAGACATAATTCAAGCGTATTTAAACTTCAGAACATTTTTTGATCCCATGTCTACGCGTTTTGCATGCTTGAATTGCTGGCAGTAAAAATTGCACACACTGTAGAAGAAGGGTGATACCCACATCTCAACTATACAGCCTGCGAGCCCGGTAACTTAAAGTCACATACCCATTGCTTCACTTGTGCGGACACAAATCTCAAAGCAAAGCTTCTTTGCTAATCATGCAGCCTTCTCCATAGGCCATGTGGATGTTTATGTTAGTATCGTATACGCAGATGCAACAAAAATATTGATGTGTAATGGAAAAAATAATTACGAGAATAGTAACATGAAAAAAAATAAGTGTAATGGAAAAAAATAATTACGAGAATAGTAACATAAAAAAATAAGTATAAAAATATCTGAACAGAAAATTTAACGTTATTCGGCTATAACGTGCCTACCACTACGCAAATTTTCTCGTACTATGAGAATATCGAGACAAGTACAAAAGAACGTTCAAAAATTTAATCCGAAACACTTACCTAAGTAAATACCCCTTGTACGGCACTTAAAATTATCTCTCGACGAAAAAGAAGAAGGTTAATAGAACTATATCTTGCCCACTCACTTTGAGATGATCTTTGACAAGGGATATAAAACACCTTATTTATAGAGCAGCTTATAATATTGCACGTGTGTTAAGTGTGCCACCAAATTTATAGCGACATTAACTCCAAAAGTTCATAGCCCATCTGCTATTGTGTTATTGTTTGATTTCCCAACTTATTAATGTCAACAATTCAACGATCTTGAATAGTTCAATACCATTGTTTTAGTGCTCAAAAAGTCACAATGCATCAGTTTCTCCATCCAATTGCACATCATATCCAAATCCAATAGGCCCCATTACCCAATCAAGCAACCTGACAAAATGTCTAAGGACCTTCACGCCTAGATTTTCATATGATCCTTAGCGCCAACCAAATTCCTAGATGTTACCATCATAAGATGTGGCCAATCATGGACGATAAACAGCCATTTCCCAGGTGGGACTGTCTTCAATTGCAAACCTAGCCCTCGCAGAAGCTAAAAGGAGCCCCCAAAAGTCTAAGGCAAAGGCATGGAGCAAGAACACAAGGAAATATGAACAGACGGAAAGATATAGGAAACAAAAGTAGGGGCGGTCCGGGCGGAATACTTTTTCTAGGGACCTCTTCATGTATTTAACTACCGCTAGAGCTAAGGGGAAGTGAGAGTTCTAAACAACTAGAAGGAGGTTATTATTAGATTGTTGAGGGCCAAAAACCATGTAATTAGCATCCTTGTAGACACAGTGCCAATATTGGCCAACCTTATTTACCCTCAATCACTAATCAAATAATCATTATCCTGGAAAAATTTAATGGATATTCAAAGAACAAGATAAGCTGCATTTCAATCAAGTAATTGAAATGAATGAATCCTAAACTTAGATTTATATTCTGGGTATTTATGATGAGGATTTCAACATAAATGGAAAAGGGAAAACTCACAAAGAAGCATACCTTCAAACCAGCAGAACCACCTCCATAAGAGTCATACCAAACGGCATGCATAAGCTTCCCTGACATGCTCATTGTTATAGTGGCTTTTTTCGTGTGTTCACTGCAGATTTTCCGTTGTTAATCCGGCCTGATTCGGTTTTATAGGCTTCCATTTGTTGCCTAGAACTGTTTCCTTGGCTACAAAATAGATGGTGTGTGGACAAAGATAGGAGAGTAAAAATGTTCTTCCTTCAAATTTGTAAGTACCATACGCTGTGGTACACGGGGGCCAAATTTGATGAAAGAATGTAAGAAGTCAAAGGTCGGGCATTGACATTCAAGAATCACATGAATTTATTTTTTTGTTTGTTTTTAGTGTCACGGTAAGGTGTTATTGTCAAATCTGACTTCAAAATCTATATCTATAAACTACTTATAAAAATATGAATGTTAATTACGTTAATAACATTCTTACCTACCGTTTATGGCTCCCTTTTAAATTTTGTTGAAACTAAATGAACATTGGATACAACGAATCTATTCTAAACATTGGGAAATAAAAAGTATGATAAGAAAGAAATATAGAAATTCATTTATTACTCCCTTTTTAATTTGGTTGAAATGAAATAAACATTGAATAATGAATTGGGTAATAAGAATTGTGATTTTTTTCTTACATTTTTAGGTTAGCAAATAATTAACCAATTTAAAACAAACACACAAAAAAAAACTGAAATACGTGAAAAATCACTCCAGAAACAAAAAACTGTTGGAAAAGAAAAAGAAAAAATGAAAAACAAGGTAAATATGACGTCAATTTGAACTTATAATATGTTCAGTTATTACAGTTGAAGATCAGAAGCTTTGCATGATGTACAACATCGGTACTTTAAAATGCAAAACACCAGCTGGTCTTGAAAATTACATATCTTAAGTGTATATCATGAGCCAATTTAACAGATTATAAAAACAAAGATGCAGATTCATTCTTTTAATTTCTCCATTTGCTCTTCTTTTCAGGAGTACCATCAAACATGTGTTCAATCCAGAAGTCTAAAAAAAAGATTTTCAAATGCTGAACTCATTACAATTGCGAACATCATATGTACATTTCTTCTAAAACAGGTTAAGAAAGAAATAAGAATATAATTAAATTATATTATTTTGATCTCAAAAAAGATAATGATATCACCCCAAAAATTACTCTCGACCACATTCTCGTGTAACGCATGAACTTTCCGTGCTAATTATGTTATAAGTAAATATTGCATGATTCTGAATCATTAATTTTAAAAGTTAAAGACCACGTATCGGAGAAGAGTGATGTAACAAAAGAATATCAATGGCCCTGCGTTTTAAAGAGGTGATGCATAAGGTAATCTCAGTTCTTAGCTTGAATCTATTAAAGGAAGACAAATTTTTTATGCCGCAGTTGTGGGAAATGAGTGCGTAAAACTCTGGGAAAAAGGAGTCGACTTCCAGGTGTAGCTTCTAAACAAGAAACTCAGAAGGGTTCCGGCAGAGAAAATGGATACGGTCTTGCATTTCTTCGGCCAGATTCTCTTAATGTGACGGTCACGCTCATATAAAGCCAAGCTTGTCTCTTAAATATGTGTACATATAACTGGTAGTTCGTTGAGCGAAAGTGTAATAAGAGCAAAAGTGAAAGCGTAAAAACTTACGAAGTTGACACTTATTTAGTGACTAGTTTAGAGCACGTGGATGTGTTCGGGAGTAATTTTTAAGGTGATATCATTAGTTTTTTTTTGGGATAAAAATAATATAATTTAATTGTGTTTATATTTCTTTTATGATTTGTTTTAGAAGAAATGTGTATTTGATATTCGCATTTGAAAATCTCTTTTTTAAGCTTATGAATTGAAGAAATGTTTGATGGTACTTATCAAAAGAAAATAAAATTGAGAAATTAAAATACGTCCTTATTTTTGTAATCTATTAAATTGGTTTATGGTATATACTTAAGATTCGTAGTTTTCAAAACTAAATCCAAAGCACCTGGTCTTCAACTATAATAATTGAACTGATTTTTCAGTTTAAATTGGCGTCATATTTAAACCTTGTTTTTTACATTTTTTACGCATATTTAACACTAATTTTTCATTTTCCTGTTTTTGTTTTTCAAACAGCTTTTTATTTCTTAATTGATCTTTTACGTGTCTTGGTTTCTTTGCGTTGCTTTTGTTTTTCAGTTTTTCAATTAATTAATTGTTTGCTAACCAAAAATTCACAGTATCAATACCCAATTCAATATTCAATGTTTATTTCATTTCAACCAAATTAAAAAATGAGTAATAAAGAATTTTTTGTTTTGTTTTTCTTTCTCATCACATTTTTCATATCTCAATGTTTAGAATACATTCATTAGCCGATCTTCATTTAATTTCAACCAAATTTAAAACGGAGTCATAAAGGGAGTGTAAGAGTGTTATCAACGTAATTAATAGTGGACAAAATCGTCCATAAATGATTTACAACATTCGTACTTCTGTAACTAGTATAGATATAGATAAGAGCATAAAAGCGTATAGCGAAAGTAAGAGTTAAGAAGAAAAAAAAACTGAGACTGAAATATTGTCCGTGAATCCTCCATTTCTAGGTCCTAATATTTCAAATTTCTTTTTTGGGGGCAGTCGATACTTCCAACTTCTATGAGGAAAACATGCATCCAACTTTGAGAAATGATGTGAAAATGGACAATTCACATCGTGGCTCATTGCACTTTTTGAGAAAGGGCCAACCAACAAAGAACACCCACCGTGCCTCTGCATCCACATTCTTCACAGCACTGGGAGAACCATAAACCTTGAAGACCTGGACGCAAGGCCAAACTCTTAAAGAAAGAAAAGTAACAGAGAGGGAGAAACACAAGAATCTAAATGCACAGCCATATGAACATGGTTGTAAACTGCACACTGACAATTTTAAACTAGGATATATACTAAAAGGCTTGTCCATATCGAATGACTTGCAACGGAACAGATCTATATGCCTACATGGCTAACACAGACCACATTTCAAGCTGCATCTTCGTTCAGGACTCGACGATGATTTTTCCAGTAGCATGGCCATCCATGCTCTTAGCCCACGCATCTTCGGCCTTGCTCAGAGGATGTTTCGAGTCGATGACTGTCTTCAACTTCCCTTCCTTGACTAGCTTAACTAGAAAGTCCAAATTCTCACCTTTAGGAATCATAAGCAGCGGTTCAATCTGCTTCTTAGAGAAGGTGAGTTTCTGCATGGCATAAGTACAGAAGGTACTGGGGAGAGGAGTAAGGTCTATTACCTTCCCCTTAGCACTCAAAGTAGGCTCGAAAGTGGACCAAGGAATATATGTGGCACAGTGGATGACAGCATCATATTTATGGCCTGATGGGCTTTTCAGGGCTGCTCCATCTGGGGTCTTGTAGACGAGAACCTCATCGGCCCCTAGGCTCTTCACCAGATCGACATTGCGCGCCCCACAAGTGGCTGTAACATGTGTGTTTCCAAGCTTTGCCAGTTGAACTGCTAGTGACCCACGCCGCCTGATGAGGCCGTGATGAGAATATTTTTCAGCGGGCCGCTTCCATCAAGCTTAACTCTTGCCGCTTGGGTGAGTGCCTGGTGAGCTGTAAGACCGGTGATACCTAGGGCTGCACCTTCTGCAGCTGATACTTCAGCTGGCCTCAGAATTGTCAAGCTCTGCTTAGCCACAACATACTCTGCTAGCGCACCTCCACCCTGTAACATGAACGAACGAGCAGAGAGCTTAATACAGTGTATAATGCTTAAAATCTACTGATTGATTGCCTATAATGTTCAGAATCAGAGTATTTAGATCAGTTTTTCGGACATTGAACTATGTTCCCTCGTAGCTAGTGTTGGGGTGTCTGTCGGTCTAATCTAGAAAACCCAAGACAGGGGAACACACGCAAAAAATTCGTATTTTTTATTTTTTCTACATTATCCCCAAGGTAAAACGGTGTTTACGTGATGTACATATTTTAAATTGAAGTTCTTTCATCTTTATAGGAATAATGAACCAAAAGGAACATTTTAAGATAGTGTTCGCAGTGGCATATCCTGTGAGAAGTGTCGGGCAGATCCCATACCCATATCCATGTCCGCGTACCAAGTGTTCGAAGTGTGTTTGTTATGCATTTTGAAGAGTCCATGTATTATAGCTTCATAGAACCACCCAGACTGATGGTAAAGTGGTTGCACCAATGTTAACCAACTGAACTCAAATACAGCCGGAGCCTATGGTTCCCAATAAAACAAGTTGTCGTTGGCCATAGAGTTGCTAATAGTTGGTCTTTTGCGGATTCACAAACAGTGAAGGAAACTAAATCAAGATGACACTCACCATAACGATAAGCATGGCCACAACTTTATCACCAGCTTTAAAATTTCCAACTCCAGTTCCAACCTCCAAAACCTCTCCTGCCACATCAGTACCTGTTCCAACAAAAAGAAACCTTGGTTATGAAACCACATCTTTGTACTTCCAAAGTATGCATATAAAAGTTTCCTCGGGGAAACTAACAGGATGGGATCGGAGGAGTGCTATATGCAAAGAAGTTAGCTGTACAAGAAGTAACATATGAACTTAACCCTAGTTCAGAAATAGTTTTATTCCTGAAAAAGGTTTCTGATTAACAGGCACTAGAAAATGATCTCGTCGTACTTGGTAACTACTGAAAGATTCACAAAGTAGAACTAGTAATTTAAAGACAAAGGTAAAAAATTACCACAATGTCACGAGATTGAAAAAAATAATGAATTCCAGAAAGCCTCTATTAAACGCTTTATCAGAAAAACCCAACGTTAGGTTTAACTTGGTACTAGTGGACAAGATTATTCTAGTTCACATGGTAAAGCTGTCTTACTGCTTTATTTGAGGGCTTAGAGTTAGCTAGGATTGAGATCTTTTTTAAAAAAAGAAGTCCAAAACTTTAAAGACTTAAGAAGCCGACTGTTTCAGTAAATCATGGAAGTGGGAAAGGCTTGAATGGAATGTTTGAAGGGGGAAGAATTCTTCAATGTTGTTCATGAGACTGCGCAATCAATGTATCTCAAAATGAAATGGCTTAAATGCTATGTCTAGAAGGGAAGTGAAACAGTAAAATTACCACTAAAATGATGACAGCAAGACTTTTTTGTTTGCAAAAAAATTAAGCTGAAGGTCATCTCTAAGGAGGTGGTTAACACGCTTTGGGAAAGATGGTTAACACGCTTTGGGAAAGAAGATATATTGATTTGGGCTTTCACAGGTTGCTGCCGGTGCTATTTGGTGTTTGGGATACGAGAGTCACGACTAAAAGAGAGTAACGACTAAAAAGGATGTGCTTGTGGGAAGACGCAGAAGATAATTTTAAATAAGCCTTGGTGCTTATGCTCCTAATGAGGATGCAAGGAGGATAAGCTTGTGAAACTGAGACACGTTCATGATAAACGGATTCTTCAGTGGTGTATTGGGAGGATCTCAACATCATCCGTTACCCTCATGAAAGGGTGGGCTGCACTAGGTTATCTATTTCGATGAAGCAATTCTCTGACTTCACTAAATCTTGCACCTTCTAGACCTCCCGCTTGTGGGTGGTCAATATACATGGTCTGAAAACCATGTTACTCCCACTCTTTATCTCTTGTTATCTTCATAATTTCCTCTGACTGGGAGAAATAATTTCTGAGTGTGAGGAAAAATATTATGAAAGCCTTGACCCTCTCTTTTGTAAGAGAGAGGTGAGTGAGGGAGGAGAATGGAAGACCAAGAAGCCCCCCAATATATCAAGAACTTGCCATTGACCTGATCAAACGTTTATGGAGATGACCTTCCCCTATGTTCCGAGAATCTAAAATAGCTTGGCTGAATCGCTAACTCTTGTGGTATGGAATTAATACTAAGCAGCTCTACTACACGTGTTTACACCTACTTTGGCTCACTTACTTTCAGATTCGAGAACATTTGGTGATTCTCGCAGATGGGTTCATTGACAGGGTACAGTCTTAGTGGGACAACTATGTTTTTTACGGTGATCCTTTTGTGTTAGCACAGAGATGTAATAGGCAGTAGGTAACTACAAAGGGGTTTCATTCCCTCTACAGCCAAATAATACTTCTACGCTAACAGCCCGAAACTAAAGTTACTCTAAGAAGATCTAAAAATCATGGAATCATGAAAACTTCGGGAAACTTGAATGGAGGAAGAGCAGAGATATTAACAATGTCAAGGAACTTGATTTGAAAGAAGAATCTGGAGGGTTTAGAATCTGAATTAAAAAATATCGCACATTTGGAGGAGAAATAGCTGAGAGTTATGTGTCAAGGAAGATGACCAGAATACCATATTTTTGCATAAGATGGCAAACTACCACAGACGTTCTAACCTACATCAGGAAGAATAGTTTTCTAAATTGATCATGACACCAAAAGCAATATCATTCATTTCTACAAGCAAACCTATTCAAACAGACAGGCAACGGAGAACAAGATTAGATAATTCGGTCTTTGACATTATTTCAGATAAAAACCAAGCTTGGTTGGAACGTTCATTTTCAGAAGATGAGATCTTGGGGCACTGGAATGTTGCATTGGTGGCAATTCCTCCTGACCAGATTGTTTACTCTTGCTTTCGTTCAGTATTTTTGGGCTATAGTGAAGATAATGTTATTTATGTGCGCAATCATTTCTTTGTAACAGGGCATTCAACAAGCTTAAATGCTTCTTTTTTTCTCTCTAATTGCAAAGAAAGAAAACGACTCTGACCTTAAAAAAATTTGTCCTAGTAGTCTCATTGGTAATTTACAAAATCTTTGCTAACTTATTGGCCCAATACTTCCAACAGGTGATGCGTGAGGTGATCTCAAGTTCTCAGCATGAATCCATTAAACGAAGACAAAGTTCCGATGCAGTAATTCTGGCAAATGAGTGTGTTGACTCTAGGAAAAGGAGTTCCCTTCCATGTTGAGCTTGTAAAAAAGATATTTTAAAGGCTTTTGATCATGTCAAAAGCCTTGTTATCTGAAAGAAGGGGGTTCGGCTCGAAGTGGAGAAACTGGAGGTCTTGGAAAGCAACAATCGCACTTTTGAAGGCTTGACTTCCTCCATTTTTATGTAAAGCTTCACTCGTTAAGAACTTTGTGTTCCTGGTCTATGGGTTAAGGAGTAATAACTTTAATGTTGACGTTTTCCGATGTTTTGGTTAGTTTCTTCAGAGTTGGGGGTTCTCTATTCTTGGCTGTTTTTTGTAGTTTAGGTTCACCCCCTTTAGCACTTTTGCTTATCAAAAAGAACGTATTGAACTTCAGGTTCTAAATGCACGCCTTTTCTTGAGGAGTTTCAAGGTCTCCCGCCTACCAATCCAAGCATAGTCTGTCATCGTGTCAACTGAAACAAATCGATATTTATAAATTTGCTCTTCTATCTGCAACACAACCTTCATTGCTGCTTTCAACCCAATTTGAAAAGCTCCTCCAACCACTCCTTATTTCTCAAACCTAAACATATTCTTAGCTTCTCACTAAGTCTCATATGCTGAATTACTCACTTTAGTGGCATCACAAAGTAATATCCGCAAGGTAACCACATGCTCCAAGAAGCATATGAAACTCTTTATGGAACTTGGAACAGTCTAAATCATCCAGAGACAAAGAAGAGAGAGTTAAATTGTATGTTGAGGCCAAACAAAAAGAGGCAATTAAGAACAGTGCAGCTAGATAGAGAAGACCCTTTGACCTGGCCATAAAATTTTAACCTCCAAAAAAGTGAGTTGAATGCGTTAAAAAACAGATTGCAAACCCGTCACAACTAAATTAAAAACCGCATTCCCTCCTCAAAATAACTGAATTAATTCCAAGGTAACTAATATATCCGAATTAATAAATCGATGCCGCTTAAGAGAGTGTTCTCCCTGATCTGAAATCCTTAAGCAGTGTTGTATTAGATACTACACCAGTGAGGTATCTATGATGCTGCGTAACTATCTATTCGAGGAACAGAAGTATCTCAATAATGGATCTCTTATATATGGGAATATATCGTCCAAAAAAATTGATACATGCAGGCAACAACTAAAGTTGTAAAGCAAGATAAAGTAGCTCAACTTGGCTTTATTCGACGGTTGGTAATTGGAACTAAAACCTAAGAACGAGTTAATCAAAGATATTTTTCAATAGAAGAATTCAATCAACTTGCAGACACAACATGACCTCAAATAATTAAATTAAAGGCAGTACAGAATGCAAAAACTTTAAATTAACGAATTAAGTGTGAATATCAAAGATGTAAAACATCGGAATTACGAAACTTGAAGACAAGAAAAAAAAAACTTATGCAGACAGGAAAAAATGGAGCTTACCAGGTATAAAGGGGAATTTTTGGGGCAAAATAGGACGCGCCTTGCCTTTCTGTAATCTCAGTCAAGCGCGTTTATGCTTGCTGCTTCAAGTTTTAGTAAAAGCTCATCTTTACTAGGAGTAGGAACGGGAACTTCAGCATGCTGCAAAAGGCATACGAGGCAAGCTCAATTAATACAACATACGTATAGATTGAAATGAATAAAAAGAAAATATAGAGATGCCTGAATTCTTATATAAAAGCTTATGATGAATATGCAATCAGGTTGGAGTTGAACTCTGGAAAACCCAGCTTAGAACAATTTTCTTCCACCTTCGATCAAAGCTCCATTCTACTTCTTCCAGATTCATTAAAGAGTTACAACAGGTTTCCATATCTCCAAACTTTTAATATTAAAAAAAATAAAAAATTCTAAACCTTGTTTAGAAGTGCTTGTGCTTTGCATACTTGGATACGCACAACAGAACAAATGTCCTACCATATTAGGGGCAATGTATAAGGCCCGCCAATTAAAACCATATTACCAAAATTTCAGTCTTGCCGCTTGAAACAAAAAGCTTCTTTCCTGATGACGAACACAAATAGAAGCTACAAGGAGCTCCTAAGTACAAGGCGCTTGTATGGAAAAAGGAAACTAGAAAATATGAACAGGCCGATAATATAGGAAGCAAAGGGTGAGGGACGACTACATACAGAGACAGGTGCAGACAGCAGTACAATTTAACTTCTGTAGCTGCTAACCAAAATTTGGACTTCAGAATCAAAGGAAATAGTGATTTGAACAAAACAAAAAGATGATCTTTCATTAGTTTAGAATATGGAGGAAAAAACTACCTCTTGTCAAAATCCCCAAATCAAAGAATTGTTGTTATATGCCAAGACAAGATCACGAATAAGGGAAAAAATCTAAAATAACCAAATGCAGGAGCGGGTTACAGCTCGTACCATGTGACGACACACCAAAAGGAGTCATCTCAATTCTCTACTAATCCCATGCTTATTCCTCCAACCATAAGCCCGTAAACTCTTTCATATACCTCAATCATCTAAGTACGCCCAGCGAACCTGGGATTCTAACAACAACTACTTGTCCACAACCTCATCATCCTTTGTCCGTCACTCTTGGTGCAATCAATTGCACATTATGCATCAGTTATTGTACATTAGAGTGCGTAATTAATCACTTAAATTGATAACCCAACTAGCAAGATAGATAATCAGCACATAGCACAACTTCAAATCAAAATTCCCAACAAAACATTGCACAAGATTCAAGTAAGACGCTAAGGTCATGTTCTAGATACAAACAGGAAAGGGGAAACATAGATAAAACCATGAGAAGTTTGTACCTCCAAAGCAGCAGAACCACCTCCATAACGATTGTACCTGTTGCTGCTAAAAATATGCCCCGCGTATATTGCAGAACCCGAGCCTGGACCGATGACCTGTAAGACAGAAAACGAGTGACCGCCGGGTGGAGTTCCCGGCGGAGAACTCTCCGATGCTTAAGTCAAAGCGCAGCTACAGGATAGTAACTCTGAAAAAACATGAATTGTGACTCCTAGTAGGACTGGGCCGTGAGCCAGATATGTTAGGATCGCGTTAGGATCCTCGAGGAATCCATAATAAGATAATAATTGATCTATCAGTTTGACTGGGATTGCCCGATATTTCTCAATTATTTGAAGTTATATTTGAGTTATATCAGTACCGAACAGCGTGCATATGCTTAGCCGCCATACTCACTCAGCGGTGTGCAAAACTTGTTGCGGTTGTTCAGAGAGAGTAATTAAATCAAGTAAATTTATTGTAAAAGGGCAATGGGGAGGTACGGCTACTTATACAGTGGCTTTTTCTTGAAGGAGAAGATAGATACGGAGGAATGGGAGTCGTCACTTTCTTCGCGAAGCAAGAGGGTTTGAATCAGGGTTTTAAAAACGGCCGTTACGTATCGTAACGGCCGATTCATAACGAATTTTCAGGAGTCCGATACCGTTATATACCAATATATCAGTGCTTACATAACATCGAATCGTCCGATACCGTTATATGCGTCGCAACCGTTACGTATCCGAATTCCGCAATTTAAAATCATGGTTTGAATATTCTGCAGTAAACCATTTGACCAAAGCGGTCCTGCAGAATTGTCGTCGCTTGAGATTCTTTCATTGCCAGGCCCAGTTGGTAAGATGGTGATGACTGAACTGGCGGAGCCATTGCTTGGTGTGGGGTGGGAATCAAGAACGGGGCCACTGTCCACCGTTAAAGGATGTAGAGTAGAGGCCTAAGATGTGAACATGAGTTCTCCGTTTTGTACGTTCAAACATTTGAAATTTCCTTTCTCGGGGCAGTCAATACTTTAAAAGTTTGAACAACTTTAATTTTGGCTCATTACATTTATTGAGAAAGGGCGCGAACCAACAGAGAACAGGTAACGTGCCTTTACACGCCACATTCTTTACAACAGGGAAAAAAATGGTTAAAAATTTGACTATTATATTCATGAGACTCGTCTATAGCAATAATAGAAAATTTAAGTTAAATTATCGTACGATCTGGTTGTAAGAGAAATTAAGTTATGTTACCGTACGATCTGATTATCCATGCGTCGTAGATGAAGGGATCAGCAAAGTTTTATTTAAGTTTTTTCATGTAACGAACAGTAATTTTGACCAAAATGTTCGGTGAAATTTAATGATTCAGATGGATTCGCAGGTAAATAGGGAGACAGTGCGGTAAACTTTAGAATCGTTACATAATATTGCGGGGGGTAAAATTCACTTTATAAAAAAATTGATGAGGGGTAGATACCATTATTAACTTAAGTTAAAATGTCGGCAATTGCTATTGATCGGCTTCGATTATTTAGATATTTTTCTTCCTCCAGTACTAGCACTAAGATATTGATTTTTATGTTCAACAGTTGCAAATTGAAAATGTGTATTACTAGGTAAGGCATGTGTCTTATAGCCTGGTTCATGGCCTAATTAGGGACATTTGAGATGAAAATATGAAAGGCTAATAGAAGGGGAATAGGACACAACTCAACACATCAAAAAAAAATCTTAGCTCAGTGAGATAATCACGTAAGGATCCTTTTCACATTTGTAGTTTGCTATCGATAGTAGAACTGGTGAGATAATCAGGTACGAAGTCCTGATTTTCTTAGTTCGTGTACCCTTTCTTTCTCGGTTTAATAAATTAGTTTGTGAGAACATCTTTTTATGTTAAATATTCGTATCTCAAATATTTTCATTTTAGAAAAGTCCTTAAAGAAAAGTAAAAAAGGATATATACCATTAATCAAGTGTAGCTTTTACTTCCAATTGGAGGTTTGCCTTTAAGGCAAACACCCGAATGGCAGAAGCTAAAAAATTTCTTTAGGAAAGTTGCCTCAGCTGAATAAATAGAAATTTATCAGAAAGGTAGTGAGCCCCAATTCATGGTTCAATCTGCTGTTGGAAAAGTTCAATCTGCTGTTGGAAAAGTCATTTGTTACCCTCAAATAATATCTCTTACAAGAGAAACCAACGAACACCCAACGTAGACTGTACATACAAATACGAGCATCCGCCCTACTTCGCCATTCTAAAATCATAAAAGGAAAAAGAAGTTACGGGGGGGGGGGGGGGGGGAACACAAAGATCTGGAAGCTGGCCATGAATTCAAAGTGATACCCAGAACAAGAGGCAAAGCCATATTTCCTGATCAAATGTGTACCTGAAGATACTCATACCATATAAACAGGGTCGTCGACTACACACTGCCAAGTAGGATACTAGGATATGCTGCACCCTTAAAAGGCTTGTTCGGATCGAATAACTTGCAAAGCAAAAGCTCTACACACATACCTACATGGCTCACACAGACCACGCTTTTCAAACTGCATCTTTGTTCAGGGCTCAATGATAATTTTTCCAGTAGCATGGCCATCAATACTCTTAGCCCACGCATCTTCGGCCTTGCTCAGAGGATATTTCGAGTCGATGACCGTCTTAAGCTTCCCTTCCTTTGTTAGCTTAACTAGAAAATCCAGATTCTCACCTTTAGGAATCAAAAGCAGCGGTACCATCTGCTTCTTAGAGAAGGTGAGTTTCTTCAAGGCATAAGTAGCCAAGGTACCGGGGCCAGGAGTAATGTCTATTACCTTCCCATTTGCGCTCAAGTTAGGCTCAAAAGTAGACCATGGAGTACTCGAGGCACAGTGGATCACAGCGTCATATTTCTCGCCTGATGGGCTTTTCAGGGCTGCTCCTTCTGGGGTCCTGTAGTCAAGAACTTCATCCGCGCCTAGGCTCTTCACCAGATCGACGTTACGTGCCCCACAAGTGGCCGTCACATGTGCATTTCCAAGCTTTGCCAGTTGAACTGCATAGTGACCCACACCACCTGATGCTGCTGTGATAAGAATGTTCTTTCGCGGGTCGCTACCATCAAGCTTAAGTCCTGCCGATTGGGTAAGTGCCTGGTGAGCTGTAAGGCCGGCAATACATAAGGCCGCTCCTTCAGCAGCTGATACTTCAGGTGGTCGGGGAACTGTCAAGCTCTGCTTAGCCACAGCATACTCTGCTAGCCCACCTCCACTCTGTAACATGATTGAGATCTACAAATTAATTTCCTATATTCACGATTTGAATTATCTAGAGCAGTTTGTTCAATATAAGAACTCTGCTCCATCATGAACCTCCCAGTCTGATGTGAAGCGTGTTGCGCCAATGTTAACAAGCTTGACTCAGATGAGTGCAGTTAAGAAATGGGATCTCATTTACAAATAGTGCTGGATTCAGTGGTCCCCAATAAACAAGTTTTTGTTAGCCATGAGATTGCTACAAGTTGGTGTTAACGCCTTTACAAACAGTTGAAAGCTGTATAGACCAAAAAGGGGAGCAAAATAAGTCGAGATAATACTCACCAGAGTAGAAAGCATCGCCACAACTTTATCACCAGCTTTGAAATTTTCGACTCCAGGTCCAACCTCCGAAACTTCTCCTGCCACATCAGTAACTGTTCCAACAAATAAAACCTTTATTAGACAAGTACAGGTGGACTTCTTAAAAAGTGCAGTATAACATGTTTCAACCAAAAAAATAACATATGAACTTGGAGCTTGTTGCTGAAGCACAGGTTCTAAAGCAGAAATTTATTAGTAGCATACTCAATCAAATGGGGCAATGCTACCAGATCGAGCCCGTTGCTATTAGCACAGACACTAAAAAATTATAAACTAATTCAGCATGTAAAAAGCATTCTCAAGAAAAGGAGACAACACCAAGAACTCCAACAGTGAAAGATAATGAATCCAGAGAAGCCTCTTAAAAAGCATCCAGACAGAGAACCAAAACAGTAGTTTCATCAACTAATAGTAGATAAGGTTATTTTAGGGCACATAATAAAGCCGGCTTCTGGCTTATAGCATATCAAAATTCCTTGGCAAGCATATCTGTACAGAGACTGTCGTAAACCTGCTAATGGGAGTTAGCAAAATCTAAAATCATCCTGGGACACTTAACAGAAAGTTGAATTGTGTGTTGTGGCCCAAAAAGGGAGAGAAGACCCATTGAATGGGTCATAAAAAATTTGACCTCCAAAAACATTAGTAAGGGCAAAATAAAAAGAAACTGAATGTGAACTATCACAACTAAAGCCAACTGAATTACTTCAAGGATATCATCAAATCAACAGGTCAATGCCACTTAAGAGTGTGTACTCTCTCGGTTAACTTTTGCATTAGATACTGCAGGTTCTCCAACTTAGGAGATCAATGCTACAGTGTAATAGACTCCTCCAAAGAACAGCTGCACCGTCTTCTAATATTAGATCACACATAGATGGGGAATATACTATCCACAAAAAAGATATACAAACCAACAATTGAAAGTTGATAAAGCTTGCAAGCTAATTGGCTATCATATCTTAGGCAATTGAAATTAATTACCAGAAGCTCAACTTAGCTCTACTCAACAGTCAACAGTTAGTAAGTGGAATTCAAAAACTGAGCCTCAAGCTACTCAGAGATTACTTTCTTAAAAGAAAATTAATCAGCTTGCAAACGAAGCATACCGGATGTCAAATCGAAGATTAGACAGTACACAGTGCCAGAACTAACAAGCTAGTAATAAATATCAGAGCTTGTAAAGATTAGAAAATTAATGCAGAAAAACAGACCACAGAACTCACCAGGTATGAAGGGAAATTTTCGGGGCAAAATAGGACGCAGCATGCCTTTCTGAATTTTCCAGTCAACCGGGTTAATGCTTGCTGCTTCAACTTTTACTAAAACTTCACCTTTACTAGGAGTAGGGACCGGAACTTCAACATGCTGCAAAAAGGCATGGGATGTACTACATATACACATATAGATAGTAATTGATAAAAATAACAAGAGAGATGACTGTTTATTGGTGTTGAACTCTGAAAACCTGCACTTAGAATGATTCCACTGCAGATTTATTTAAGCTCTCTTCTACTATTTCCAGATCAGTGAAAGAGTTAAAACAGAGATTCTACATCTTCAAACTTCAATAAAAATTTCAAACTCCAGTGCTTAGATGTGTTTGGATTTTGCATAATTGGGATACCAATAACTGGACGAGTGTCATACCCAGTTGTAAATATTGCACCAGACCCCATAACTTGTAGACATATAACTATAATTCCACTCTCGTGGAGAAATCTCTTGAAACAAAACACATCTTTCCTAATGAAAGCATTTGCAACACAGTTCAACCCTTTCAGAAAACAAATCATGCAGCTTTCTCCAAAGAACACATGGAGAAAACATGCTTCTACATTCAATTGCACATCCAACTGAAAACCAATTTTGACTGATTCCTCACATGACAGGACTATCCTCAATTGTAGCCCAAGCGCTTAAGAAGCTAAAATCGGCTCCCAAGTATAAGGCACATGCATGGAAAGATGACAGTGGAAAAGATGAATGGACCAAAATATAGGAATCAAAGGTAGCTGGAGAGTCACATGTAGGGACATATGCATACAGCACTATTCTTATATTTTCCTATTGGCTAGCAATAAACAAGATCTTACAATAAAACAAAATAGTGTTATGACATCAGTTTTAGAGGGGGAAAACCACCTCACATCAACTCCCCCTCCTTGCGTGATCTTACAACAAAAAGGAGCATTCAAGCTGACAATAGACACTAGGAGTCAGTGCAGAAAAGATCAAGAAAACTGAGTCAGTGTGAGGGAGGGGGAGAGAGAGAGCGCTGAACGCTGTGTCGCTGCCACATGTTGGAGGTAGTCACCGCAGCTGCTATAATCTGGCAGTTTGACAATTCCGGATATTGATAATACATTTTTCAAATACTTTAGTTCATCTAATGTACGTAGGGTTCTAATTAGAACTCCTCCTATTCTCCAAAACCTTAACAGCCTTCATCTGACACTCCCGATCCAATGAATTATAAACATGGTACAACCACAAAAGGTCCAATCATTTATAAACACGGTACAACCACAAATAGATGTACCCAGTGCAGCGTCCGGTTGTACATTAGGCGTCATTAGCAAATAAGCGTGTGCCAACAGGTCCAACCCTAATTTATTCACTTCAATCAATAATCAAACTGGCAAAATAATCCCTCCGTTTCATAAAGTTTGCCTTGTTTGACTTTTTTGGCGAATTCTTAGGAGATATATAACTCGAGCATCTGAACTGAACTCAAAAAGAAATAACAAACGCCAAAAAGTAATTAATGTTTGACAGATCAAACTAGTACAAGAGCAACTAGTAAAGCAGTTGATTGCATGTTCAAAATCTATTCTAAGAATTAGCAAAAAATGAACAGGACCTGTTTCATGATATTTGAGAAAGAGGAAGTAGAGAAATGTGCAGTTCTGGTGTAATTGAAATGGGGTACACAAAGCTCCATTTATAGAGCAGAATGAGAGGATTGGGTGGAGAGGAAGAGCCTAGCTTATCTAGGACCTATGGACCTATATTAACATAACACAGCCCCCCTCAAACTTGAGGTGGTCGACACGAAACCAGCTTAAGTTTGGAGGTTAATGATCGGTGTTTGAATGACGACTTTTCAGAGCATTGAAAATGTAGCATCCTGAAGTAACACAAATGATCAAAGTGATGCCTGAGTAAATCAATGTTCCTGACGTGACTACTGGTGAACCCAGAGGACAGATCCACCGACCAAGATACTGGAGGTCCCAGGGCGGTATCTAATGATCCATGAGGACAAATCCAGCGACCAATTAGAGGTCCTGAGGCGGTTTCTGATGATCCAAGAGGACAGATCCAGTGACCAAGGGATTGGAGGTACTGAGGCGGTTTCTGATGATCCAAGTGGACAGTTCCAGCGACCAAAGGATTGGAGGTCCTGGGCGATTTCTGGTGATCAGAAAAGACAGATCCAGCGACCAAGAGACAAGAGGTCCTGGGCCGGTTTTCGGTGATCCAAGAGGACAGATCCAGTGACCAAGGGACAAGAGGTCCTAGGGCAGTTTCCGGTGATCCTAGAGGACAGATCCTTCGACCAAGGGTGAATGACATCTTAGCATGATTCCGGGCAATCCCAGGGTTGATATCCAATGACCGAGGAGAGTGACGATCTTAGCATGATTCTGGGTAATCCCGAGATTGAGATCCAACGACCGCGGTGAGTGATGGTCTTGGCATGATTCTCGGCATCCAGGGGTTGAAATTTAATGACCATGATAAATGAGGGTCTTGGCATGATTCCCGTTGATCCGGGGGTTGAGTTCTAACGACCACAGTAAAGTAAGGATCTTGGCATGATCACCGATGATTAATCCAATGACCACGATCAGTGAGGGTCTTGGCGTGATTCCCGGTGATCCCGGAATTAAGATCCAACAAGCAGGGTGACTAACAGTGTTGGCATGATTCCCGGTGATCCCGGGATTGAGATTCAACGACTAGGGTGAGTGACGGTCTTCGCATAATTCCCGGCATCTCGGAGTTGAGGTCCAATGACCTTGGTGAACATTGCTCTCGGATATCTCTTGTATCTCTCTATCCTGGTTCTTCTCCTCTCTCCCTTTCACCTCCCGAACAATTTTTGTTTGACCTCTCTCTCCGCTGTTCATTCAACGGATACAAGGGAGAAGTTGGATGAACAACAAAGTTGGCAATAATGCCAAAGATGGGGAGATGGCAAAAGACGACAGGGAGGTTGTGACCATGCGAGGCAAGTGACAATGATGTGGGCCCAATTTGGTAGTGATGTGGAGATACAGATGTCGGTAGCGTTACAGGCACCAACATTGATGGTGTCGTGATGTTCGACAATGGGAGTGGCAGTCGTCGTTGGCTAGACGATAGTGTCGAGAAGGTCATGACAGTGATAGAGATGAGTGACTGCTGTTGGTGATGAGTCACGGTTAATTGCGGAAGCGATATTTAGAATAGCATAACGATGGATCGTGTGCGCTATGTTAAGCAGAGGTGAAAGGTTACATTGACAGTTGTTTGACTTTATCTTCCGTCAAAATTCCGTTGTTACTTTTTTTTTCTCAATCAGATTGTTAAATATTTAAGAAACCGGTCAAAAAGAACAGATATGTGAATCAGCCAAGGATATCATCAGATATCCACAGAGAGAAAGATATGGGTGTTGTGGCCAGTGGTAGGTGCGTAGGGTTGTAAATGAACAGAGTTGTTCATGAACAGCTCGATGTTTGTTCCCTTTGAAACTCGTTCATGTTCGTTCATATAATAAGTGAACCGAACACGAACACAATTTTAAAGTTCGTTTATTAAACGAGCCGAGTTTGAACATGATAGTGTTTGTTTATTAATGTTCGTGAACGAGAGGGCTCGTTTACTTAACGAGCCGAACACGAGCCGAGCCTTATAAATGAACATTGGTCCATTTACTTATTAAATATATAATATATCCCCTAAAATATCTAAATCTTCTTATCCTCCTCTCTCTCTCTCTCTCTCTAATTTCTTTTCCTTCTCAGACTCTCAGAGCCTCTTTCATCAGACTGGCACACCACCGGCCACACCGTCGCCCACACCACTGGCCACACCGTCGCCGCCCACACCACCGGCCACACCGTCGCCGCCCACACCACCGGCCACACCACCGGCCACATCGCCGCCACACCATTGGCCACACCTCCGCTAGACCACCTTATCTCTTGTTACAAAGCCAAGTCCTCTCTTTTCGGTAACACAACCGGCCGTAATGAGCCTTCTCAAGACTGGCCACAAGCCCACAAACCAAATCAGGTATGATGATATTGGGGGTATGCGAAAGCGGATGGCTCAGATTCGCAAGCTGTTAAGCTTCATCGATGGCCGTCATGCGCTGTATAGCTTCATCAATGGTGCGATTTTGCTGATTTTTGGAGTTTCTTCCATCTTCTGAGGTATGTCTATCCTTTGCAATGAAGTAATTGCTTGAGGGATCTAAGAAAATTAGGGATTGACAGATCTGAGAAAATTGGGGATTTCATCTGATTTCGTGCAAGAACCCAAGTCGAGCTCTGAAGCTTGAGTTCGGCTCATTTAATTAAACGAGTTGAGCGAGCCGAGCCCGAGTTTGAAGGACACGAATTTGAGCCGAGTTTGAACAATTTTTTCTGGCCCCTTAACGAACTCAAGCCGAGTTCGAACATACCAAGTCACACGAACCGAGCTCGAACACGCCCATGTTCGGCTCGAACTCGGTTCATACACAGCCCTCTAGGTGCGGGTGGTGAAGCCAATCTGGTGGTGGTCGATGACGGTCTATGCCGGTGGGTTGGGCAATGAAGTGGTGGTTGTGAGTGACCAGTGCGGTGGTGCTGGGTAGCCGTGGGGTTGTGGTGATTTGGTATTGAAGCCGGTGTTACGGTGGCAACAGGGAAGCCAGCGGTACTGAAGCCAGCGGTACTGTAATGAGACCGGCGCCGGCGATTTTTGGTACGTGATTGATCTGGACGTCGCGACGGTCGGTAGATACGCTGGCGATGATCGCCGGTTGGTGATCGATCTGGATGCAGGTGGTTCGGCAGTGACAGGGTGTTGACACGGTGGCAGATCGTGGCAGATTGTTTGGTTGTTTCCAGATGTTGGGTCGGCGGTGGCCACCGGTCAGATAGCGGTGGTGTCGCCAGTGCTTACAGGTGTTGGTGAGAACCGATGGTGAGTTTCTGGTTCTTACAGGTGTTGGTGGCACGGTAATCAAGGTTGTGGGTGGTTGTTACAAGTGTTGATTTTGGTGATTGAGACATGGAGTTTCAGAATTTAAGTTGGTGATGGTTGGTGAGACTACCGGTGGTGGGCATGGTGGTCTGGGTGAGAACTGGTGGTGTCAGGTGAGTGGACAGGTCGTGGCCCGAGTGCAAGAGAGAACCACCAGTGGTGGCTCTGATACCATGTTTCATGATATTAGAGAAAGAGGAAGATAGAGAAACGTGCAGTTCCGGTGTAATTGAAATGGTGTACACAAAGGTCCATTTATATCGCAGAATGACAGGATTGAGCGGAGAGGAAGAGCCTAGCTTATCTAGGACCTAAATTAACATAACAATTTTACATTAACAAGACCAACGTTACAAAACGGAGAGCGTATATAATCGGCACATACCGGTTCTTCAAACAAATTTCCATTTAGGAACTACAAATTTGAATTAAGGAGAAAGGAAAACCCTAGATAAGAAGCATGTGGAGTTACCTTCAAGCCAGCAGGGCCACCGCCGTAACAATCGTACAGAACGGCTTGCATAAGCTTGCCCGCCATACTGATCTATCGGTGCGAAAGATTCGAAGATTTTCAGATATCGAGGAAGGGAAATTTGGGGAAGCGAAATGGTGAGGCTGTTGGCTATTCTTAATGGTTAATACGGAGGTATTTTCATGTCCGCAAAGACATATCCATACTGATGCGTCGTCATTTTCCTCGTGACTTTGACGGTTTGACCAAAGGAAGCTCTGCTGTCATCGACGACAATTTAGTAGCGGCGGTGTTTACTGCACAATTTTTGTTGTCCGAAAGTTGGACATAAATTATCTTTAATACACCACTACTATTGCCAGATCTCCTAAAACATATCTACTTTCACGTTTCCTTATTATAACACTTCTGAAAAAATTTGTTTCCCACTGCCCCCCGCCCGGGGGGGGGGGGGGGGGGGTCCGATGATAACCTGCCTAAAAAAAAATTGTTAATCAAATACTTCTAGACAGTCATATAGATGACGGTTTTGTCTGATTTTTTTTTAACTAGACGGGGTGAAGACTAAGTGTAACGTGCCTAAAAAGTTAGGACGTGTACCTAAAGATTAAGGGGCTGGTGAACTGAGTCATTCGGGTCATAGGCCCGTTGTCCCATGTCTATGTTGGATACTCACGCTCGTGATGTGCTATCAATATTTGGCATGCTTTGGCTAGAAGATCCTTGTTGAAAAGGTTAGCGTGTACCGCTTCCTGCTTAAGTCATTCTTAAAGGATAGACGCCTTCAGCATCTTTTACTGGCTCCTCTGGGAGTGATGCTGGTGGAGTGTCACAAGCCTGAAGATCAAAGGCATCATCGATGTTGGACTACGCTAAACAGTCCGGAAAAGCATTATATTCCTCCATACAAATACAAGACTGCAGTCCCCTCCTTTTCAATCAAGTTCTCTATCAACTTGATGACATGTATTCTCATTCCTGTCCATGATAGCATTATATTTGATTGCATTAAACACATCGGGTTATCGCTTGCTTGCAACCTTACAATGCCCTTTTAGCCAATTCATTTGCACACTTCAACACATAGCTAAAAAATCAACTCAACAACTAGATGCAACCTCAATACTCTGCATACAACGAAAGTTCTAGTGTATATAATTGTGTTTGGCAAATTAATATCAGAAAATTCAGCTACCCTTGATTGTTCAAGTAGGGCACCATCTTCATTGATCTCGATCAAACCTACTCTAGGCGGGGAGATCGGGATAAAAGAGTTGGATGCAAATAATAATAATAATAATAATAATAATTGTTGGATCATTTGAACATTATGAGATTCCTTTGTTCTGATGAACAATAATCATCGGTAATTAGAAGTACATGTCAGGGCCGAACTTATTTTTTTCATAGAAGTATTGCGTATGATCTGGTATTGGCAAAACACGATAGTTAATGAGCTGCATACGAGCAATTTTCCTTTCAATTCTATTCCTAGTAACCAAGAGATATATCTTGTGTTTAAAAACTTATTTGTTGCCCAGTCTTCCGGTAGTAAGATTTCGGAATCTCACTTATATACTCTAATTTTACCATCCATGTCTACTAGCTAAAACAAAAACACAACAATTACAAACAAAAACAAAGGTCAGTTTTAATGTCAAAAAACTGATCTCCATCAGAGGAAGGACTGAAATATAGTTGGCTCTTGCCTTGTTAATGTATAGGCATTTGATGCCCTCTCTGCCGGCGTGCTTAGATGAATAGATGTCCTATGTTAAAATGAAATATAATTACGAAAATATATAATGTATTTATTTTATAAAAAAAAAAAAAGAACAGATGACAACAAACATATAAACAAAAAGATGTTTTCCGATGCGAATCTTCTTGTAATAGTTGCCTGAATAAAAAAATTACAAAGGAGAGATATTTGAGTAGTATATGTCAGCTGTAACTGTCATCATTATTGCACCCCACCGTTTCATTCGTTAATCAAATCCTTTCCCAATTGACCTCAAATTCCGATCCTTATCCAAAACTAAAAAGAATTATGTTGCCCGTCAGAAGTTGTCTATATCTACACAATCACCCCTGCCAAGTCTCAACATCTGTCATTGACACCCCTCCCCCTTCATTAAAAAAAGCTGTTGATGGACTGCTGCTCTCACTCTCTCTCCCACTACAGCAAGCCCTCCCCTGCACAGTGTTCACCATCGCTAGGGCTTCGCGCGAATTTGTCGTTCGACTTGTCCGGCGATCGCCGCCCCTCGCGGAGTTTGAGCGCTCGGCCCAATCGGGCGGCGTCGGTGGCCGTGGCGTGCGAGTTCGGCGGCCTGAACGCGCCGCTCGAGCCGAAGTCGCCCGCCGGGAGGCGTCTGTCCCGCGTGTTGCTGAATGAGCGCGAGTGCTTTCATGGGGCGGCGAAGGAACAGTTGGAGCTGCTGGCTTCCGAGCGGGAGGGAGCCCTGGCCCGCATGGGCTTGAGCTTGGGCTCGACCGAAGCCTGCCTGCACAGGTTATACTCCTTCCCTTTTCATAAATTTTGCCCCTTTGTGAGTTTCTTTGAATTCCTAAAGCAAAATGGAATTGAATTTAAATAACAACTAAACATAAATAGGTTCTTTTAAGGCAAACCTTGGGGGAAAACACAATGAGTGAGGTCGGTATATAGTGGATGTTCAAACTCTAACGTAGGAATAGTCAAAGCGGACAAAAATTACAAAACAAAGGTAGTGCTTGTAGATTGATACTTCCGAGGGTATGGTGACTAGGGTACTTTCTTCAACGGTTGGTGTGAGGAAGTCCTTAGCTTGAACGTTTGACAGTTCGATTTCCTGAGAATGTGTTGGATATAAATCCTTTTAGACTAATGTGTAATGGAATCACACAAAACAAGAAATATTACAGGACACTATCAATAATAATACGTTACAAAGTGAATATGAATAATCTCATCAAGCTATAGAATCAAGCCGAAACTGTCCTAAAAGGTTGATTCGCGTCTTCCAGAACCAGTTGCTCGATGCAATGGGTTTCACGGCACGTAACCCCTAGGATTAGTCTATAGTATTATCCCCGTTTGCACCAACATGCAACAGAGACTCTAGAATGACCTTTTTGACTTTTCTCTTTCACAACTCAGACAATATCAAATTATGTGTATACTGAAATTATCAAAAGTGTATAAGAGGATTTTGGAGTAAGCGTGTGTGTTGTATTGCTTGGCGAATGGCCTATTTATAGAGAAAAAGGGTAAAAATTCTTGAAGACTAAGTAACAAAGATGAGATAAGAGGGATGAATCCCTTTTTAAGTCCACAAAAGGTGGAACACCTGGGAAAATGAATCCCTCCACTATTCAACAAAAGAGGGAGCAGCCTTTGGTGAATTTTTGACAAGGGAAAGGGTGATGGGCCCACATATGGTTAAAATAAAACAACCCCCCTCATGTTTCGAAACACAGACTCGATAAAAGAAGAGGAAACAAAAAATTATGCATCGGCGAGTTATCATGTGGATTGAACTTTTCTTAAGATAAACTACTTTTTCCATTATATATTTTGCTTTTGGCTTGAGAAGGGCAGCTAGGCAATCACAATGCATTGCCACAGATGGACTAGGTTTACTCTACCAAGGTATATCAGCCAAAAAACTTATGAGCCACTATGCTTCAGAACACGCCTTCTCTAAGGCGATCAATTTTGATTCCATTATGGATTTAGTGATAACTATCTGTTTGGACGACTTTCAAGAAATGACTCCTCTAGCTAGTAAGAACACATATCCACTAATAGGCTTCAGCTCATCTGAATCTAAAATCCAGTTAGTATCACAATAACCTTCAAGTACAGAAGAATGACAACAATATGTTAGTCTATAATCAATAGTGCCTCTCAAATATCTCAACAACCTGGATATTGTCATTGAATCATCACAATGCTTATATTTTCTTAGCATTTTCTCAACAAAGTGTGACCGTGGTAATGTTATTGAATCATCATGCCACAAGATCTTGATTCCCAAAATGACATTGGCTTCACCCATATCTTTCATATCAGATTTAGTTGATCACGTGTGTTTCAAACCATACGTGGGTCCCGTCCCCCTTTCCTTTGTCAAAAAACTTCACCAAAGTTTGCTACCTCTTTATTGAATAATGGAGAGATTCATTCTCCTAGCTGTTGCTTTTGTTGACTTAGAAAGGGATTCATCCCCCTTATCTCATCTTCCTTCCTTAGTCTCCAAGATTTTTTACCACTTTCTCTCTATAAATAGGCCATTCGGCCAAGCTCTACAACATACACACTTACTCCAAAATCCTCTTATACACTTTTGATTATTTTAGTATACACATAGTTTGATATTGTATGAGTTGTGGAAGAAGAAAGTTAAGAGGATCGTTTCAGAGTCTCTGTTGCGTGTGCGTGCAAACAGAAATAATACTATAGACTAATCCCTTGTTATGGTGATATCTTGTATTGCGTTTAGGACTGTGATCACGTAAAGATTTCCTAAATTAAATTAAATTTATCAGAGGAAGATCTTATGCAAACCTTGGGACAACACCCCCCCCCCCCCCAAAAAAAAAAAACAAAAAGTCAAAGTCAAGCAGATGCAAAAGACCAATTTGGAAATTTGGAAAGAAATTGAATGTGATGCACAGCTTAAGGATGACTTATATTCTTGGACAAGGGGCGGCCTGGGCCCCAGCCAGTCCCCACTGTATTTCCATCATTAAGTGGCGAGGAAGTTTTGGGCTAAGGTTCAAAGTCTATTAGGCTTCACTGGGTTATATCCAGGCATCTATGCGGAACTGGTCTTCGTATAAGGAGAGGAGGAGGGATCCTAAATTGTGGGATTTCATCCCTTTGTGCTGGTTTTGGAGTATATGGGGGAATGGGGGATAAAGACAGGAAAGGCTTTGAGGGATTGGAGTTGTCTATTGAGGGTCTTGAATTTTGTTTCTGCTCTCTGTTTTTTGTTAAGGGAGGAGGCCGTTAGTGAATCTTATGAGGTTTATTTAGACTCTAGAGTTTTTGGAAGGTTTTACTTTTCTTTTTACTTGGGTTTGCCTCCTGGTTGGTGCTTTTTGCTTAATGTATTACTATTTGGCAATAAATATATTGTGCTGGGCATGAGATGTTGATGTTAGTCGTAACTGAACGAACTTTCTGCCAAAACTTGCCTCCACGTGCACAAACTGATGCACCTTAGATTATGGGACAGATAAGTGATGCTGATCATACCAATCTGTCTTTAGGTGAGTGAAGGCTTGGTGACTGTGTGATTTGTGACACCCATCTATATCTGCTTGTTCTGTTGTTAAATAGAGGTTCTGGATAAGTGCAGTGAGAGAATATTAATGGCATATTTTAAAGGATGTAGAAAGCGTACGACAATTGCATTACTCTCTCGAATTCTACTGTAGGACAATGCTGGACTGTTTCCCCTTTTAATACTTGTTCATCAAAAAGCGGTGTATAGTATTGTCACTAATTTGAATATCTGTCTGAACACCAGGAGGATAGCTGAACTGAAAGAACACGAGTGCCAAACGGCAGTCGAAGATGTCATGTACATGCTTATTTTTTACAAGTTCTCTGATATCAGAGTCCACATGGTTCCCAGGCTCTCCAAATGCATCTATAATAGCAGACTTGAGATATGGCCATCAAAGGACTGGGAACTAGAATCTATTCATAGCTTTGAGGTTTTGGAGATGATAAAGGAACATTTGACCACCGTTGTTGGCTGGAAAGCAGACTCTAATGTGACTGACAATTGGGCCACAACTGAGATCCAACGTCTCCAGATCTGTCGGATCTATGCTGCTTCTATCTTGTATGGCTACTTTCTAAAGTCTGCCTCCTTGAGGCACCACCTGGAAGTGAGGTTTGCTAATGCCAACTACGACCTTGGTGTGAAGACCGGTGCCTCCCTTCCACTATGGTCTTATGGACTAAAGAACATAGCCTTTGATCACATCAGCAACACGCAGTCCACGTCAGTGGGTCCAGTGTCTTGCAGCCAGGTAAAGAAACAGGAGAAACTCAGGTGCTATGTGATGGGATTTGATCCCGAGATACTACAGATGTGTGCAATGCCAAGATCAAAGGAAGCTTTGAATCTAATTGAGAAGCATAGTTGTGCGCTCTTTTGGGACGAGAATATGGGTTTGTTAGAGGCTGACGAGGTAATATCTACATCGCTGGCCAGCCTGAAGAGATTTGTTTTGGAGGCTGTTGCTTTTGGGTCTTTTCTGTGGGACGCAGAAGAGTACGTGGATACTGTATATAAGCTTGAGGACTACTGATTAGAGTAGGAAGAGGTACAGGGATTGCTCGTCGAGCAAGTCTGTCTATAGAGAGAACGAAATACACAAGTGCTGGTTGGGTGAGTCTGTTGTTTATTGTGGCATAGGTATATATTCTGCTTGAATCTGGAAGCATTTTGCCCGTGTCGCATGAGTAGTTAGTGAGAATACTTGTATAGACGTTCTAGATGGTGAAGGTAGATGGCATGCATCTGAGGGTATATAGTAAATTATAGTCACGTTATATTTGATAGTATGGCTGCTTACTTCTTGGTCTCTTTTAATTATCGGGTAGTTTTGTTGAAGCGTGTCATCTCTATCAATTGCTGTTAGTTTACACTCTTGTCTAAACATAGTGGTTTGACTTATCTTTTGACTTTAGCATCAAGACATCTCTATCTATGGCTACCTGCACAAAGAATTAGTTTGCTTATACCCTTAACCAAGACATCAACAATAAACGAGGATAACATTCCGGCCAAAGAATGACTGCCGTTAATGCTAAGACATGTCTACCGATGGCTACCTGCGTAAAGACTAGCGCTTAAGGACAATCCCCCTGTCCCGGAGTACTCGAAATAACATGAAATAAGTAAACAAACCAAAAATAACTAAGATAAAGCCAACAACCAAAAAGGCCGACGCTTGCCATTCGTCAGTAAACAACCCCCAATCAACACCACCCCAAAGCCCACGTTTTTCCTAAGGCCGCCATGCTCACGCGCAACCGTGCGCAGCATCGCCACCCAGAAGGCATCACAACCGTCGGAACACCACCCTCTATCAATCACAACTGTAGGCACCTTCACCGCGGGTAGATCCAAACACACAAAGGCCCCTGCATCAGCCCTGCCAAGCTACACCACTCCATGTCACAACCGCCACCACGACCACCCCAACAAGACCACCAACCCAACCCAAACACTACCACGGTAGCTACCGCAGAGGGCTTAAACCCAACATCAGCTTCAACCACGAGTAGTCCGAGAAGGGGGGAGAGACCGAACTATGAAGGAAAAGGGGGAGAAGAGAGGGTGAAACCTAGTCGAAGAAAGCAGAGCTTCGAACCATGAACCACTATCCACCGCAGACTCCTTCGCCTAACTATTGTGATCACCACCGCCATATATTCCAACCCCCCAATGCTGACACATGACCACTAATCACCAACAGAGATCTACCCAACACCACTAAGAAAAGCTGCCACCTTAGTATCCTGCCCAATCGACCGCCAACCGCAACCATTGACCATAAACAACCACAACCGCCGCGGATAACCCAGCCATCAATACCCAAAGGTGCACAAAAGGCCATCAACCCCTAGATCTAACCCCTCGCACAAACCCATACAAAGGCAAGAAAACAGAAAACCACCACACACCGGAGGTGGTGGTGAGAGTCGATTAAGAAGGAGCGTGAGTTGACCATTGACTCTAACCCGATGGTTTAACGAGGTAACTAAAATACGTTTTCTAATTCAGATAGTATTGAAATATAAAAGTAAGATTTCATTCGCTTTGAGTACGAGCACCTCTATATATATATATATATATATATATATATATATATATATATAGGTACAGAAGATAATTCAAATTTATAAATACCGTAACTTAACAATATAATATTCTAGATTGATATAATATTCTCCCTCAAACACATGGTATTTTGTATAAAAATTTCATGAACTTTGGTTACAAAAAAATAAGAAACACATATGTCTAGCAAGAAGCCTTTCATGATTGCTCCGTAGTGCATGCAATTCCAGCATAAGAGATCTCTTTATTATAATACATACGCCAATAAAAAGTAAACCAATTATTCGTCAATACGACTAAAGGTTGTCAGCAAACTCTGAATTACATGATATAGAAAAAAAAGTGCGTAAGCACCAAAAAAGTGCGAGATTAAAGAGACTAGCTATTTCATAACAACGAGATAATCAATAAATCTAGAAATTAGAAAGAGAACGAGGAAAAAAAGGTAGAAACAGCTTTCCAATTATTTGGAAAGAAGGATATAGAAAAAGAGAATGAGATAGGAATTATATGCCGGAGAGAAAATTAAGTATGAAAGGAGTTTATATACACTTTAGTCGGGAGTAGCCAAAAAAAATAGAGAAACATAACTAGTTGTCAAAGATATTTTTTTGTTTAAGATCGAATGAGGAATGTCGAATAATTGATTGCCAAACGTGAGCAACCTAAAAACTTGAGAATAGAGCTTATTGCATCTAGATAAGCAAAAATAACAAAAGAGAAAGAAAGACATGTGTGGCCAGGCGAACAGCATGATGTCGTCCACCTAGATGTTGAAGCACTTAGAGGGACTCTCTAGACGGTATTGTTCTGTTCTTAGTACCATATTGAAATATAAAAGTAGGATTTCATGGTTGAGTACAAGCACCTATATATAGGTAGAGAGGATAATTTAAATTTATAGATAATTCAACCTAACAATATTATCTCCAAAGATAACTAATTACTTCCTATCTTAAAGAAATGAAGAATTGTATTCATTGGTGTGTCTTTACAGAATGGCAAAGCATGCCTTTATATACTGCACAACAATCAGTTTAGATCCTAAAATCAAACTAATCTAGATCCAAGAATCAAGTTAATTTAGATCCAAGAATCATGCTAATTTAGATCCTAAAATCAAGCTAATATGAGATTATTCTCCTTTACTCCCCTTCAAGTTGGAGCATGGATATTTGAAATGCCCAACTTGCCCAGTAAAATGTGGAAGCGTTCCTGACCAAGTGCCTTAGTGAAAATGTCTGCAAGCTGATACTGAGACGAAATTGGTCGAGGTAAAAAAGCTTTGGACTGAGTGTGGTGCCGAACAAAATGACAGTCTATTTCAATGTGCTTTGTGCGCTCGTGGAACACTGGGTTGGCCACAATGTGTAATGCGGCCTGATTGTCACAAAATAAGGAAACTGGATTTTGATGTGAGACCCCTAAATCAGAGAGGAGTCGAAGAAGCCAAATAATCTCACTTGCGGTGGTGGCCATTGCCCTGTATTCTGCCTCAGCGGTGGAACGCGAGACTATGGATTGTTTCTTTGAACACCAGGAAATGGGTGAAGATCCCAAAAACACGATATACCCAGTGGTAAATTTGTGAGTTGTTGGGCAGCCAGCCCAATCGGCATCGCAATAAGCACGTAGTGATAGAGAATTATTGGAGGAGAGCAAAATACCTTGATCGGGTGAATTTTTGAGGTAGCGAAGAATGCGTATGGCAGCATCATAATGTGGTCGTCTTGGCTTGTGCATGAATTGACTTAGGATGTGAACTACATAACTTATTTCTGGACGAGTGATCGTGAGGTAGAGTAATCTGCCAATGAGACGTCTATATTGTCCTGGATCATCACATAGTTCTCCTGAATTAAGATCAAGTAGATGTTGTTCAGCCATGGGTGAGGAAGATGGCTTGCAACCTGTTAGACCACATTCCGTTAAAATGTCAAGAACATATTTGCGTTGGCTTAACACGATGCCATCAGAAGAACGTGCCACCTCAATGCCGAGAAAGTATTTGAGTTTACCGAGATCCTTAATATAGAACTTAGTATCCAAGTAGTGTTTTAGCCAAGAAATTTTAGCTGAATCAGTCCCCGTGACAATCACATCGTCAACATAAATAAGGACAGCAAGAAAAGATCATTTACGAGCGAAGGTGAATAAAGAATGATCAGATTGAGACTGAATAAAACCGACTACAAGTAAGGACTGAGTAAACTTGTGATACCAATTGCGTGAAGCCTGACGAAGCCCATAAAGAGACTTTTGAAGACGACACACACGATTATCCCCCTGTTTAGAAAAACCTTGAGGAATCTTCATGTATACTTCCTCTTCTAGATCTCCATGCAAAAAGGCGTTGTTGACATCCAACTGATGGAGTTCCCATTTCTTTATTGAAGCAATGGCAAGAAGACACCGTACCGTAACTAGTTTGGCAACTGGTGCAAATGTTTCATGAAAATCTAGACCTTCAATCTGGGTGTATCCCTTAGCCACAAGTCGCGCTTTGTATCTCTCCACAGTGCCATCTGGGTGGAATTTGACTTTATATACCCACTTAGAATCAATGGCATGTTTCCCAGATGGTAATGGCATAAGTGTCCAAGTGTTATTAGCTTCCAAAGCAGAGATCTCCTTGGCCATGGCATTCCTCCAATGAGCATGTTTCACTGCCTGAGAAAAATATTTGGGCTCATCGACCGAAGAGATGGCCGCTAAAAATGCAGTGTGAGTTTTAGAAAATTTGGAATAAGAAATATTATGGGACAGAGGATATACCGTCGAGTTAGCAGATGGAGAGGAAGAGTGCGAAGTAGATGAAGGCGGGGCAAGGGATGGTGGCAATGTATAATTGTACCCAGAAAGATTCTTGGACACCTGTCTTGTGCGCTTAGAAGGCACAATCGGAGGTTCATTTACAGGTAAGGCAGATTGCTCAGTTCTGATGGGTGACTGTATGGTAGATGGTGACAACTCAGCAGATCCTGGTGCTTGATCCAAGGGTATCTGGTCTTAGGATGAGGATGATCCAAGAGACAGGGGTTCAAGGTCGACGTTGTGGGGTGAGTTTGATCTAGTTGGCACATCACTGGTCTGAGTTGATTTACTAGTTTTACCTGTGGGTGCATGGCTAGCTGCTTGACACTCCCAATCAATTGAAAGATGATCTGTTAACCCAAAAGGAGTGTGGCAGGCTTGTAGGTCAGCAATATTATCTTTTCTGTCAGCAAAAGGAAATATGCTTTCAAAAAACTAAACATCTCTTGAAGAGTAAATCACTTTGCTCTCCAAATCATAAATCCTATATCCTTTCTGCCCATTGGGATAACCAACAAAAATGCCAGACTTACTTCGAGGGGCGAACTTATCATGTGGCTTGCCATTCATGTGCCCATAACAGAGACATCCAAAAGTTCGCAAATGATCATAGTTAGGTACCTTACCAAATAATACTTCATAAGGTGTTCGGTTTTGGAGCACAGAAAGTGGCATGCGGTTGATTAAGTAAGCAGCGGTAAGTACGCACTCCCCCCAAAATCTGACTGGAAGTTTGGCCTGGAATCGTAAAGCTCTAGCTACCTCTAAGAGATGTCTGTGCTTTCGCTCCACCGCTCCATTTTGTTGCGGTGTATCCTTGCAGCTTGTTTGTCTGTCCATTCCATTCTCAAAATAATGATGTAATAATTCACGATGTCCAAATTCAAGACCGTTATCAGTTTTAAAAACCTTGATTCTGGTGTTAAATTGTGTCTTAACCCAGTTGAAAAACATCAAGAGGTAGTGTCTAGTTTCGGACTTGAACTTCATGAGAAAGACCCATGTGGCTCGACTATGATCATCAACAATTGTGAGAAAATAATGTGACCCAGAATGAGATTTAGTACGGTATAGACCCCATATATCACAATGGACTAAATCAAAGTTGTGCATTGATTTATTTTTTCTATGTGGAAAAGGCAATCTAGTTTGTCTAGCCTTGCAACAAGCATCACAAAATAAAAGTTTTGGCGAATTGAAAGTAACAGGTAAGTTGGAAACCAGCGAGATACAGTTCATTGGTAGATGCCCTAGACGACGGTGCCATAAATCTGTAGTGTTATGTCCTTTTGACAGAAACGCCTTCCCCGCCCTTGTTGGTTCCAAATGATATAAGCCATTTCGCACTCTACCCACTCCAATCGGCTTCCTCGAGAGTAAGTCCTGTATCACACAAAATTCAGATCCAAAAATTAGAACACAGTTGAGATCTCGAGTCAATTTACTGACTGATAATAGGTTAAAACAAAAATTAGGCACTCCCAAAACTTGTTCGAGATGCAAATTGGGGCCAAGATTTACTCGTCCCAAAGCATAAACCGGGATGGTATCACCGTTGGGAATTTGAACCGGGGGTACACCTGGATTTGTATAAGCATCGGACATAGTATCAATTTTACATGATATATGATCTGTGGCCCCTGTATCAATAATCCACGAGTTTGGCTTACCAGATATATTTTGTGAGGTCATATTTGCAGAAGGCCCATTAGTGGGTCCTGATTGGCGGCCCAAAAGATCAGCAAGTCTTTGCATTTCACTGGGTGTGAAGCTTGGAAATGACACAGACTCGTCGGATGTGGCAACGAATTGCTGTGAAACCCTTGTCGCTGGTGCTGTGTCTCCGGCAGTGCGCGACCATGGTTGATATGCAGGGCTGTGATTTGGAAATGGTACGGATGCGTCGGCAGTAGCTGCAAACGGCTGGGCAATTGCCGCCGACGATGCTGTGCCTCCGGATGCGCGGAGCCATGGCTGATTTCCTCCTCTTGGTTTGGGCCTTCTTCATCCAGGTGGATATTCGATGATCTCATAACAGTTCTCTCTAGAGTGATTGGATGGATTCCACTAGGTACAGTGTAATCCACCATGCCGTCTTTCTCCAGAATTTTCACCACGCCGATCAATTTTCTGGTCACCTCCATGCCGCATATGTGGTGCTTTAGCCAATAGAGTTGTGGCCTCGATAGTAGGGACACGCGCAACAGCAACCACTTGCTAGTTTTCTTCTTAGGCAGCCACGGCATATGCTCTCCCAAGTCCTGGCAATGGATCGATGCTCAGGATTTGGGATCGCACCGTCTTGTAAGTATCATCCAATCCCATCAAAAAATCGAAGACTTTATCTTCTTCTCGCATTTCCTGCATTTTCTAAACAGGGGGAGAATCGTGTGCAGTCTCAATCTAATCATTCTTTATTCACCTTCATGTATACTTCCTCTTCTCACGATTGTTGATGATCATAGTCGAGCCACATGGGTCTTTCTCATAAAGTTCAAGTCTGAAACTAGACACTACCTCTTGATGTTTTTCAACTGGGTTAAGACACAATTTAACATCAGAATCAAGGTTTTTAGAACTGATAACGGTCTTGAATTTGGACATCGTGAATTATTACATCATTATTTTGAGAATAGAATGGACAGACAAACAAGCTGCACGGATACACTGCAACAAAATGGAGTGGTGGAGCGAAAGCACAGACATCTCTTAGAGGTAGCTAGAGCTTTACGATTCCAGGCCAAACTTCCAGTCAGATTTTGGGGGGAGTGCGTACTTACCGCTGCTTACTTAATCAACCTCATGCCACTTTCTGTGCTCCAAAACCGAACACCTTATGAAGTATTATTTGGTAAGGTACCTGACTATGATCATTTGCGAACTTTTGGATGTCTCTGTTATGGGCACATGAATGGCAAGCCACATCATAAGTTCGCCCCTCGAAGTAAGTCTGGCATTTTTGTTGGTTATCCCAATGGGCAGAAAGGATATAGGATTTATGATTTGGAGAGCAAAGTGATTTACTCTTCAAGAGATGTTCAGTTTTTTGAAAGCATATTTCCTTTTGCTGACAGAAAAGATAATATTGCTGACCTACAAGCGTGCCACACTCCTTTTGGGTTAACAGATCATCTTCCAGTTGATTGGGAGTGTCAAGCAGCTAGCTATGCACCCACAGGTGAAACTAGTAAATCAACTCAAACCAGTGATGTGCCAACTAGATCAAACTCACCCCACAACGTCAACCTTGAACCCCTATCTCTTGGATCATCATCATCCCAAGACCAGATACCCTTGGATCAAGCACCAGGATCTGCTGAGTTGTCACCATCTACCATACAGTCACCCATCAGAACTGAGCAATCTGCCTTACCTATAAATGAACCTCCGATTGTGCCTTCTAAGCGCACAAGACAGGTGTCCAAGAATCAAGTTAATTTAGATCCAAGAATCATTCTAATTTAGATCCTAAAATCAAGCTAATCAAGCTAATATGAGATTATTCTCCTTTATATCTAAAAGTTGAACTTAGCGATTCTAGATTGATCTAATATTATCTAACTTGAGTGTCTTCATAATATGGCTGTTCATAATCATTTCACATTGCTTGAATTGTGAAATCTGGGGGAAGAGGCAGAGACTGACGAACAGCCATCGTGAATCTGTGATGCTTCACAATTGAACTAGGAAGATAGTAGTTCCCTTTTTCGAACATATCGGAAGAAAGTATGGCAAGCCTGAGGAACTTGAAAGAGGAGTTCCTCGCAGTAACTCTGCAAGACTTCCTAAAGTTTCTGACGATCGGACTCAATGCAGGCTTTGTTAGAAGCCTGGCCTTTGATGGGAGTCACATTGTTGGAGCCAGTGACTTGATAAGGGAACGGATATAGGCTGACTCAAGGTCATGAAGTTCTTGCAGAACCACCTTAAGGGAACTTTACACAAAGTTTGGATGCGTTTCAGCTTTCTTCAGCAAGGAGAAAGAGAGAAAAAGAGCGTTGGAGTACCGATCACCGGAACCCATGTCTCATGGGCGTGCTTTGTTGATATCAGCAAAGTGCACGCTTTTACACCCGATACAGGGTCTATTCGTATGCTAGACCTATATACAATTCAATTCTTGAAGTCAACTATTCCTTGGATGGAAGCTTACATTTCTAATGTTACTAATATGTGCAAACAACAACGACTCCCTTATTATTACCACACTCATGCGACCATTAATCACCACGAAACCTTCTCTTTTTCTTGAAATCTCTTCGCCCACAAATGGCTGTTTTCCTCCTCAATATCATTTTCTTGGCCTTGACCACGTTATCAAGCATCATCTCTCATTTGATTTTCACGGTAACATGGTACCTTATCGTGCTGATGATCCATGCATTCAAAGTCCCTGGCGAAGCAATTCAAGGCGGTTTAGAGCAGGTCGCGAACTTTATCAAGGCGTGTTTCGAGTATGTCCTGGAGCAAGTAATGGAGGTAATAAGCAGTCTTATTTCTAGTGCTTTTGACCTTGTCAAGGACGGCGTTTCGGGTTCTGCAGCTGCCATGGTAACTGCCATCGCAGGACTAATGGACGCGGCCAGGACTTCGCTTGCTGGGTGGTTGGAAGATCTCCCGGAGGGACTTGAAGCGTTTTCAGAGATGATTTCTACCATGGTGATGGATTTATGGAATAACTGCAAGGAAGCTGCAGGCTATAGTACGCAGAACGCTTGACTGTTTTTTGCGATTATGCTTTGAAGGGAGAGAAGAAATGAAGTTGTTGTAGAGATATATTTGTGTATACATGGAAGTCGCTACAGTTCATTATTTTCCTTTATAATCAAATTTTAGCAGTCGTATGAACAATTTTGGTTGGTTCTTTTTGAAAATGTTATGAGAAGTAAAAAGTACTGGAATATTGGGACAATTGGTACGTACTATCTAGAATCGTCAAATTATAACTTTTGTCCTTCGCACTGAATGGTCCAGACCGATGGATCGGAACTATGCCGAAGTTGGACAAGATCAACTAAAAGATTTCTCGTTTGCGACAGGGGTTTTACGCGGTTTGTTTGACATTGGGAGAAAAGCAATTCTTCTTTGACAAATTGGAAGATCAAACGTGGAACAGAGGAGGACCAGTCAACCGGACCGGGCTAGGCTCTGGGCTTTGGGCTAATAACAAACTAAGCATACACAAAAGAGATAAAGAAGACCCAAAACTCTAAACAGATTTTTTTTTGGTGCAAAACTCTGAACAGATGTGCAAGACAAATACACAAATAGTCACATAGTATTTTGCACAAACATAAGTTTGAGTGAATGGTGGCCCATGGGCCGGCCAGCCCATTTTGCATGTGCATTTTGTGCAGCACATTCCCTTTGCAACTAGCTCTGTTTTGGGTTTTGAGTTTTAACAGGATCTATTGGCTTATCCTAGTCTACAAATAAAAACAGTGACACTTTCAATAAAACACCACATTTTCAATCCAATATGAAAAGTCTAACTATTGAAATTACATTAAGCTACATTTTGTTTACAAGAATTAACAGAAATTAAAAAAAAGACGAGAATACCCCTAGAGCAAGACAATATAATTAAAGGGCTAATTACACCTATGTTTATGAGATTAGGATATAATTACAGGTAAAGACAATAGTTTGGAGAGATTACACTTATATCCGTTGACCAAACAGAATCTTAAAAACTCTCACAATTTTAATGAAAAGACATTATTGTCCCTAAGTTAGAACCTTATTTTTTTTTTAATGCCATTACTTTATCTTTAAAAAAAAGAAAAAGAAAGATTAATACCAAACTCTAAACCCTAATTTGCTAAGGTTACACTTTCCCAATCCCTCACCCCGGCAGCCCCTTCCTCATCGCCGGTAGTCCCTTTCCCCGCCGACGGCCCATTCCCTCACCCCGGCAACCCCCTTCTCCGTCGGTAGTCCCTTCTGTTCTTCCCCGAACAAAGCAGTTCCACCGCAGCCCCCCATCGTTGTAAACAGATCCACCTGTCGCCGACCATCCAAGACTCTATCGCCCTCCGTCCCCTTCTGTTCTTCGTCGAAAAAAACATATCCACTAGTTGTCGATCTCCCCCCGTCCCCTTCTGTTCTTAACCGGAAAAAATAGATCCACCTGTCGCGACCATCCGAGACTCCATCGCCCCCCGTCCCTTTTCTATTCTTCGTTAGAAAAAATAGATCCACCCGTAGTCGACCATCTGAGACTCCATCGCCCCCCGTCCCCTTCTGTTCTCTCTCAATCGGCAGGTGTGGGTGGGTTGACCAAATTAAAATTCGCAAATTAGGGTTTTGAACTAACCTGCTCATCCTGCTCATTCGCAAATTTGAACTAACCTGCTCATATTGAAATCCTAATTTGCAAATTAGGATTTTGAAACCCTAATTTTCAAATTAGGATTTTCAAAGCCTAATTGGCAGATTAGGATTTTCAAAGCCTAATTGGCAGATTGAGAAATTTTGATGAAATGGATTGCAAAGATTGAGAACAAATCAAGGTTGTAAAACCCTAATCTATAAATTAAGGCTTAAAAACTTAATTTAAAATTTTAAAAATTATTCTGTATATACAGTATAATGGGTAGTGTTGTCAATTTTAAAATACGAATTGATGACATCATAAAAAGTACACTTTACTTTTTGGACAGAACCCTGACGGATACGGCTGATACATTTTAAAAGTGTTTGGTTACGGAATGTTACATTTTAAAACATAATGTCCTTGACTGTAATTATACCCTAATCTCAGGGGCATAGGTGTAATTAGCCAATTACTAAAAGTATCATCGTAATCCCACAACTCTACTATTGCCGCCGTTCCACCTCTCCAACTATTGCCGCTACTGCCACTACCCTCTGTCTAAACCCCCAATCCCGCAACCACTCGTGACGTGCACCCAATCACACCATTCATACAACATTAATATGTCTCAAATACACCCAAAAAAATGCCATCACAAGAAGTAAGGTACCTCCTTTGTCAATATATATCGGTTCTACATGATTTCCATCATTCACAGGAAATGCTTCAAAGTTGTTAGTTTCATCAAAACATATTTGCGGAAATTTTGGCTAGCAAAGAAGCTTTGCCGCAATTGGAATCAAGTGCCACTAACAACTTGGGGAGGACTGCTATTTCCTAAAGTTGATTTATACACTATGGCTAACGGCGGTTTCAGTTCATATAGCATATTGGGCTTAGAAATAGCAACACTGCCGAATTTATGAGTTATATGGCAAGGACTGCAGAATTCTTAGAATAAGAGGCTCAAAAAAGTGATCTTGAAATGTGACGCCTTGGAAGCAACCGAAGCAGTAGCAAGTAACTCCTCCGTGTATCCAATAGGAATGAGATTGCATACTACTGTTGATTTGGCAGGAGACTAATGCACGTGCTGCAAGTCAGCCAATCAAACAAAAGTGGAATTCATGGAAGTGGAATTCAGGGACTTCGAATTTTGACCGTTCCACCTACAGAGATCTTTCAGAAATTATAATGGCAGATGCTCGTAACGCACACCGTTCATGAGGGAATAAAGTGTAGTGCTCATGCATCATTCTAAATGCACGAAAAAAAGAAAGAAGAAGAGTTAATTTTGCATGAGCATTGATAACTATTACTTCGTACGTCCCTAATTAACGATCATATTTGACTTACACGTAATTTAGAATATGAGTTAGTTTCACATTTTATCCTGAGTGGGAAGGGAGAATGGGCAAGAGGATAAAAAATGAATTAGTAAAAGATTAAATGTGAAGAGAGAGATAAAATAAAATAAAAATATAAGAAGTGTAAATATGAGAAAGTGTCAATAAAATCTTTCTTATTAATTTTAAAAGTGATCTTTATTATTTTTTTTTAGAACAATTCAAAAAGGAATTAAGATCAATTTTGGGTCGAAGGGAGTATAAATGAACATAAAGGTGTGCAACAATATTGAGCTTCTTTAAAGACTGACCGTCTCTCTGGAGAGGCGTTATAGTTGATAAACTCTCTCAACCAAACCTCTCTCTCTCTCTCTCATCCTTCTCCGTCACCACTGCCGATCTTCCCAGTGCATGGTGACGTGGTAGCTTAGATCTGTGTTTGACTAAGGTGTTCTTTTGGGTTCCTGGGGGTACGGTGGGTTGGACGGCCTCGTTGTGAAGGATAGCCAGCCATCGGTCAGATGCGGTCATCCATATTCTCCAATGCCGGTAATCGGTTCGAGTTTGAAGCTGGGTATTGTTGTTAGGGTCCTAGGGTGCTCGTCGGTTAGGTTTTGGTGGCCGAAGATTGCGAGTGTAATCTGCTCGCGGGGTGATCCTTGATTAGGTGTTGAGGTGTTCGTCTTTAGGTGTGGGTTCTTCGGATCTGATGTCGTCAAACTTTACTTCACCTCCCATCCCATGTTGATATGTTGCTCTCAACGAAAAAGGGACCAAAAATCTCAAAAGAATCATAGGCAAGAGTTCGGATTTGTGCAGATATTCCTTCGTCTTGAGAAGGATTGGTGAGTCTAGGCTAGGTTTTCTTCTAGGGTTTATTTTCTCCCTCCCCTCTAGCTCTTCCCCCTTCCCCCCTTGCCCTAGAAATGTTTGTTAGGTTCGATTGGCGGTGGAATTGTGTTTGCGTTGGTTGATTTGGTGGATTTGGTCAATGAAGTAACGACGGAGGTTGCTGTCGACGGTCAATATGAGGTGACGGTGGAAGTTGCAGTTGGTGGTTGACGGTTGTCTGACGTGTTTTGGATTCCCTCAGCTTGGCTACTTTTGGATTTTCCGGCGGGATTACTGTTGTAATCAAGGGTTTCGGCAAGAACTTTTGGATTGGGTACACCTTGTTGCCTGTTAGGGTATTCCAGGGCTAGGCAACGGAGGGATGGCTAGAGAAGGTGCGGATTCCGACACCAGCATGGATGCACGAGGTTCCGGGGCCAGCATGGATGCCAATATCATGTCCGCTGGTTGGCGGTAGGCAATGTGGCATGCTGTTGTTTAATTTCCATTGGTTGCTTTATTTTGATATTAGGGATAATTATGATAATATTCACGAGATTAGGGTAAAATTATAGGCGTGTCTATTAGTTTGTACAAATTACAGTGTCCGTTTAATTTTGAAAAACCTAACGGTTTTAAAAAATGACTTTATTGAAGGTTATTTTTTTCAATAGCCATTATTTCGTTCCTTCTATTCGTTCTTTTCTTTTTGGATAACAACCACCGTAGTACCACCGTGACCATTGCTAGCCACCAGAGATCCGCTTCCATTTCTCATCACCACTAAAACCTCACCACCAATGGACAAAAACAAACCAAAAGCACAAAACAGGCAACGCCATCAAATTCAAATGTAATCTTAATAATAAGCAGCACCATCAATCTAGAAAACTCCGCCAAACGGTATCGCGAACTTGATGCAGATCCCTCCCTTTGAGGGTCCGGCCAACGCCTTCCATAACCGAACACGCCAACACCGGCGACTGCCTCACCGCCACTACCACCTCGTGGGGTGGAAGCACCTCAGCCTCACCCTCTACTACCCAATCGTTATCGAATCTGTTCTGTCGCACAGCCTTCGACACGATCAGGACGTTCGTCGACTCCGTCGAAATTACCCTCAACGACGTCCTGCTACCACACCGACGCTGACGACTTTTGGCATTTATCGTCGGAATACACACAAAGCAGTCCACAAACATGTCTGTCATACAACGGCGGTTACGAGGTGGGGAGGAGGGTGGGGGCAGTGGTGACGGGACGGAGGAAGTTGGAACAAGAGAGAGAGGGTTTCAATAAGGAAAAAAAGCACAAATTTAGAAGGAAAAGAAAAAAGGCGGCTTAAGTCTATAATTTGGAAAAAAAAACAAGGCTTATTTGCTGTTAGAGAGATCCTAATTAAAGAGAGAGAATTAGGTTTGAAAAAATTAGGGTTTTTAATCTTTATTCAGTGTGTGTGTGTGTGTGTATAGTATAATGGTAATATTGACATTTAGAAAATATACGTAGATAACATCAGCCAAAAAGTATATTTTTTTAACAGATCTGAGATGAATGAACACGACAAATATATTTTAAAAATTTTCGATCATGATATGTTACATTTTAAAAAATTTCGATCATGGTATGTTACATTTTAAAACTTATTGTCCTCAATTATATCATAACATAAGGAGTACTACTGTAATTATCCCTTCGTATCATCTTCTGCTTAATTAGGTGTCTTATCTGTTGCAATCCACAATTATCATGTTTTACTTAGGTTTTATCTTATCACAGGTTATAACTAGTTGGTGTATTTAGCTTGTTTTATTAGCTGGTTAAATTTTCTTGTTTTTATCTTATTTTTCTTTTGGTTGTTTACTTGATGGAGATGTCATCCATTTTATTGTCTTTTACTTTTCAACTACTCTTATGTATATCAGATTTCAAAACATATTCTGGTATAGATTTTAAAATTCTCTCCCAAAAAAATAAAAATCTTTAAAGAATAGTACTACCAAGATAGTTTACAAAGAATAGTGGGACCAGGTCTGTAGCAAATGTACAGCTACTTTTCCAGTTGATTTGAGGCTGTCAGAACACCGCACTCGTTGCATATTGTCCTGAGTGAAACAGTTGTCATGTCCCTGTCATATCTTTTGCTTGCTGTTCAAATACAGATGTTCCACATGGTTGACTTGTCGATCATCGGAAACGGAGTGGATATTCCTTCTTTCACCCTGGTATATATTTTTACTTCCCATAAAAATAAAAATAAATTTGCGGGCCCCAACATTGCCCCTCAGCGTGCCACAAATTAGATCCTGATCTCACTGATTTTATTTCTATTCCGGCCACCAACAAACGTTGCCATGCTCAAGCATTTAACACGGGGTCTCTAATGTCACTCTCGAATCATTATATTGAGATATTTATGTCAAAATTCTAAAGCTACCACCCTCGAAAACTGAAAACTAAAACTTAGGTGGTCACACAATAAGATAATAATGAAACTTGAAATCAAGTTCAATCTGTAGGCAGTAAATCTAAACGTTCAAGCATCATTTCACGTCAAGGCAAGAAATAAAGTATCAACCACTTCACCTCAACGGTAGCAGCTGGACAAGACCTATTACTATCAAAGCAGGTAACATGAAAAAGTCTGGAAAGTTTAGGCTTAAGCAGCAGCACCCTTGCCTTTCTTCTTTTGGAGTTTCTTCATATAAAATTCCAGCTCTTTCCCCTCCAAAATGTATCTATCAATTGAATGCAAGTACAGCATGTCAGATCAATTTATGGTAAACATATAGGCAATGCTTGATATGACTTATCCATCGGCTCTATTATGGCTTAGGCTTACCCATCGGCTCTGCCACATTGACCAGGACGGGAAGAGATGCAGGCCAACAGCCTACCACCACCAAACTGCTCTTCAATGTGTGCATCAAGTTTACGGCCCTCCTGACGCTTCTCAATCTTCCTGATGACATGGTTGCTCTTCTTAGCTTCCTCAGCAGCACCATCTCCTTCCTGCTACCATCATTAAATCAGCAGTTCAAATGATAATGTGAAATTGTAAAATGATGAAACCATATGAAAGTTGAGGGCCTAGACGTTTCCCAATTTTTTATTGTTGAGTTCATCACAAAGCCTGTAATTCCTTCTCGCTTTCTGTGAACTATGAAAAGTAATCCCTTTCTGACAAAAACTTTTTAACATCCCAAAATCTTCTAAATTGATAATCTTTCTCTGCATATATAGATGATCTGTTGCACCTAAATTGCAGGTTCTATATACCAAGCAAACTAAAAAAGAACACCCAGAAACCACCAAAAAAAAATTTATGGCAAACAACCAAACATATAACGAGAATCACGACACGAAACTAGAAGCGAACTTAAGAGAATACAAATAAAAGAAGAGGATAAAAAGAAGGGCAAACATAAAAGGACCAATTAAATTGACAAGCTCATGATGCTAGCCTTGATAATTTTAGCAACTGGTACAGAACTAACTCATGTTTACATTCTTTTCCAATATTTTCTTATTTTTACAATCCCTTTTCCATTTCTCGAAGAAAGGACTGGCAGTGGTAAACCAACCAGATAACCGCACATGACAGGAGGGAAAAGATAAGAATGTTATATTTAGTGGAGCATTGAAACAGAGTTAATTTTCTTCCCTCCTTTGGGCATTAGTAAATCACTGAACCCACAGTACATACCGCGGTGAGAGCATGATTAAGGATAATTGGGTTGATCGCACAACTGAGAAAATTTACAGGTTATCTTGAGAATTGCATTCAAACTGCTACCAAGGACAAAGTATCCCGCATCACGCTGCATGTGGAATAAAAAATATGACACTGATGACTGGGCAAAGCATATATTTAAATGATCTCCTATTCACAAAAGCACTACTGCTGTACGCATGTGAAACTTAATTATGTGTACTGTACTGTACTGTACTGTACTGTACTAGGAAGGTCTTTGCACCAACATCATTTCACTAGACCACAACAGAAACTACAACCAATATCATAATCTACTCCAGAAGTAAATTGAGGACAGTGGAACGAACAAAGTAGCAAACACGCATCTGCTACATGTAGGCAAAAAAATAACAGTTTTAAATTGCCGAAGAGTACCTCAGCTGTTTCCTTCTTAGCAGAACCCTTCTTCTTTCTACCAATGTCAACACCATAGTGCTGGAGGTACCACTGCTTAAAGGGAGCTGCATCCACCTGAACTATTGCACTCTTCACCAAAGTTTGTGTACGCACAAGCTCATTGTTCGAGGCATTGTAAACCACGTCAAGAAGACGAGTCTTACGAGTGACAGCCTCACTACCCCAGGAAAAATTCCCGGTGTCCAATCTGAGGGCCCTCCACTTCACATTGCCTCCTCGTACACGGATTCTCCTGACTGTCTTGTTGCTTGAAAGCTTAGTATTTGCAGGCTGGCGACCCAGTTCATACCTTTAGAGCAAGCAAAAACAATCACGCATTATACAATAAGACTTCAATACCCTCAAATGTAGGGGAATGATGCCAATGCAATTTTCCCCTTCTTGGAAAGGGCAACAAAAGGAAGTGAAACAGAAGAAGTATGCACTTCTTTATTCGTTACGCTAGCTAGCTTTTGCTATCAACGTATTGCCTTCTCAGAACTTGGGGTAGAGAGAGTACTCTATCACTTAATAGACAAAACTACATTTAAGCATCACAATCAATTGACATTTCCAGTATGCAATAGTCATTTCAATGTCTGCTCATAATCCAAACTCTTACCGAAGCATACAGGAGAAAACATACAAGAAATAAAATCAAGGACTCCAAGTTATCATACAAAACATTAATCTCTTAACAGAAAGGTTTTTAACTATTCTCAGAGATCGTGATTTCAAGGCATAGCAAATCATAGTTCGACTCGAGAATCTTCCCGAGCACGTCCCAATGCAAATTGTGACTCAGTTTGTAACCAATACCATATTAAAGAGGGGGATTCCATTAAATCTTATCCTAGAGTGCATATGATCTGATTGAGTCAGCTTCAAAATCAGGAATAAACTCGGATCGTAATAAAGGCATAAAAGCACCTAACTCGCGTAATTTCTAGAAAAGCAAAATAACGCATCAATCACCCATTTCAAGCAGGTGAGAACACAACCAAAAATCTCAATGAACCCTGTAAGAACAAGATAGCAAAAACAAGGACCGGTAAGACGCATCATACACGTTAAACAGAAGTGAGACTATTAACAACGCAGAAGATATACAACAAAAGCTTACTTTCGCTTCTTCCTCCAGGCTTTCTTCTTGCCGCCAGTGGCACGCCTCTTGTGCATAGAGTCACGAGAGATACCTGCCAAACAGACAACATAAATGCCATTGAAAGGAGTGAGATAGAGATATGAGTATGAATTCGTTATAGAACAATGTGCATTAGGGCTTGAGACTCATACCCATGTTTGCTGATCTGCAGGCCTCTCTCCTCCCACCTCTCTCTCTAGAGAATGACTGACTGAAGAATGCGCCTCTCAACTAAAACGATAAAACCCTAGCCCTAGCGGCTGGGAGGGTATATACCGGTCATTTAGCAAATTGGCTGTGCGGCCCATCAAAGAAAAGGCACGCGGCTGCTCCTGGGCTTAAATGAGTAGAACCCAACTTGAAAAAGTTGACCCAAAGCAACAATAAGTCTCGGTTTCTAAGTCAAGTTGGCTAGAGTTGTCAAACGGGCCGGGCGGCCCGCGCCCCAGCCCGACCCTGCCCGAAAAAGCCCGGGCTGGCCCGGCCCTGGTATGAACAGTGCAGACCCAAAATTTTAGGGCCTTGGACCTAGGCTTGGACCAGACCAAGGTTTCAGGAAAAATGGCCAGGCCCGGCCCTAAAAAAGCCCGGAAAAAGCCTAGCCCGGTTTTGGCCAGAAATTGGCCCGATTTTGGCCCAAATTTTGGGCTGACCCACTTTTTTAGGGCCCAAATTCTGGGCTGGCCCAATTACTTGTGTTGCATTCAATCTTTTTCTTCTGATTTTTTTGTGAATTTTTAGAACAACCCTTTATATGTAAACTTTAATTGTACTCATTATTTTTATTCTAGTTTGACCTGCTAGGTCATATTTAATATGTAATTGGAATTTTAGTTTAATGTGAATCTTTGTATGTAGCAAAATCTCTCACAATATAAGCCCTAATATGTAATTGGAATTTGAAGGGTATAGGGCATAGAAGATCATTTTCCAGAACATTTTTAGACGCTCTTATTGCTGCTTCTTCTTTTTTCCATTTCTTTCTTTTCATGCTTCTTCGTTCTTGTTTATGCTACTTCCTTCTTTCCTCTGCTACTTTATTTTCATGCTTCTTAACTGGATTTTTGCTGCTGCTTCTTCTTTCTCAAACCTTATCCCAGTGATTATGACACGTATCTTTTGATTGCTGTAAAGAAATTAAAATTAGGTAATATATAAAATTTACACCTTTAAATATGTATATATAGGTAGCGTAGTTTAGCAATGTCCAAAATTCTTCTACGCTTTTTTTTTTAACTAGCAGAAAGAATAAGTTGTTTCAGTTAAATATTGAAGAAGTTTGTTCATAAATTGAGGATAAAAAAAAGTTGCATGGACACACAACAGTAAAAACTCTCAAAATGAGCTTCTATTAGCTTTACTTATGACATTCTTTAAAAATTTAGACTTTTCTATGTAATACAGTCATTAGAAACCTATTTTTACCGTAATTAAAGCCATTACCTTGAATAACAAGAAAATACAAAAAAAAAGTAAAAAAAATTGGGCCCAGGCCCGGCCCAAGCCCGGCCCTAAATATTGGGCCTAGGGCCTGGGCTTGGACTGGGCCCAGATATCCCCACATTCTGGCCCGGCCCGTTTGACAGCCCCTCTGGCCCGGCCCGGCCCAGGCCCGACCCATTTGACACCTCTAGTTGGCATAAGAAAATTGAATAAAGTTAATATTTACATGCACTAAATTTATTTCACGACTCACAAAAAGTCAAACAATCAAAAAGGGTGTATCACACACATGGAAGATCTACAACAATATTCCTAGTTCATTTCTTTTTCTTTTGCTTATCAGTAAAGCAGATCCTACTCAATTAAAGGATAAAAATCTTCTGTTATACTACATCTCTGCTGTAATATTTTTGGTGATAAAAAATTTATTACTTAAAATGTTTTGTTACTGTTTCTTGAACTTATAGTGACAATATTTATGAAAAATATATATCTAGCGACATTTTTTACTACAATAGAGATATTGGATACCTGAGGATCCTAGTCCATCGGTTAGATAGTTTTTTAGTTTATTTAGAGATTGTAATTTTAGTACAGTTAGGCCACGTTTGACGCAGCTTTTTTTTCCAGTTTTGGAAACTGGAAAAAAAAAGTGCGTTTGGTAACCATTTTTTTTTCCTTCTCCAATTTAAAAAACCAGTTTTTAAACTGCAGAGTAAAAAAAAACTCCAGAAACTGGTTTTTTTTTCACTTTTGGTTTTTTTTGGAGACCACCACCAACACCCTCCCACCGCCGGCAGCCACCTCCGGCCGCCGGCCACCACACCGGCAGCCACCGGCCTGCCGGCGCCACCTCCGGCCGTCGGCGACCGCCGGCAGCCACCTCCGGCCGCCGGCCTCCGGCACCACCGCGCCGCCGGCCTCCGGCAGCCACCAGCCACCGCCGGCCACCACCACTGTCGACCACCGCTACGCCCCACCACCACCACAGCCACGCCCCACCACCACCACCGCCACCGCAAACCACCCAAAAAAAAAATCAAAATAAAAAGGGTTACCAAACACCAAAAAAAAAAAGTTATCAAACACCCACTTGTTTTTGTAAAAAAAAAAAAAAAATTAAGCTGCTCTTTAAAAACTGAAAACCAAAAAAAAAAATTGTCAAACGAACCTTTAGATTTTGCTTTTGCTTTTGCTTTTGCTTTTTCGACGCTTTTCCTATCCTAATTATATAAAACAATAAGAGGTAAGTGACCCTACAAGCCAATTGTGGAGTTGTGGAAAGCCCGTGAGCCTAGGGCCTGAGTTGAACAATTAACTTGGATATTTTACTGGGTGGGCCTTGGTTTCCACTAGTAACTACTGATTAACACGGATCTAGCTTTCGAGAAAGTCGGTTCAAAACCCATAACCCGTACCAAGTCTCTCTTGAATTCCCTAATTGGATACTCATGGTGTGTTTGGATATGAAATTTTGAAATACTGGGTATTTCAAAATGTCCTAATTTTGAAATTTTCTAATTTACAAATTTCATCATTTTGAAATATCTTATTTAGAAGAAAGGAAGCAAAATGTTGTTAAAAAAGATGGGAGACAGGATTCCTAAAAAATAGGAACTAGTTATTGTTGATTTGTAAATTACTGATTGGAGTGAATTTGACAAATAACTAGTTCAAATCACCCCGAAATTTCAAAAATTCCCCTTTGAACAATCCAAATAAAATATTTTGTTCAAGTAATTTACAAATACCTTGCCAAAGTCAAATCTTCAGTTCAAATCATATATCCAAACACACCCTTAATATTCCCTGGCTTTTGTTGGCATTTTTTCTTTTTTTTTCCCTTTCTTTTGCTCGGTCGATTGCATGTTTGGGTTATACAATGGCATAGCCCTCCCACGTCATCTACTTGAAATAATTTTCTACCATGAAACTTGAATTTGCATGAGAAACAAAAAGACATCACTGGACTATTACTTTGGTCTCGTCTCCTAATGTTAATTGTAAGCTCGAGCATAATTCGGCTGGTCGAACTGAACAAGCAAATGGAATAGGGTGGGATTCATAAGTAACGAGCTCAAGGATATAATCTCAATTATAAACAATGCTGATGAGAGAACAACAGATATTGTTTTATGACTCCACCATAACAATGATAGTATGCCATGCTTGGAGATCGTCCAGGTTATGGTAAGTATTCATGTATGCTTTTTCTTGTCAACCGACCTACCTTCTTCAAGGACCGAACACGCTCCATCTTTCGGAAGCTCCTTGAGCAAACAGGTCAATGCCGTGGAATATTACTGTCTCGGTAGCCATAATGTTGGATCCTCTGGGTGTGCCATTTGGAAATATATTCTCATTGTTGCTAATATGCACATTCAATGACTTTGCCGGGAGATGTTTATCATTTATCTTCTTATCTATTATAGAGAAAGAAATGATCGAAGGTGCAAGGGTACTGACAAGCTCAACAATTAAGGTATCCTCGGAAAAAGTTAGGATTCATTTGGCCAGTAGAGGCACGAGGAAGGGAGGCTGCTTATCAAATGCCACTAAGCGAGTCAAGTTTACGCTTTATTACCATGGATCGTCTAGTTGCCAGATTTGACATCTGACCTGGGATAATCCATGGTAGCAGCGAACCATGCCCCCCCCCCCCCCCCCCCCAACCGGAGTACAGTCTTTAGGGCATATTCCACAAAGTGAAATGCCTAGAAAAGAGAAAAATCGCAGATTTGTGCTGCTAAATGGAACCAGACCATCTTAAATAAACAGAACCAACCTACCCTTTCTATCTATATGCTTTCCATAATCCCCTTCCCCTGGACACCGGGTATACCCAAAAAACAAAGCTTTACTCTATTCCTATGAAGGAATAGATGCTTGCAAGGGTGTTGTCAGTACCCTTACAAACTCTTTACTTATATTAAAGGTGCATGTTTCAAACACTACAACAGAAAATAATACTAAAAATTAAATAAATGCACCAACAAGTGTACTTATTGTCACAAAGTTGCTTATCGGCCGATTTGGTATTGGACCTCTCTTATGGTTAAATGTAGGGGTGAACATTAAAGCGTTCAAATCGAACCAATCTAATCCAAACTGTTCAGAAATCTTAACGGTTCGATTTCACATATCTCAAAACGACCTTGTTTCGATTCCATACACAGTCCACATTTTTTAACCGATCACAAATGGAATCAAACCGTCCTATAATATGTCAATAATATTTAGTAACATTTATTTATAAGTTCCACATAAATGGTCTTAAGCAAATCCAAATAAAAAAATGTTGAAAGAAAAGAAAAGAAAATAATGAAAGAAGTTATAATATAAATATTTACTGACCAATATCTCATCTATATTTACTCATTTTTTCTCATACATTAATGATAAAGGTATACTTGAGTTTTTATTGTAATATATATCTGAAATAATACTTTATGTCTTATCTTAGCACGAGCACTTATATAATATACTTAACAAGATTATATACAATTTAAAGATAATATAACTTCAATTCTAATAATTTGTTTAGATCCAATAGTAGTGTGCAAAGTGACGTCTTTAAATGGGCGTTAACCGATCTAAATCGACTAAATTAAACCGTTTAAATGACCAAACCGAACCGTCTAAACTAATAATATTTGTTTTGATTCATTTAACAAAATTTTAAACCGAGAGATAACGGTTTGGTTTACGGTTTGACCCTGAAACCGAATTGTGCTCAACCCTAGTTAAAACTTGAAACCCCTAAAAAGGATTAATTCCCCAAAGCACAAGTAGCTATCATTGTAACACAAACATTTTCTAGGCGATTTTTTAGTAAAGTGTTTTGAAATGTTCAATTTTACGGTGCACATCTAATGGTATACATGGATTGCACCGTACACTGTAATTCCTATTAAATAAGAAAAAAATTAAAACCAAAGAGATACTATTAAAATAACTAATAATGAGCCAAAAATAGTTGATCCCGTTAACTATACATGAATTTGCATAGTTCTTGCTAATTCCAAAAAAAAAAATTGTTTAATTGAAAATAAACCATCGGTAGATATGCATAATTGTTGCTATTACCGAAAACTCCTACATTTTGATAGTGACTTTTTGCTCATTTTATAACAATATATTGTTTGAAACTTTTACTAATTCGGTAGTAATTTTTGTTAGGGAAGGAATGTGATGGAGTGCATCGTAGCCTGACCCTAAATAATGCCAAGTCCAGGTTCTATCCATCACTAAGAACCTTTTCTTTCTCTAAAATTATTTATATGCTTTTTATCAAAAAATCCTTCCACATAAAAGTCACCATGACTGCCCCACCTTGCATTGACACATGAGGGGGCGCGCCGCCAAAATTTGGCCTGGTATATATATTCTTTCCAATTCGTGTTCGTGTTTAGAATCTAAGGATTGGCATCTATAATGGCCAACGACAGATGGAGGGTGGTAGGCGGCGGACGACGACGATACGGTGGCTACCACCATTTCCCTCAACCACGATCAAGGATGGCGATGTTGTGATATTGCTCCGATTCTCCAGATCTCTTCATATCTATGTAGATCTTAGAGTTTTCTTGATCTTCCAAATCTAATAGATAACTCGTTGTGATGGCCTAGGGTTAATCAGTTTTTTTTGCTAGTTTGAAGAGGATTTCGTTGCTTGGGTTAAGTCTATTATTGCCGGCAACAGTAAGGGCTCAATAACTGCTTGTGGGGTTGTCCATTATGGTTTTATGGGTACTGCATCCTTGGGGTGGTAGGGGGACTGAGCCTCAGGGGAGGGGGGGCTTAAGGGTTTCGGGCATGTGCGCATTGAGGGGGAGGGGAGGTTGGGGCCCTTGGGGGACGATGACGGTGTGGTGGTCGGCTCCATCTCCCTCGACCACGATCAGGGATGGCAATATCGTGATATTTTTTTGCTTTGCCAGATCTCCTTAGATCAATGTAGATCTTGGAGTTTTCTTGATCCTTAAGATCTGATAGATCTAACTCGTCAGGATGGTCGAGGGTTAATTGCTTTTTTCGCTTGTTTGAAGAGGATTTCGTTGCTTGGATTAGATCTATCATCGTCGCAATGGCCGAAATTTTTTCAGCAACATTAAAGGCTTAATAATTGGCTGTAGAATTGTCTATTGTGATTTCTGGGTACTGCGTGTAGGGTTTGGGTGTGGTTGTCCTTTAGGGTGGTTGGGGGAGGGGGGGAGGGACTAGGCCTCGAGAGGGCTTGGGGGGGTTTTGGGTGTGTATTCGCTGTTGGGGGGGGGGGAAGGGGAGGGGATTTAGAGAGGTGGGGTTTGGGTGTGTATTCGCTGGGGGGGGTAGGAAGGGGAGGGGAGGGGAGGGTTTAGAGAGGTGGGGTTTGGGCCCTGGGGGGGGGGGAATACTATCTAGCTTAGCCCTGCTTTTGGTTTGCTTTCCGGCTTTACGCCTGTCATGTTTTGAGATGAAAATGCTGGTAGAATATTGTGCACCATACAAGGTTAACTGCCCTTTGTCTTTGCACTGTGATCCCTTTAGTTATCGAGTACACCTTCAGTTTTTCGTCCTCTTTTGGTTATCTTCCTCATTGTATTATTTATGTTTTTTAAAATTACATCATTTCGTCTTTAGTTTACTAGGAATTTGATGTAACCTTTAAGTATTCGTACATTACTTAAAGTTAGGTTGAAGTGTAGGATGTCTTTGACTCCAGTTTAATTATAATTTGTATCATGTCTATAGGTTTAGTTGTTAATTTCTAATATTTGTGATCGTGTATATATAGAGTAACGAGAATGTCATGACCTTTATCCGTCGTTGGACGACTTTATAATCTTTAATTATCACTGCTATTCTCTCATTTACCAAAATTAAAAAAAAAAACTAAATAATGCTAGATTATTCATCGACACATTTCCAGTACGTGGTGGATTTACTCGAGCAACATGAAACTTCACACCAAAATCTCGAGAGAGAGCTATAAAATGATGATTAATCTCTGCAGGTTCTCGTGTAAGGGCAAAGTTGCCAGAAGAAACTCATAACTTACAGAAATTTGTTAAGTATCATACAATATAATAGAAAATTGACTTCTCTGGGAGAGACACGACTTCAGCAGAAAAACTCCTCTCTCCTACTTCCGCCTCCGTCATCACTGTCAATTACCCGATGGGTGATAACATGATGGTAAAGCTTTGTCAATTTCGAGTCTTCGTGAGGGATCTTGGGGGATTTGGTGAGCTAGACGGTGTTGCCGTTAGGATAGTAATTGTTTAGGTATGGTCCTCCTTCTAGCACTGGCAAATGGTGGGCAATAGATTCAGGGTAAGCTGTTTGGGTCCTGAGTTGATTTGATGCTCTTTGATTTGTCGCTGAGGTTTGTGGTTTTACCATTGGGGTTCGCCGGGCTGTCTTGGGTTGGAAAAGGCTTCGGTGAGTCTAAGGTCTTGTTTGGCACAATTTATTTTTTCAGTTTTTTTTTTAATTTTGTAAACTGAAAACAATAAACACGCGTTTGGCGTATAATTTTCGTTTTTTTTCCTTCAGTTTAAAAATTTTAACTTTAAATCAGGATTGTTTTTAAAAACGCTAAAAATAAGTTTCAATTTTCAGTTTAAGACCACCACCACCCTCCTTCTATCGACAGCCACCGCCACGCCCCACCATCCCCAACGCAAATCATCATCAAATAAAAACTCAAAATAAAAACGGGATAATCAGACACAAAAAAAAACTGAGTTATTAAACATCCACTTATTTTTGTTAAAAAAAATTAAACTATTTTTAATTTTTTGCTTTTTTAAAACAGAAAACTAAAACTGGAAGTGTTATCAAACGGAACCTAAATCTAAGCTTTTCTTCTAAGCTTTTTTTTCTCCCCATTTCCCCTAATTGATCCCGCTGCCCTTTGTCTCTAGAAAGGTTCTGATCTGCTTGTAGGTGTTTGCTTTCAGCTTGTATTGGCAGCTATTGGGTGTCGTTGGTTAGGTCGGTGATTTATCGTGAGCCGGATTCTAGTCTGATAGCGTTTCGGCTGTCGATGTTCTGATCAAGAGGACCTTCGGAGCGTGAAGATGGGTGTGAAGGTTTCTAATGGCTTTGTCTTTCGGATCTTTTAGGACTCCGAAACAGTGAAATGGCCACGGTGACATTTCCTTTGCCGAAATTAAAGCACGACAAACGCTTTTGGGTCTTCTTTTGTTTCGCAATGGCGCTTGATGGTAACGTATCTGGAGAGGCTGGGACTAACAGAATATTAGTGTTCTTTCATTCGTGCCTTTCTTTTTTTTGTATTTAGTTTATAACTATCCTGTTTTGTAGGCTTTTATTTTGTATATATTGAGTTAGTTATTATATCTCCATATATATATATAAATAAAATAAAAGAACCAATCTAATTATCAAATGGAATTGTCACCAAAAGTCTTTAGTTACCTATCTATTTGTTAATCTTGGCATATATTTTTCCTCTTAAAAAAAAAAAGAAGGTATCATTCGGGATGCAAAATGATTAAGGGAACTCTCATCGGTGGAAGTTTCTAAAATATGTCAGCCATCACCATCAGAAAAATTCAACAACCTTTCGCTACCACAAGCAAACTGTAAAACAAGCGAGACGATCTATCACAACGCAGAAGGCCATTTTGCAATCCACTTATGCTTTGCTATCTATGCTCATAGGTTCAGCCTGCTCGGCAGCTGTATTCTGCAATGAAAAGACAAAACTTTTGTCAGGATTGCACACTACCAATCTATAAAATTGGCAAGGTAAGAATTTGACAAGGCCGCAGCACTCACTTTAGACTCGAGTGTCTCCAATTTGTTTAATTTGGCGAACATGTTACCATAAAACTTCGCATCCTTTTTGTTGAACTCCTTAATCTTCTCCTTCAAAACTCGGTACTCCAGCTTCACATCCCTGATGTCCCCACAACACAGAACAAAACCATGTTATAACTTGTGTCGGAACCTGGTACTAGACATGTTACCATACCATACACACTGTTGAAAAGGTAACAGATAGTACTAGGAGTTTTTGCCCTCAATAATCCATTTTTAATACTTTTTTACCTCTTTACCCCATTTTGAACCTTATTTACCTATCTAACCCACTTTTGAAAAACGTGGTTTGAAACCACTTTTTCAAGGGAAGAAAACGCGGTTTGAAAGAAATATCTGTTTCAAACCACGTTTTCTTCCCTTGAAAACGTGGTTTCAAAGAAATATCTGTTTCAAACCACGTTTTCTTCCCTTGAAAACGTGGTTTCAAACCACGTTTTTCAAAAGTAGGTTAGATAGGTAAATAAGGTTCAAGTTAAATAGGTAAATAAGGTTCAAAATGGAGTAAAGAGGTAATTAATTATTAAAAATGAATTATTAAGGGTAAAAACTCATAGTACTAGAGTCAGGCATACCTGTTGTCAGGGTCAATTTCAAGAGCTTTCTTGATGTCTTTCTCAGCAAGATCTAAATCGGCTAGATTAATATAAGCTTGAGCCCTCCGGTAAAGAGCCTTCACATTTGTGCTCTCCAGTTCTAGGACCTGCATACAGATCAGCTCATGATTCAGCATCAATGCATATTACGATCATCACAAGTTACGCTATTTGTTTCGTTAAGTGACCTTTGTGCAAAGCTTCTCTGCCTGCTTGTAATCTTTCAACTTCAGCTTGCAAGCCGCATTGTTAAGATTACAAGTCACCTTTAATGCTTTTGCCATCTTCTTCTCCTCTTCCCCAAAAGAAGAATCATACTCGATGAACTTTGCTGCCTGCATCACGAGTGGAGTTAATTAACAACACCCTAACCAATATGATGATGAGGATTGACATGTTTCATTAATATTTCACCTTCTCATATCTCGTCGCAGCCTTTGCATATTTGCCTGCTTTGAAGAAAGCATTGCCTTCTTCCTTCTTCTTGCCAGCAGCCTCAATCTTCTCCTCTGTGTTCATATCCCAAGATTCCTTGTCCTAAGGATTTACAGTGTCGTTTATACCTTCATTTCAGGACGTCGAACAATGTAACAAAAACCTTACTGGAGTAATCATTAACTTACCTTGACAAAAGAGACAAGCTCAACCTCATAAAACAAGGTCGAGTTAGGGGGCACCTGAGCCAGGTCCTGCTGTGACCCAGATGAACCAAATCCGTACTCTGGAGCAATTGTTAAAACTGCTACCTCCCCCTTCTTCATTGCCATCACCGCTCTATCAAGCCCATCAACAACTTGTTCTGTTCAAGGCAAAATTCCAACTAAGAATGAAATGTTCAAGGCAAAATTACAACTAACAACGAAATGCTGCACAATAAACCAAACCTTCATCCGTCTTAAACTCAAAAGGCTCCTCTTCTTCACCGTGACCTTTCTTCACAAAGACAGTACCATCATGCAGCTTTCCTATCAATTTCACTGTCAAACGCACAAACAATGTGGTCAGAAACCAAAACGTGTTACATGACATTAGCATCATCTCTTAACGTAGTAGCTTCCAACTCACACGTAACAATAGCTCCTTCATTTGGCTTCTCATATCCCTCCCCTTCCTTCAGGATCTTCTTAATAACTTTCTTGTCATCAGTAATATGTGACACAGTCTTCCATGATAACAGCTCCAGAGCTATCTGCAATGAAGCATTTGGCGGGACTGCACCTCCGTCACCAGATGCCTGCTTGCCTTCCTCCCCAAATCCATCTGCAGAAAGAATAAAAGAAGAATGAAGCAAGACGGAAAGAAAAAAAATCATCAATACGGTCAATTCCAGGCCAATATCTTTGAGAGAAGAACTTGCACATAGGATTCCCTTCTTACATTGTGGTCTAACTGTAAGGAGGACCTTTTCGCCTTTCTTCATTGTTTTCACAGCCTTAGCAAGAGCAGGACAGAAATGACCTATTTCCAGAGAATTGCACATCAGAAACACATAGCAACATGCCAATTATCTGTAGTAGCCAGTCAGAATCAACTTCATGCCACTCACCCTCTTGGACAGTGAACTCCACTCCATCTGATTTTGCAATCAAAGTTCCATCCTCAAGCCGAGCTTCGTACTTGACTACATTGACAAAATAAAGGAGTTAAGATCAGATAGCAATGCAACACACCTAAAACCTTTAGACATGAAAGCAACCGGTGTAAGCATGTACCTAATACTTCATCAAGGTCTTTCGGGTTCTCCCACTTCTCTCCTTCCGCAAGAACCTTCTTGAAGATTCCACCATCCTTGCAGATGTCCTTGACGCTGACCCAAGAAAGCAGTTCCACATCGAATTGGAGAGTAGCATTCGGTGGAATGCTTGAAGAACCAGTCTCACCATAAGCAAGTTCAGGTGGAATTGTGAAAATGGCATTTTCACCCTTCTTCATTGTCTTAATTCCAATGTCCCAACCCTTAATCACTTGCCCTACAATAACAGCAAAAAAAGTATCCATTCGCATTAACACTACATCGTCGTCAACACTGTTCCATACGGCATATGTAACTTAGAATCTTTGTTGCTTTTGTTAAACCATATCTCAGCATATGCCTGTATCCTATTGGGCAATACAGACTACAGAACGCAATACCAAGCGCACACTCTCCTTGAATACTAGTCATCAAATAATAGCAGATATACCCATTAGGCATACGTTTGAAACAGTTGAATTAAGGTCAGCAGTCACGGTGAATGCAGTAAAATTCCCATCTAAAAAATGCTCACTCTGATTCCGCTTTTATCATTTCTATTAACTCCAATTAGCCTATGAAGCTAATATAAAGTGTAACAACTCAAAATAAGACTGTTTCATCATAGTAGTAACCACGGATAAGGAAATCTAACCTTGGCCCAGAGTAAACTTGAACGGAGTCCCCCTATCCCGACTCGAGTCAAACTTTGACCCGTCAAGCAAAGTCCCCGTATAATGAACTGAAAGAATCAAAACAAACCTTCTTAAAATTAGCCACAAAGACAGTTGAAATCAAGATCGTACAAGCAGATTACAGGAACCAAACCACTGAATCGTAGCTTCTTTTCAACATTACCTTCGACCTCGTCGCCATTATCAGGCATGTCGAAGCCCTGACCTTCCTTCAGGAGCTTCTTCTTCAACCCCTGCTTGCCGATCTCCTTCTCTTCCCCGACCTTCATGTAAACCGACTCCGGCAGATCCATGTCCTCGTTCATCTCGTCGGCGGCCCCCGAGAAATCGAAATCATCATCCATTGCTCGCGAATCGAAGAGATTAGCTGAAGAAATTCGATGGCAGAAGAGGGTTCGTGCGTTGGAGTGTGTTTTACTTGTAGATGAGAGGTGGTTGAAGGGAGACTCGATATATAGGGACTGTGATTTGGGTTCTAGAGAGTTCTATCAGGGTTTTTGGGTAAGTGAGAGAGTAGAGAGAGAATGGAGAAGCGTGGGGTGTTTGACGAAGGGTCAGGATGGTCCGAGATGGGGGTGACAATCGTAACTTAAACCCATTAACTCGTCCAAACCCGTCCATTTAAAAATGACCCGAAATCACCCATTTAGATAAATGAGTCAAATGGATCAAAAATCTTGTAACTCATTAACCCATTAATTTATATGGGTTACAAATGGGTGCTCACTACCATTAATTAATCTGTCTATTATTCTCTCTTCCTTCATCCACGACACACGACCTTCACCCACGGTCGTTCACCGTCGACGCTGCCACCACAACTCTCTTCGTCGACACACGAGGGAGTTTCACCGTCATCACCACCGCCGCCGACCTTTACCAACAGGTAGGCTTCTTCTCCAATCGTTCTCTCCATCTCTTTCTCTATTGATCAATCTTCTCTCTTCTCCGTCGATCTCCGTTTCTTTTTTATTTCGACAAGTCAACGTATTTTGAAATCTTAGTTCATTCATATTCGAGTGTATTGCAGAGTGAGTAGTACATAGTGGCGTGTCATTGCATTCATAGAAGCTTACCCGACAGGTGCTCAATAAAATGTCTGTAAGAAATGATTCTGCTGAACGAGACCTTGTACCTAAATTGTGAAGGTCTCTACAGAGTCCGTGTGAGTTTTTTGGTCCCTTTAGTAGATACAGGTTCTGAGGTGAAAAACTGAAAGAAATTATGGGGGACAAAGATGGGTACTCATTGTTGAAGGATTTGAAATTGGAAATCAAGAATCAAGATGGGTCTTTCTGTGTCTACTTCTGGCTTTACCTAACAAAGTCCATTCAGTTTCCCACTATTCTCATTCGTCAAGTTTATTTCTTCTTTAACTGCCATCTTTCTGTTTCTTTTTCCTTCGTCTATCTCTGTTGCTTTGAAAAATCGCATACGGGTCTATATCTCATAGCAATTGATATACCATTACTTTGAAAAGTTAAGCCTAAGGGACTACAGATCAACCCCATTATGTGCTTGATATTGAAAGTACCCACTTAAGTGTCTTACATCAAGTTTTCAGCAGGCAGTTTAGGCGTCAGCCATAAGCCCATAAATTGGTATCTAGAAAAAGCTTTAGATTCAGGATACCGTTCCAAGTAAACTTGAATCGAGAGAATATGCCTTGAGTGCTCCTTAATTAGCTTTAAATCTAAGGAACTTGGTTCCCTACTTGAATTTCAATTTCAATGGTATTGTTCATTGTACAAAGGGAGCATTCTACCACATAGTGATACACAGACGGTGAATACAAGTTGTAGTATTGTTATTTGCTAGTAACCTCTAGCTGTTTCCTTCAAGTTTTAAGAAAGTCAGAACAATTAGCACATATAATGTGGTGACTATTACTTGAATACTCAATTTTCTAGATGATTGCATACTGTGTTGCATACATCTTCATATTAGTGTTATGTGATTCATTTACTTGGCGGGCTCTCGTGCTTGGTGAATTTCTTTTAGTGCAACACCCTGTTCCACTAGTAGTGTTTTGCTGGACTGAAAAGGGACTCTATTTTTAACTGTGCCAGAATATCGAATCGGAACGTTATTACACTCTTAATATGTGCCCAAGGGGTAGGGTGGGTGTGGAACATGTTGGCAATGAATGACCCAGATAGGTGGCATAACCTTTGGTGGCGAGCCATTCAAGTTCAAGAGGTGAATATGTCTTGATGAGATTGTAAATTATTTGTGGGATTGAGTGAACCTGAGTGGGAAGTTCGTGGCAGTCTCGTTGGTAGTAAGTCAATCTAGTGCGGGGGAGAACCATTTACGCCTCCGGTTTTGGAGTTCTTTAGCTCTGCGCCCAAAGCTTACTTTGTGTTATGGGAGTGCTTTAGCCATTAAGGCGCGATCATCCTAAATGGAAGCTAGGTAGGACTCGTTTCTTATTGATACTTTTATAAAATGATGATGTGTTAGGCCAGGAGCATCCACCATTTGCACTTTGAGGGAGGGGGTTTGTGCGCTTAATTGATTGTTGGTATCTAATTTTATTTTTAGAAAGGGTTTTGAGGGTTTAATCAATGGATGAGATATGCAAAGAAAATAAAAAGTCTCTGTTCTGTAGTAGCTTTTGTTAATGTACAAGCCCATTTTAGCCTCTAATTACCTAATGTTCAGTCGGAAATAGCAGCCTGAAGCTCTGAGGCATTTCTTTGAAGGGCTGGAGTTAACCCGTTTTATTATTATTGATCTGGAATCTGGATATTAGGCAACAAGCATCTCCTAGATTGATTTACTTTTACCATATGATATTTGTCAAGGGTTGCTAAACTTCAGTCCTACTCATTTTTTTGTTATGAGTATTTCTGCAGGATTTAGAATTCTTTGTTTCTTTTTTTTTCCTCCGGAATTAGATTGTTATGTCTTGTTATTTATGACTCTAGGTAAATATTTGGTGAGTATTTGAGTTTGTTTGAGGAATCGATAAGAATATGGAGATGGATGAAAGTTCAACATTTGGTGTTAAAAGGAAGCTTACATCTCTTGCTTGGGAATATTTTGAGCATTTTCAGAAGGATGGAAAAGAAAAGGAAAGGTGTTTGAAACGTAAGGAGTGCGAGGTGGGTAATAGTGGTACATCTAACATGTTACGACATATTATTAAGTGTCGTGACGATGAGAAACAAGCAGATTATGTGCCACTAGACCATGATAAGTATCGAGAAAAGTTGAGCATTTCTATTGTTAAGTATAGATTATGTGCCACTAGACCATGATATGTCGTGACTGGCTATGTGACTTGCTAGAGAAACCTTAAACTTGTCGTTTTATCTTTTTAAATTGTTTTTTTTCTAATTAACTGTCTATTTATTTTTAAAGGTTTACATGATGCTGACGAGGAGCGAGTTCTCACCGAAGACTTCTCACACTTGTTGGTTTCAGAAAGTGAAGGTGCTTCAAATGTGATTGCCTGAGTATAATAGGCCGTATTTATAGGGCAAAGTTTGAACTCCTTTTGTTTCACGTCTTCTTCATATTATGTCTGTCTCTTTTTAAGATCTGATCATTTAAGATGAGTGCACAACATTTTCGATTTGGTTGTAACCACAATCAAGTTTAACCTTAAAAAAAAGGATGAGTACATAACTTATTATTAGAAGTGTACAAATATAATTTATTGCTACAACAATATTATCATCATTTCTAGCGGAAAAAAAATTGAAATATGAAAGTCAAAAGTCAACACCCAAAAAAGTCAACGGGTTGGGCAATTTTTGGTCGGATCAGTAACTGGTAAGTCCAGGGGCTGTGTTGGGTAAGAAACTGGGTTGGGTGAGAAATTGTCAAATTGATTTGGATCCTAGTAAATGGGTTATGTTAAAATAATGGGTTAAACCAACCCATTTAATGATTGACCCAATTAACCCATAAATAAATGGGCCAGTCACCCATTTTATCCAAACCCACTTTACCCAAATCCAAACTCAACCCACCCACCCATTTTGCCAGGCCTAGTTCGAGACAGATCTTGTTTAACGGATTATAGGGAAAAAAAAAAAACAACGTCATTACCTGCTTCTCGTGACATCACTTTCAGTGAAATCTTACGTTGTTTATCTAATCCGCTGATCATAAAATGTCCTTATATCCAATTCTTGCTACAATATTTGTTCATCTTATCATCCCCGATAAGATGTAACCAATTGAGTCAAAATTTTATTATTGCATCTGTTAATGATAAACATGTTATACAATTGTTGCACGAAATAATAGAACGATTGCTAAGTGAAATTCAAGTGATATATGTTATTTGGTTTACATGCGATGCAAACATGGTCTATATACATAAATTCAAAACAGTGTATACGTTTTGAATTTTAACTTCACTGATGAGCTTCACTGGTCGCAATGGTAAGTAATTTACGGAATCTAAACAAATAGTTTGTCAAAGAATGTTCATTTAAAAAAAAAAAACCTTGCCTCCGTTTGTCACTTAGAAAATAGATCTTACATTTCTTCAGTGACCACGTATTTTTTTCGTTGTATTAATTTTTTTATTTTTGACTTTTGTGAACTTTTAGGATGAATAAAGTAGCATGCAAATGTTAAACCTTGTACTTTTTTTTTTTTGGTATAAAAACCTTGTACTGTTGGACAAGAGAAAAGAGAGCATTGAATCAAGCACAAATGGCAAATATAGATTGAATATCATTTGGCAAGTTAAGTTACCAGGAAAACAATTAAAAAAAGTCTTTGGGTTCATATAATAAATAATTCATAGGAATTTGTAATTAAGTCATAGAAAAAATTGAGGAAAAAAAATTCAATAGGACAGAAGGAGCATTGCTTTGTGGTACAAACAAACTTTTAGCGAAAAATTTTACGCTCCAGTGACTTCATAGTGTTGTGATGTAAGTATATTCTTGTACCTGATATAAATACAAATAAATAGGTTTTTCTAACTCTCTGTTATTGGTTTAAATAGAAAATTTGCATTTGACAATGATATAAAATGATACCCACTCTTAGGGCCATACTAGCGCGTTTATGTTCTGCCATAGAATGTAAATGCCCCAAAATTAGTTCAGTATGATGCAATTTGCCACGACAATTAAGTAGACTTAATTGCACTTTGAACCCTATAATTTGTGAAATGTTGCAGTAAAAATCCTGAAATTTTCACATTAATTGTCAACACTTGAAAGGTGATCGGTGAATTTGATTTCAATCAACGATTACAATTAGTACGAAGGCTCCATCAAATGGGTTCCGCTAACTTTAATTTAGTTGAATGTTTTTCTTATTGAATTTGGCATGTTACGCTTGTGTTGCCTTTAGATGGTAGTTATTGTGATGGTCCATAGCATTACTACAATAAAGACGTTGGCAAGAACCAAATCCAGTGGCTTTGTGTCTCAGGCTCTATATGAATATCATTTGATTTCGTTTTTTTTTTTCCTTCAATTTTCAAAATCAGCTTTTAAAATAGGGCTGTTTTTTAAAACTCCTATTTAGGAGTTTTGGGTTTTCAATTTTGATTTTTTATTTTAAGACCACCACCCTCCTACTGCGGGTAGCAACCGCCCACCGCCACTGCAAACCACCACCCAAGAAAAAACTCAAAGTAAAAATTGGGTTATTAAACACTAGAAAGAAAAAAAAAACTCAAAAAAAAAATTAGGTAATCAAATACTCATTTGTTTTTCTAAAAAATAAAAATTAAACTGATTTTAATTTTCATTTTTTTAAACAGAAAATTAAAAGTAGAAGTGATTTCAATCACTACCTAAATTATGAGTTGCGAGATTTATTTTCTAACTTCTTGAGTTGCAATGGAAGGTTAACTTCAGGGTTATGAGAGTTGACGAGTAAATGTCAAAGTTTTTGCAGCAAACTTTGAAAACAAGCCTTTGAGTGCAATCAATTAAGCTACAAAAGTATTACATTTTGTTCCCAACTTATTCTGGTCGTATCCAAATGCCCACGAGAGTCCCATTTTGCATGACATGTCGGCACAAATATTCGACGCTTCCAACCGGTCAAGTCACGTGCACTTCTCACTTTTCTACGTGACTTTGTCACCAAGAAACTCATCCTTGAGCAACTGCTCATCACGCATAGACGTCGCACATCGCTCGTCGCCCGTCGGCACACCTTGACGCTTGCCAAAGGAAATGGGCCTTGGCCTTCCCCATGGGGTCAGCCTCGGCGTTGGCCTCCCCTTAGGGGTCGGCCTTGGCCTCCCCTCACGGGTCGGCTTTTGATCTATCTTCTTAGCATCTGCACTACTCTTCAAGGGACGGGATGTCACTCCGCGACCCTCGTCGCCCCGGACGTCACTTAGTGACCCCCATCGCGCCATACGTCACTCCGCAGCCCCCGTCGCCCGAACGGCACTCCGCGACCCCCGTCACCTAGACGTCACTCCGCGACCCCCGTCGTCGGCGTCCAGGCGTCGCACTTCAACACTCCGCGTCGCCATGAACCGCCCCACTAATACAGTTATGCCCCCTGGCTCTTTGTCACACTACAGTGCCCCAAGCACCTTGTGCACTCCGTCACGCCACTGATACAGTCGCACCCCTGGCTCTTTGTCACATTACAGTGCCCCCCGGCACCTTGCGCACTCTGCCACACCATGCGTTGCGCTGCTGATACAGTCGTTCCCCAAGGCTCTCTGTCACAATATCATGCCTCCGGGCACCACTCTCATTCACTACGCCATGCACCCCCGCCATGGACGTGGAACATGCTTCGACCCACTCTTCGGAGTGTATAGTATTCCACGGGGATAGAAGACTCCTCTGGGACACTATCTCTGCCAGGGAGCTCTTTAACTCCCTTTCCGCCAGGTAGACAGATCTTCCGAGACACTACCTCACCCAGTTGGGTAGTCGGCTCCTCCGGGATGCTACCTTGACGCGCTCCGAGTGCTCCGGCACATGGACTCACCTACGAGGATAGACGACTCCTCCGAGACACATCTCCGCCAGGAAACTTTTCAACTCCCCTTCCGCAAGGTAGACGGCTCATCCAGGATACTACCTTGACGCGCTCAGAGTGCTCCGGTACAAGGACTCACCTGCAGGGATATGATAGCTCTCTAAGACTATCTCCGCCAGGGAGCTTTTCAACTCCCCTTCCGCCAGGTAGACGGCTCCTCCGGGATGCTACCTCGACATGCGGAATAGGCGATTCCTCCGGGACACTATCTCCGTCAGGGACCTTTTCAACTCCCCTTCCGTCAGGTAGATAGCTCTTCCGGGATGCTCCCTCAGCCCGTCGGGTAGACGGATCCTCCGGGATGCTACCTTGACGCACTCCGAGTGCTCCAGCACAAGGACTCTCCTGCGGGATAGGCGATTCCTCAGAGACACTATCTCCGCCAGGGTGTCTGGCCTAGTGCTCCGGCACTGGGGGCTTACGTTGGCACCCCTATGGAGTATGACGCCCGGGTTATTCCGAAACGGGAGCAGGTCTTTGGAGGGCATCACGCCTAGTCTGCCTGGCAGTTGGGCGTTGGGTCTTCCCCACCGTTATTAGGCATGTGGAACTAGATCAAAGGGATTTTCTGGCCACACTGATGCTGTGGGAGCCAGTCTTTCCAGACAGATAGAGCGATAGAGTGACGCTGTGAGGAGTAGGTCGGGTGAATATACGATCCGACAATCCGTGGAGCACCGTGTCACTCTCGGGTAGCACCATGTGTCGGTTATGACATCATCGTTTTAACCTCTATAAATAGAGATCTTGAGAATTAATTCGGGACTCTTGGACATTTTATGACAGTTGGACATTCTCAAACTTCTCACTTTCTCACTCTAGAATTCTAGAGAGAGAAACATATGGACCTTGACTTTGGACCTAAGTATCGGACTGTGACTGTCATCGTGTATTCACCCTGCGCCATCGCCTTCGCAGCACTGCCACCTTCAGGCTCTGTCTGGGAAGCCCTTGGTCTCTGCCCTTGTTCTGCCCTTGCTGTGTCTCACGTCAACATACTTGGCATCTAACTCGGACTGCATTCCTTGTGGCACCTCCACGTCGACTGCGAACCCACCTTCATTGGCATCATTTTAGAGACTCCGCTGGGGAGGTGAGCATCGCAGTGCAGTTTGACCCTTGCCTGACACACCCAAGCAACCATGCCTCAGCAATGCAGGGCTACCAGGACTACCAATCACAGCCTCAACCCAGCCATCCATGAAGTTGCATTTTCTAGACTTAGAAAATTTTTCAAGCTACAGGGCTCTTGCACAAGCCTATTGACACCATGCTTGATGCCATCAACCACTCTCTTGGGGGCTTCGCCACTTCCTAACCCCCATCCGCCTTACATCACAATGACTTGGTAGGTGGTGCGCGGGGTAGCTCGAGCCACGCTACTATGGTTGCATCATCACCCCTCATTCACTTTTTTTGGACACTTAAAAAAAATTGCAATCTGCCATCGATGATCACCCGCAGTGGTCTCCCTCGGCACCCTTGTCCGAGCTCAACACTTAGACACACCCTCTCACCCTCGTTCTACACTTAAAAAAAAATTTCACAAAATTTCTCATCTCCCCCACACACTCCGTTATCGCTCTCATCACTCCCTTCATCTTCATCCATTCTCCCTCTCACATTACACAACATTAGATCTCACATTCGTCCCTCACCACCCTTTCCCTAAATTTTTACACAATCCCTTATTCTCTCTCTCTCTTTCTCTCTTTTGCTCTTATCAAATAATTAGACTTAATTCCCCCCGCCCCCACCTTATGCTCCTATCTTCCTCCTTGGGGCAAAGGCAAAAAAAAAAGTTGGGCTTACCCAGATGACCCGACCGACCCGCACGCCCATTTTCTCTCTGTCCAACGCCCAACCACTTACCCAAACCCGACCCATGCACCCGAACCGCCCGACCTGTTTTCCCCAAAACCCTAATCTCACAGCCTTATTTTTTCCCTCCATCTTTTTCTTTTTCCTTCACGCCGCCGCCTCTTATGCGTCGCCCTCTCACTCGGCCTCGCCTTCTTGGCCGGCTGCACCATCGTCGGCCCCCCTTCCCCTTTCCCTCAGCCTCAGCCTCATCTCTCCTCCCTCCCTTCTCTCCCTCGCCCCTCAGCCACCCGCAGCACTCCTCTGCCATCGTCCCCTCTCTTTTCCCCTTCCTCTCTTCCCATTCCTCCCACATGCCCCTCGGCCTCGGCCTTCACCCCTCTCCCTCCTTCTCTTCCCCCTGCCCCTCGCCGGTCGGCCTCTGCCTCAGCCAAGGGGCCTTGGTCGGCCTCCGCCTCGACCAAAGGGTTTTGGTCAGCCTCGGCCTTGGTCAGCCGGCCTTGGCCTTCCATACCCACTCCCCATACGGCCACCCCTCTGCCTTAGGCCGCTGCCTTACCCTCTATTTTTTTCTCCCTTTCTTTCACTACCTCAATCCACCCACACCCACGGCCACCCATCGGCCCAAAGCACGACCACAACCTTTTCACTTCAGTCACCACACCTAAGTCCACCCCGCCACCTTTGACCTTCCCACATTCATCCAACGACGGCACACCAAGGCCAACACTTTTTTTTTGCAACATTGACCGCCTTGCATCACTCGTGCTCCTGCGCTCGTCGTGGACTGCCCTAGCATCGCGATGCCGGATCGCGCACATCGCGCCCCTACCCATTTCATACTTTTCTACACTTAGGACTTTTTTTTGCAAATTTAATCACGCCCCGTGTGACGACGTCCTCCGACATCAACGTCCTTGGTAGGTGGTGTGCGAGGCAGCTCGAACCACCTATTCTTATTCATTTTTCAATGTCCATCGCCCAGGCGTCGTCTTCGCGACCTCGTCGCCCGCACCTGGACACCACTTTCGTAACCCTCGTCACTCGCGCTCGCATGCCATCTCCTGTCGCCCGTCGCCAAGGCACTGTCTCTGCAACCCCGTTGCTCGAGCACCGGTGCCTGTCGTGGACTGCCCTAGCATCATGGTGCCTCACCGCACCCTTGTTGCGCCCTTGATAACGATGTCCCCCAACATCAATGTACTGGGTAGGTGGTGCGCGAGGTAGCTCGAACCACTTACTCCTACTCATTGTTCAATGCTCGTCGTTATGCCCCGACATTGTGACGCCCGTCGCCCGGGCTCCTATTCTGTGACCCCCGTCACCGTCGCCAAGGCTCTGTCTCTGCGACCCCTATCGCCCGTTTCCCGCGCATCGTCTCCGTCCCCCTGTCTCCCATGCCCACGCGCCGTTTCTGTAACCCATGTCACTTGTGTCCCGACGCCAACACTTCGATGCCCATCGCCCGTGCCTGAGAGTCGACTACGCGCCCCTGCGCCCTACCATCGCACCCATCATCATGTTATTATGAAGACGCCCAACCATTTCAAGGTTTCAATAGGTGGTGCACGAGGTGGCTCGAGCCACCTACTTTTCACCTTCGTAATTCAGAGACAACGTCAGCTACTCTTCGGCCAAAGAACATTCAAAATTATTCTGAGTGTTTATGCGTGAGGCGCCCGCTAGGGTTGACCCTTCGCACACACCACATACAAGGGGCTTATGTTCCCAACCTATTCTAGTCGCACCCTAAGGCCTACTGAGGGTCCCATTTTGCATGACACATCGGCACAAATATTCAACGCTTACAACCGGTCAAAAGGTGCACGCTAAGTCACGTGCACTTCTCACTTTTTCTACGTGACTTTTTCACCAAGAAAGTCATCCTTGCGCGACTGCTCATCACGCACCGACCGTTGTACTTCGCCCATCACTCGTCGGTGCACCTTAACGCTTGCCTAAGGAAGTGGGCCTTGGCCTTTCCCATGGGGTCGGCCTCAGCCTTGGCCTTCCCTTGGGGGTTAGCCTCGGCCCTGGCCTCCCCTTGGGGTCGGCTTAGGCCTTCCCTCAAGGTTGGCCTTGGCCTTTCCCAAAGGGTTAGCCTTTGGCCTATCTCTTTAGCATCTGCATTACTCTTCGAGGGACTAGACGTCACTCCGCGACCCCCGTCGCGACGGACGTCATTCCGCGACCGCCATCGCGCTGGACGTCACTCCATGACCCCTGTCGCCCGGACGTCACTCCGCGACCCCCGTCGCGTATGACATCACTCCACGACCCCAGTCGCCTGGACATCACTCCGGGATCCCAGTCGCCCGGACGTCACTCCGCGACCCCTGTCGCCAGTGTCCCGGTGCCGCACTCCAACACTTCGCCACGCCATGCGCCGTGCCACTGATACAGTCGCGCCCCTGGCTCTTTGTCACACTACACTGCCCCCAGCACCCTGCGCACTCCGCCGCCCATGCGCAGCGCCACTGATACAGTCGCGCCCCTTGGCTCTTTGTCACACTATAGTGCCCTGGCACCTTGCACACTCTGTCGCGCCATGCGCCGCACTACTAATATAGTCATGCCCCCAGACTCTCTGTCATAATGTCATGCCTTGGGGCACCATTCTCATCCACTACACCATGCGCCCCCACCATGGACGTGGAATATGCTTCGACCCATTCTCTAGAGTGTGCAGTATTTTGCGGGGATAGACGACTCCTCTGCGACACTATCTCCACCAGGGAGCTCTTCAACTCCTCTTCCGCTAGGTAGACGGCTCCTCCGGGATGCTACCTTGATGCGTTCCTAGTGCTCTGGCACAAGGACTCACCTGCGAGTATAGGCGACTCCTCCGGGACATTATCTCTGCCAGGGAGCTTTTCAACTCCCCTTCCGCCAGGTAGACGGCTCCTCCGGGATGCTACCTTGATGTGCTCCGAGTGCTCTGGCACAAGGACTCACCCGCGGGGATAGGCTCGCTTTCTAAGACACTATCTCTGCCAGGGAGCTTTTCAACTCATTTTTCGCCAGGTAGACGGCTCCTCCGGGATGCTACCTTGGCCTGCAGAATAGGCGACTCCTCCGGGACACTATCTCCGTCAGGGAGCTTTTCAACTCCCCTTCTGCCAGGTAGATGGCTCCTCCGGGATGCTACCTTGACGCCATCCGAGTGCTCTGACACAAGGACTCTCTCACCAGATAGGCGACTCCTCAGGGACACTATCTCCGCCAGGGTGTCTTCATGACTGGCCTACGTGCTACGGCACTGGGGTCTGGCGTTGGCACCCCTATGGACTATGAACCCCGGGTCACTTTGAGACGGGAGTAGGTCTTTGGAGGGCATCGCACCTAGTCAGCCTGGCAGTTGGGCGTCGGGTCTTCTGTACCGCTGCTAGGCCTGTGGGACTCTGCAAGGGCTTGGACTGGTGGCTAGATCAAGGGGATTCTCTGGCCACACTGACGCTGTGAGGGCCAGTCTTTCCAGACAAACAAAGCGACGCTGTGAGGATCAGGTCGGGTGAATATGCAATCCGACAGTCCGTGGAGCACCGACACCTGTGGACCCCCTAGTGACGTGTCACTCCCGGGGAGTGCCATGTGTCGATTGTGACATCATTATCTCAACCTCTATAAATCAAGGTCTTAAGAATTCATTTGGGACTCTTGGACATTTTCTGATAGTTGGACATTCTCAAACTTCTCACTCTAGAATCCTAGAGAGAGAAATATATGGACCTTGACTTTGGAATTAAGTATTGGACTGTGAATTGTTGTCGTGTATTCACCCTGCGCCATTGCCCTCGCAGCACTGTCACTCTTAAGCTCTGTCTGGGAAGCCCTTGGTCTCTGCCCTTGTTCCGCCCTTGCTGTGTCTAACATCAACATACTTGGCATCTGACTCAGACTGCATTCCTTGTGACACCTCCACGTCGACTGCGAACCCACCTTCCTTGGCATCACATTTCCACAAGAAAAAATAGAGTAAGTAACCATTCTTACTATTAGCAACACTTATTTTCTTTGAGCTTGCACAAACTAGTGAAAGTCAAAAGATATGTTACAAATTTTATTTTTGTTCTGTTTAGAATTTGCAATAGTCGCCGGATGTCATGACTCTGAATTATTTTGCTTAGTGTTAAAAATGAATAAGCTAGCTGGTGAAAGATGAAAAGCCAAAAATCTGACTTGACAAACTCTCCTAACCCTTTTATTTTATCAATGCTATTTTTTAATTTACCAAAAAAAGAGAGAAAGAAGACATGGAGTGACTCACATTCGATCAAATTTGACCACATAGCATAAACAAACTAAGTGAAAGATTTGGCAGCAAAATAAAATTAGTATGTACATAATGAGATCATGGCTAAAGTTTGTGAAAAGTGAGACGAGAATTCGGTGTCATGACCACAAGAAAAACCATAAAATTCTGGCAGAGAAAGTTTATGAATTTCTGCTAGATAATCTGGGTGGTATTACTCCCATGGCATACCGATGGTGTGTCGTACAAAAGATCGAAAAAATATTATGGGTATAAATTTAACTCCATTGATTTTTAAAATCTTACATGTTCGACCAATTTCTTAGAAATTCGTAATACATAATCTTAGGGTTCGTTTGATAATTTTTTTTTTTTTGGTTTTTAGTTTTTAAAGAGCAGCTTAATTTTTTATTTTTTTTACAAAAACAAGTAGGTGTTTGATAACCTTTTTTTTTTTGAGTTTTTTTTTGGTGTTTGGTAACCCTTTTTATTTTGACTTTTTTTTTGGGTGGTTTGCGGTGGCGGTGGTGGGGCGTGGCGGCGGCGGTGGTGGGGCGTAGCGGTGGTCGACGGTGGTGGTGGCCGGCGGTGACAGCCGACGGCCAGAGGTGGCTGCCGGCGGCCGGAGGTGGCTCCGACAGTCGCCGGTGGCTGCCGACAGTAGCCGGCGGTGGTCGCTGGCGGCCGGCAGTGGTGGCCGGCGGCCGGAGGTGGCTGCCGACGGTGGGAGGGTGTTGGTGGTGGTCTCCAAAAAAAAAAACAAAAGTGAAAAAAAAACCAGTTTCTGGAGTTTTTTTTTTACTCTGCAGTTTAAAAACTGGTTTTTTAAATTGGAGAAGGAAAAAAAAAATGGTTACCAAATGCACTTTTTTTTTCCCAGTTTCCAAACTGGAAAAAAAGCTGCGTCAAACGTGGCCTTAATCGTTTTAACATTGTCCTGTATCTTCCACTCTCTAAAAATATCTCTCTCATATCTCTCTAAGCAAACTCTCACAGACAGCCACCGCAGCCGCCCCACCGTGCGATGGCAGGCGTGGGGCTGTGGCCGGAATCCGGCCTAGGACTAGGTACACAATCTATATTCTTTTAGTGAGTTTATGCTCTGAGGAACGTCTTCTTCAGAGGCCGGCGGCAGATCGAGGATGGAAGGCGGTGGACGACTACGATGCGGTGGCCGACACCATCATACCCAACCACGATCGGGGAAGGTGATGTATGCACCGGCACCGATTCACCGGATTTCTTCAGATCTATGAAGATCTAGGGTTTTTCTTGATTTTTTAGATCCGATAGATCTAGATCGGAGTGATGGTCATGGTTTTGTTTGGTTTGTTTTGCTGATTGAAGTGGTTTGCCTTTGCTCGGGTTCGATCTGTAATTGCCGGCAGTGGCCGGATTTCAGCCGGCGGTGATCAGGATCCTATCGTCGGCAGTCGGAATTTTTGAAGACAGAAATTAGGGCTCTTTAGTTGGCTGTAGGGTGTCCGTTTTGGTTACTAGGCTCTGTTTCTAGGTTTTGGTGCCTAGGTTTTTGCTGTGTTATGTTGTGATCTCCTGTCGGGGGGGATAGGACCTTGGGTGGGTATTAGGGGTTTTAGGCATGTTTGGGTGGGGGTGGGGAAGGGGGGTTGGGGCCCTTGGGAGGGTGGGGTGGGGGAGAAGGGGCTTCCAGGGTATATGCTCTAGGGGTTTTGTGTGGGGTTTTTGGGGTGGGGGGGGGGGGAGAAGTCAAATACAGTCTAGCTTAGGCCTGTTTTGTGACTGTTGGTTTGATGCCCGGCCTAATGGTGGCCGTGTTTTGGAGGAAATCGCCGGCGAAATATTGTGAACCATGCAAGGTTACCTGCCTCTTGTATTTGCATCGTGATCCCTTTGATTGTCGAGTACATCTTTGTCTTTTGTCTGACTCCAGTTGACTTCCTCATTGTGTTGTTTAGATTTATAGTTACTTAGTGTTTTTTATAACCTTTAGGCCTTCGCTTATTGTTTAAAGTTAATCTAAATCGTATGATATGTTCTGTTTTAGTTTAATTGTAATTGATTTCGGGTCTATAGGTTCGTTGTTAGTTTCTGACCTTTGTGGTCGTGTATACACAGAGTCGTGACCTTTACTCGCCGTTGGGCAACTTTGTGACCGTTTAATTATTAATGCTATTCTCTTATTAACAAAAAAAAAAAAACATTGTCATGTATTCCATATATTTTTTGCTGATGTCATCATATCATACTTAAAAATTATCGATACAATCCTTCTCAATTTACCCCTTACCCTTTAATACACCCAACTTCAACCTTGAACCTTCTCCCATACTGCTGCACATTTTCCCAAGTTATTTCCAAACGTTCCATTCTAAGCACCCACACACTCGCATGCACCCCCCCCCCCCCCCCCCGCCCCAAACCCCACCCACACACACATTCTCATGCACACACATCTACACAATTTGATAAATGTGTGTGATTGTGGGTCTAAATTCAACTAAAACTTGTTTTTGTGTGTGTGCATCTGAATTCAATCGGTGAGTGTGTGGGGTGGCGGAGATTGGGGGTGGGGGTGGGGGGGGGGGGGTGGAATTTCTAAGTTCATCAGTGTGCTTGGGTCTGTGATCAGTGCGTGCGTTTGAGATTGTAGGCGAATCCAGTCAATCGATGTGTATGTGCATGCGCATGCATGCGTGCATTCTGGGTGAATTCAATCAGTCACTCACGTGTGATTGTGGGTGGTCCTAAAATTAAGAGGCAACAAGTCTTGAACAATGACAGCAGTGTTGGCACGATGGCAGTGATTACAACTGAGTAGTTAGTGGTTGTGAACAAATAGGGGGGGAATTCGGTTAGAAAGACTCATTTTGTAAGACAAAAGGGTAAACGAGTCCTTTTTTCGAAAACCATTGCTTCAGTTTGTATACAGTCTGATCAAAGAACTTATTTGACATTTTTTATAATTGACAGACATGCATGTAATTATATACTAACTTCAAGGAGTTCACTTATATTATCTCTTAAGAAAATGCTACTAATGAGCTAATTAGGAACCCCCGTTTCCTGATGCGCACGCTCCAACGAAAAGGAAACTTTCAATACGCCACAAAATTCAGGTAAAGAAGTCTTCCGGCCGTTTATCATGTTTAGCCAATGAAGCAATTACAGGGTGAAGCTACAAATGAAGAGCCAAGCCACGGCTCCATGTCAAATAACCTGTTCAAAAATGCTTGGTAACAACAGCGAAGATTATAGTCCAACGTCATGGAAGATCACTAGGCTCTTTTCAGCATCTCAGGATATAAAATAAAACCAAAATGCAGTCTCGGTGACTAGGCACCAAGCAGAATACTCTCAACAAAATTAGACTATCAGGGAAGAACAGTGGTCAGGAGCTTCCTCTGATCATAGCTCACTATCATCAATTGTGCCTCCACTTGCTGGCTTCCCATTCACTTGGACGAGCTCGGTATCGAATATTAGTGTTGCGCCACCTGTTAGTGTTAAACTGTTAATAGACTATGTCGTAATACTTGACGAGCATAAAGTTATTCATCTAATAATATCCTTCAAAACTCAAATCAATAGCCGACAGGGCACCTAGATGAGGCCAAGTATTATGCTACAATATCCAGTTTTCGATCTGTAATTCTTCCAGTCAGTCAGATAGAACCAAGTGAGGTACGAAAGGCCAAAAAGTCAAAAAAAGTCCAGATAATGAATCTCAAAATGGGAACAATTATATTTTTCAAGTCATGTTAAAGGAAGCAACTATGATAAACTTACGCTTTAGGGCCACTGTTTAACTTAACAATATCCAGGACCTGCACTAAGTAATTACAATAGCCAGAATATCAACATAATAAATTGTTTCAGCTCACAAGCAGGGTGCATTTAGACCAGATCTATATGCATTCCAAACGGAACAAGTGGACTTTACAGCAAAATCGTGACAGGCTATTCCATCGCATTTGTTAGAAACATGCTCCAGCTAAAGGTTAAACCACAAGAAATCTAGAGTATATGTTACCTGGGATGGTAGGTGGGGATCCCTGGGCTCCATAACCAAGCTTTGCAGGTATCTTCAACTTTCTCTTTTCTCCTACACACATTCCCAACAACCCTTGGTCCCATCCTACAAAAAATAGATTGGTTAGATACATCTAACTAAACAAATAGGTAGTCTTGGAGCACTCAATTCCATATAACAACTGAAAACGATCTATTTGGATTGCAACTACCAATGCACACTAAAGTCTCTTTAGGCACACCAAAAGAACTTCAGCACAGTTGTAGAGAATCATGTGTACTGCTCTAAGATACAAAAGCATATAAAAGAACCATCAATCACTCGACTTCTAATAGAAAATGCGCCTAACCACAAAACACTTACTGATAAATTTTTGAATATAATAGAAGGGCATTACAGTACACATTATAAACACGCTCTCCTTTTCATTTCATTCTCAAGATCGGCAAGGTATTTTAACAGTTCCTCTTTTTTCCATCTTATTTTTCGACATTCAGTTACAAATACAGCCATTAAAGCAATGCATTCTCTACGAGACTTAATGCTTTATCTTAAAGCACAGATTAGATTCACGAAGCTAATGTCTGTTATGCCTCAGAGCCAGCCAACATCATGCATTCATAAACATTTGATTTAGACGCGACCGTCATGGTAATCTACCACTGGGATAATCGCCATAAACCTGGGCCCCAATCGCCACCTAGTCCCACCAAACCTAAACACGCTGCAGCTAAGTAGGATAAACAAGACCAGGCCCGAGCCTAGATAAAATCCATATGAAGATGTATGATATGTACTACCAAATCTAAAGAAGTTTATATCACTCAAAAGCTCAACTATGACCTAGAAGGTCAAGGTTAAAAGGTGCTTTTTGCAAAAAGCAAGAAACAGCTAAGAAGTTGTACACCTGTCACATGCCAGACCCTGTAATATCAGGAACCTAATACACTTGGCCATCTTTTTTTCTCCACAAAGGCGAAGTACATCATTTCTCATATTGCACAAAAAGAAAACCCGTAACTTCGTATGCCCCAGGCTAAAATTTGTGTTATCTTCTTGGAAACCAAATCTTTAACCTGGTCTACAAGCTACACCTTTCAAACATGAAGTTTAGACACTGAAGTAGGGCACCACACTTGACATATAACTATATAGTAAAGCCGAAGCTGAGAGAATATTGTCATGTCAACGCCTACATGGACGTTCTCTCTGGCTGCCATGTGGACTTAAAATTACAATATTATATTACTCCTTAACTCCATTTTTAGATTGAATTTGAAAACCGTGAATATCTCAAGCATTCTTGGCTACAATCGTTGCATTCCAGCAATTTTTGTATCCAAAACGGCAAAACTTCCTTCCTCATAGTTATCTCTTGTTCTTTTTTGTTTTTGGTAAGGGATAAGCCACAAAAAAATTGAATTCCTATATCGTCTCCCAAATTTTTTGCAATAAATCAAATTTAAGTTAAAATTTAACTTCTCAAGCGTCATCGAGTGCAATCCTAAAGAGACACGTTATCTCCCTCAACTAAACAAACTCTGCTTCTCTCCTTCAGTCGCCTTGATATGTATATATCAAAGATTAAGTAGTAAGAGTGATGCATGATGATGTTTCTTTTTGGAGGTTTTGTAGAGCAAATGGATATAATCTGTCACTGAGTACACATTGACTAGTGTATCTACACACACTCAATATGATTATTGTCTTTTTTTTCTTAATACAGCTTCTATTTATGATTGCAATAGTTGTGTTTATTGCTACACGTATTCATATTGTGTCAGTCAATATCCTTTTTTGTCCTGGTAATTTTTCCCCTACTCTTGTTTTTTACATCGTGTCAGTCAATATTGTGTTCCAATTTGTAGTGTACAGTTTGGGTCATTGTATTCAATTTTTCTTTCTACTTTTGACATAACACATCCACGTAGTCTAGCTTCGGATTGTGATTGGTACAACACCAAGACACAACAAATAACAAGAAACAACAGGTTCATTGTTCTTTTGTTTTTGAACTAATAAATTAGATTTATCGTATTTGATTCTATTTTTGATTTTAATAATTGAGAAATACAAGGGCGAGCATTTTCCCTTGTTCTCTATATATTGAGCCTGCAGTTTACTTTCTATATTCTTTTCCTTTCGATGCACCTGTATAGAGCTCATATTGATTAGCCCAGATTGGGTGAAAAAGGTCGCAACCTTTGGTTTTTTCGCTTCAGATGTTATAGACGACTTTAACTTCTTATACAGAGAGAGGAGGGCGACCCAACGTTTGGTTTTTGGGGTGACTATAGCAGTTGTACCCTAGGTATCTGTTTTTGATACTCAATTTATTGTTGTATTATATTATTCATATAGATGCTTGCATGTTACTTGAATCTTTTTCTAATACTCACTCCATCCCAAAAAAATTGATCATTTTCCTTTTTGGGTTGTCCCAAAAGATCTCTCTCATTTTCCAAATTAAGTTTGATTCTGTTTTTGGTCTTCCTAGCCTTTATCTACTTTTCTTTACTCACTCTCTTTCTCCACCTATCCCCCATCTCTCTCTCCTTTGTCATCTTCTCTCTCCCCATCCACCACCTAATACCTCCACTGTACCGCCATATCATCATCCTCTTTGTTGACCAAACACCGCCCCTGTCTACTTTGACCATGACCACCACCGTCTTCGACCCTCCACCACCACCCTGTCACTTCCTTCAGACCAACCACCGTCCCCCTCTACTTCGACCATCTCCACTGTCGTCTTTGACCCACCATCATCACCCCCACACCACCACATCACTTCCTTCGACCACCACCAATATTGCCACCGCCATCAAGATTCAAGAATGGAAATTTAAGTTTTTGACTTTTTAGTTAGATCTAGATATAATTCTATATTAAAGTTCCAGAAGAGTTCGTTCAAAAGTTTGAAGTGCGGGTGGTAATGTTGAGTATCGTGGTTGATTAGGGGTGATGGTGATTGTTGCTGGCTTTAGGTTCAGGTGGAGAAGGTTTGGCGGTCATCGTCTGTGGTTTTGTTCAACAATTCAATTGGGTTGTCAATTTTTGGGTGGTGGTGGCTTTGAATATTATGGTGCTAGTGATGGACTTTTTCCCTTCATTTTTCCACATACGTTTCCAGGGGGATGTGTCTTTGAACTGGTCAAACTATAGTCGTTATAAATATTGAGGCGGTGGCTTTAAATATAACGGTGCTGGTGATACCAATGGGTGGCTTTGAATGTTATGGTGCTGGTTACACGGATGAAGGAGAAGACCTAATAAAGTTGGATATAGCTAGATGGTAAGAGAACAAAGTGAACCTCCAAATCGAGATAAACTAAGGGTAATGTAGGAAGTCCAAGGGGATTTGACTCATTTCTTAAACTTCGTGCAAGTCAAAGCTGAATAATTGTTCTTGGATGGAGGAAGCATTATGTTATTGGTTCTCTATGTTCATGTTTTCTCCATTGATCTTTCCCTCACAAGGTTTCTATCCCATGTTGTTCAGATTAATTGTATTATTGGAAAGACTTATCATTTTTCGAACGAGAGCACCCGTTTGTGACGCACTGGATCATAACTAGTTTATGCATGAAATCCAGGTTCATGCCAGAATGAAAACAAGCTTTCTTAGTGAAGCACCTCATAGAACTGCTCCTGGAATTTCAAGCAAAGAGAACTCATGTCTCCTTGCTTGTTCCCCTTGCTCTCAAAAGAAAAGATAATGTATTTCTAATCTAATAAAACAGCAACTCAGCAATAGATAACTACAGACCTTTAATTACTTGACCACCACCAAGCTCAAACTCAATTGGGTCACCCCTCTCAAAGCTGGAATCGAAAACAGTTCCATCAGTAAGTTTTCCCTGCCAAGATGAGAGAAAGCCCACATCAATAAAGGAGATGAGAGCGAGATCACTAAGCAGTCGCTTGAGTACAGTTCCCCATGTTTAGGGGAAAGAGTCAAATTCCTCTTCATAAACTTTATTCATTATTCATTACAAGAATCAAATGAGGATCTCCGATCACTTTATTCACTAATGATATCTTCGCTGGGGATTATTATATAAGCTGTCACTTTAGCCCGCGTTTTGCCATTCAGTGATGTTTCCTTCAACGTAACAAAATAAATGAACTTTTATTCAAAATTCATATGGGATATTTTATTCAATGAAATAAAATGCATGTATATATCCAGGAGCTTTTACAACTCCCTCCCCATCAGACTTCAGGAGCTCTGCTGCCATATCGCTACAAAGACTGTACAAGCATCACATTGTTTCGTCACAAGTCTTAAAACCTTCCATTTTCGTTGTTTTCAACTTTTTATATGAATCTTGTCTAGAGACTTAGCATATCCTTCTACCTATTATAAGCATGTAATTCTTTAAAGCAGTAAGTGGTTAATTGAAGAAATCTAGTTACAATATGCTCTGAAGCTGAGATTCCACTTACCCGATAATGTACTCTGATTTTATCACCCTTATGAGCCTGAATTTCACAAGATTCTGGCTTATACTGCAATAAGGGAAAAACCATTAAAAACCAAACGTAATGACGTATGTTTTCTTTGGCAAATTCCCTTATACAGAAAACAAACCTAAACATGTCCTAATCAATACTCTGATTTGAAACAGATCCTAACATACTACAATAGAATCGATAAAGTAAACAAGAACATGTATCATGCCCAGAAGTAAAAACTAATAAGCAAGTAAACGACCAATAGTCACAACAAACAAAAGCAGCAAAATGTTTGAGAAATAACTTTGGTTGCTTGCTCACGTGTTTACAAGACGAAATGTCGATTCAAGAGCAAAAGATTCCAAGCATTTGAAGAGAAAAAGGGGAGGCTACTGCACGAAATCCTGCGACTGAAAGGGTCTGGGTAGTGTCGGGTGTACGCCATACCCTAACATTGTCAACATGTTGTTTCCTGTGTTTCAAAATCACTACAAAATTCAAGCCTTGCAGCAAGCCTCGGTGGTTCTTTCCTAGACTTAGTATGATTGAACGGAATCAGTCATTTGCAATACCTATTTCAGTCACTTGTAATCACAATATCTATGACCTCTTTGTGTTTGGACGTCTTTAGTATCGCCCTCCATTAAATAGTTACACTATAGCTTTCATTACTAAGATCAACCGGTTGAAAATACTTAAAAATGCCAGACATCGTATTCTTGAAGTTGTTTCCAAACTCAATGGATGATAGCTCCCAACAATGCCCGGTTTACTTCGGCCAAATTGATCGATTAACACCACCGGATTATGATTATCAACCACATACACATAAATCACGCAACTCACCTTCACGCCGATCTGTAACTCTGTAACATCAGCCGATTTTTTCGCCGAAACTAGAAAAGGAAAGCGACAAGATCAAAATCACAATATCGCTTCAGAACTGATATAACTAACGTTATTGCAAAAAACGATTGCCGAAATTAGAGACATACCTACTGTGACAAGAAGCAATAACAAAACCGCGGTCGAAATCACAATATCGCATCAGAACTGCTATAACTAACGTTATTGCAAAAACGATTGCCGTAATTAGAGACATACCTACTGTGACAAGAAGCAATAACAAAACCGCGGTCGAAGCAAAACTCAAACCCATCTTCACCCTCTTCTCTCCCGCGTCCAACTTGTTAGTTTCAGTGAATTTTATTAGCAGTCATGGAGCCCTAAAAAGCCAGTGACGGTGTAAGCCCAATCGAATCGTGCCACGTAGATAAGAGGACCTCTCTATTGGTGGATCTAAACGACGCCGTTACCCTTTTTCCCTTCTATTTTTTCCCCAAATAACGGCCCACCGTTTGACCACCACCTTTTCTTTCCCCCCTAAATTCAAGCTAACTAACTAAGACAAAATATTCCTCTCTCCTTTCATGAGAGAGAGATCACAACAAAAGCACCACCACGAAGAACAACCCAAAATCAACCCTAAATGGAAAAATCTGTTCACGTGCTCGTAGCAATTGCCGCCGTGTTCCTCCACGTCGCCGCCGCCGCGGCCGACGACGCCGCCGTCATGGCGAAGCTCGCGAAGTCCCTCACGCCAACGCCCATGGGCTGGTCCGGCCCCAACCCCTGCAAGTGGACCGGAGTCTCCTGCGACTCGTCCGGCCGGGTGTCCTCCATCAGCCTCGCCTCCAAGTCCCTTTCCGGCGAGCTCCCCGCTGATCTCAGCACCCTCACAAGCCTAAACTCCTTATCCCTACAGCGTAACCACCTATCCGGCGCCGTTCCGTCCCTCTCCAACCTCAATTCCCTCGAAGAAATCTTCCTTGACAGCAACAATTTCACCTCCATCCCTCCCGATTTCCTCTCCGGCTTAACAAGCCTACAAACGTTCACCATCAGCGAAAATCCTAGTTTACTCCCGTGGACAATCCCCGAAACCCTAGCCAACTCGACAACCCTAGTTACCTTCCTCGCTGGCCGTTCCAACATTGAAGGCACGATGCCGGACATATTTGGGGCATTCCCGAACTTACAGAACCTTCGCCTTTCGTACAACAATCTCACCGGGCCATTACCCGCTTCGTTCGCCAAATCGGGGATCCAGAACCTGTGGCTTAACAACCAAATATTGGGCCTCTCGGGTGTGCTCGACGTGATTGGGTCAATGTCACAGTTAACACAGGCTTGGCTTCATGTCAATCAGTTCTCTGGTCCGGTTCCCGATCTTTCGCAATGTACTGCGCTGTCCGATCTTCAGCTTCGCGATAATCAGTTGACCGGGGTGGTCCCGCCTTCTCTAATGTCCCTGCCTAAGCTCACGAACGTGTCTTTGCAGAATAATAAGCTTCAAGGTCCGGTACCTAGTTTTCCAAAGGGTGTTCAAGTGAGTCTTGGGAATACTAACAGCTTTTGTGATACTAGTCCCGGTCCATGTGATCCGCAGGTGACTGCGGTGCTTGCTGTGGCCGGGGCGTTGGGTTACCCTATGACATTGGCGGAGTCTTGGGAAGGAAATAACCCTTGTCAGAATTGGAGTTTTATCTCGTGCAATACAAAGGGGACCGTGAGTGTGATCAATTTTGGGAAGCAGAATTGGAGTGGGACGATATCACCTGCAATTGCCAACCTCACTTCTTTGAAAACACTGCTTTTGAATGATAATAGACTCACCGGTTCAATACCTGCTAGCTTGACTAGTTTGGGGCAGCTGCAGCTTCTTGATGTCTCGAATAACAATCTTTCAGGTAAGGTACCTGCTTTTGGTTCTCAGGTGACACTGAAAACGTCTGGGAATCCGTTTCTTGGAAAGGATTTGTCCTCTGGTGGAGGAGGTCCTTCTGGTGGCAGTTCGTCAGGTGGAAGTTCGTCTAGTGGAGCGAATGCAACCAAGTCTTCTGCCTCGCAATGGGTGATCGCTGGTACTGTTGTTGCTGCTGTGGTCGTTCTTGTGGCTTTGTCTGTGGTGATCTATAGATATTATGTGAAGAAGAAAAGTAAGAAAAATCACTCAGGTCAAAGCATCCAAAAAGGGAAAGAAAAGGAGAAGAAGGATTCAGGAGGTGATGTGAATGGCTACGGTCCAATTGCAAGTGAATTGCCCAGTCAAAGCAGTGCTGAAAACAGTGATTTTAATGTTTATGATGGTGGAAATGTTGCTATTCCGATTGATGTTCTGCGAGAAGTTACAAATAATTTCAGTGAAGATAATATTTTGGGGAAGGGTGGTTTTGGCGTTGTTTACAAAGGACAACTCCATGATGGGACACAAATAGCCGTGAAGAGGATGGAGTCAGCTTTGGTAAATACGAAGGGACTTAATGAGTTCAAAGCTGAAATTGAGGTTCTCACGAAGGTCAGGCACAGGCATCTCGTTGCACTTCATGGTTTTTGTGTCAATGGGAATGAGAGGCTTTTGGTCTATGAGTACATGCCACAAGGGACATTGGGACAGCATCTGTTTTATTGCAGTGAGATGGGATTTACTCCACTAACTTGGAAGCAAAGAGTCACCATAGCACTGGATGTTGCCAGAGGGGTTGAATATCTGCACAGCTTAGCACAGCAGAGTTTCATCCACAGAGATTTAAAGCCATCAAACATACTTCTTGGAGATGACATGAGGGCTAAGGTTTCTGATTTTGGTTTGGTCAAGAATGCTCCTGACGGAAACTACTCAGTGGAGACACGGTTGGCAGGAACTTTTGGATATCTTGCACCAGAGTATGCTTGTAAGTTCAACTTGAAGTACTGCTAATTCCAGAAATCATTATGTAAATTTGACAATCTTCATGACAGAAAAAATTGATGCTTTGTTACGCACTGCATACTATTATGTTTCTTGCACCACACTTGTAAGTTCAACCTACATTAAAATTTATTTGTTGTATGTTCTTATGTGCATAAAGCATATCATAGTCGACTATTATTTTATAAGAACAAAGTTTTACAAATTGTGGGACTAATTTTACAAGTAGATTTTGATACAAATCATTTTGCACCTGATCTCCCTTAGATGTGCGGACTAATTTTTATGCGAAATGTTAAAACTACCATGCAAGGTCATTAACATACTGTCTCTTTAGTTTGTGGAGGTATGTAAGTAGGAACAGCAGCACTTCGTCAAAGTGACAGGACACTTTTGGTGAAGTTTCATAATGCAGTAACATCAGATTCCAGGACTGTTATGCTGTATCATGGCATAATTGTCGATGACGCTATGGAGTACCATAGATGCATTTCCAACCAATTATGCAATTAGAAAGCCCTTAGAACATAGGCCATATCATTCAGGGTCAAGGTAGGCAATATAAATGCTCTAAGAAAAATTCACCTTAGTACTGAATTTGGAATTATAAGAGTTAACTTGCAGGTAAAAAATAATCAGACAATTCATTATGCTTATTTGCTCCTCATTTGTCGTTAAAAACATAGCTTGCAAGGAATGTTGATGAAAGCCATAATTGTTTACTTAAATTAGGTTGTAAAATTGGTTACTAACATCTTCTTCTCGTAACAGTCACCGGAAGAGTAACTACAAAAGTTGATGTCTTTGCTTTTGGGGTGGTCCTCATGGAAATCATCACAGGTAGAAAAGCACTAGATGAGACCTTGCCAGACGACAAAAGTCATCTGGTCGCTTGGTTTCGCAGGGTCGTGATTAACAGAGACAGCATCGGGAATTCCTTAGACCCCTCACTGGACCCTGATGAAGAAACCTTTGAGAGCATCTACAAAGTAACAGAATTAGCAGGACATTGCACTGCTCGCGAGCCATATCAGAGGCCAGATATGGGCCATGCTGTTAATGTTCTGTCTCCTCTTGTAGAGCAGTGGAAACCTGCCAGCCATGATGAAGAAGATAGCTTTGGAATTGATCTTCATATGAGTCTCCCTCAGGCCTTGCAGAGATGGCAAGCTAATGAAGGTACTTCCATTTTGACCAATGACCTTTATAACACGTACAGTCAGACATCTACAAGCACGCCAAAGGAGGCTTCAGGAGTCACCGGCTCATTCAGTTCAAAGGATGGAAGATGACACTAGAATGAGATTTGAAATTGTAATTGGTAATATGTGATAATCATCCAACTACATGTTTCTTCAGTCGCAAGATCTAGCAATTGTTTTGCTGGTTGTGTCTCTTTTGACTGTTTGTTATTCAAACTTATACAGTGCCCTGTGGTTTCAAAGTTTTGTGGTCATTTTACTCGAAAAATTCTACCCCAGTATTTTTTTTTTTGCTGATTTCAAAATTTTGTAGTCATGTTTTGTTGCAATTAGTGTGGGCTGCTGCCTGCTGCAACTTGCAAACAGCTCCTTTGCCCATATTGAAGGGAATAACATCACATTTTTGGTGTTAAAATTTAGTCGCTGGTACATTCTAGGAATGTGTGTGTACAAAGTAAGCTGTATCTGTAGTTAGATTGGTAAACGTAAAAAGTGAAGTGGAAATCTTTAGTGCATGTAACCAAGTTAGGCAACCAGCAGTTTAAATTTGGAAGTAGTTTTCAATGAAATGAACCGCAAAAGGTGGGCAGGGAAAACTAAACAACTTGCATCTTCGATGCACCACCATGTACCTTGAAAATCCAGTAGCTCTTGAAGCACATATAACTAAGGAGTTGAGTGTTGGTAGCACTTCAGTATGTGATTGGAGATTTGAGCTTTAATTTATCAAGCGACCCAACCCAGAGTGACTGAACAGAGCTATTAGCCCTCAAGGCAAGAGTTTTTATTCTTTTTTTGTTCTCAACCTAATTTGTACCTCTAGTATACACGGGGTCTAGGAATCATAATGTTATTGTCTCGTCGTGATACGAGGGTTAACTGGTGCAGTAAAATGCTGGGAGTTTTGCCTCAATGCAAGAGATTTCAACCATTTTTTGGTATTGACCTAATTTGTACCTCTCTAGTATATACGACATCTAAGGAATCACAATGTTATTGTTTCATCAGTTCCTCTTCTCGGTCCAAGAAGTGCATTGTTGGAATTAAGTTGGAATGCAAGGCGGCTCTAGATTCAAGGGCTGATTCTATAGCCGAACACGAGGAAAGATCGTTTTTACCGATACTAACAAGATCCTTTTATCAAGTAATGGAGATACTAAGCGTTCCATTACTCGTTTATCGACGTTCCAACAAAAATGCTTGTATGATACGAGGGTTGAGTGGTGCAGTGAAACACAAGGGGTTGTGCAACTTCATCATTGTCACGTCTAAATTCTGTTATGACTCTTGGCCGACCCAACGAATTTAATAATAGACAGAATGTGATATTGTTCTTGAGCTTTAGTTCATGAAGCCGCAGAACCTTGCAACCCGGAGCGAATGAACGTAGCTCGTCCTTGTTTGGGAGTCAAAGGCTAGCCCGAGGAAACAATTTTTGACCCATTTTGTCGGAGGCTAGAAAGAGGGGTTTCTGGGTCGTGTCCGCGTCATTGTGAGTGGATCTCGTTGCTAATTGTATCCGTACACGTGCGCATAGGAGAATTCCAGTTTTGCAATGACCAAGAGTCCTCACAAATGCATGATAAGTCAGAATCTTTCACCTTTGAAGACAATAAGCACCCCACTAAATGATCATCCACACCTCATCAGAATCGAAGTGGACAGTGTTATTTTTTTCTTCTCAGCGCCTTCCTCATATGTGGAGCGATGCTAATTCAGTCATTTAGTAGATAAAAGGAGCAAGTCAACATGTGGAATTATCAATGCAAGTCTTATGTCTTGATAATGATGCCGGCTCTTTCAGAAATTCGGTTGTGCTGCAGAAGTGCAGCTTGGAACATTCTAATTCTCCTTGTTGATGCAAGACAGCGGAAAAACTTAAATGAGCACACTACACAAGCGATTATCAAGACTATGTTCACTTGAAAGTTCAGATAAACTTCAATCCATTTCTTTGGAAGTTACTGTATAAGGGTTCAAAGAACCAGCATTTTACTTGCTTTATGCATGTGTAGCGAAAGGACTTGCAAGTTATAAGCATCCGACCATACAACTGAGAACTCAAATTGATCAACAAGCATTCCATGTTAAAAGCAGCTACATCATTAGTTGTCCTCAATTTTGTAAAACAAAATGGATACTTGGCAGGGAAGATCACCAAATGGTGAGTTAACCCCAACATCCTTTCAAGAATCTCTGACTTCTTCCAATGTCAGCCAAACCAAGATAACCTGTCTTCTCTGTGACTCATACTATGTCCACTAGTCCTTCTCAGGCTTTAGACTAGTTCACTCTTCCGGTCTCCAAGTAAAGAACTTGGAGAACATCACGATGTACCATGGAACTTTGCATTCACCTGCTCAAACAATCAGCAGAGTACTCGGTGTGAGGTGATACCATCCATGCTTTCACCTAGTCTGGCCGGACAAAGCCAATGCTTGTCTGCACTCCGAGCTAATTGCAGAATCCTAGATATATCAGGTACAAGCACATCCTGTATATACGGAGTCAAAACCCAGTGTTCCCGCTTAAATGTACAAGTACACTCTCTAACCAGCAGCACCCACAACACAACCTCCACTGCCCCATCGTACAACATTTTCTCTTGTCGATTATTCACCATTTGATACTACATGCTACAGTATCTACTCCCGACTAACAAAATGCAATCCATTCAACAAAGTCTTGTAGGTATTCTGACTCATCAAACTATCTCTTCTCTTCAATTCTTCTAAAAGCTCAAAGGCATCATCACCTCTCCCTTCTCGACACATCCCTTCCAAGAGAGTCCTATAAGTCAAGAGATCAGGCGTCATAGCATTCTTCAACATATCGAACACAATATCAGTGGCATCTCCGAACCTCCTTTCCATCGAAAGGCTACAGATAAGAACCATATAAGTACTTGCCTTTGCCACCAGACCTTTCTCACGCATCTCTTTATAATACCACATACCCTGATTCACCCTTCCTCTCTCACACAAACCCTTGGTTATATAACTGTAAGTATACTCATTCGGCTCACAACCGTACAACCCCATCTCGCGAAACACCCGAATTGCTTCATCAACTTCGAGACAAGTTGAGAAAGCCTTTATGATCATATTTAACACGAACGTGTCGGGTATCACCCCAGTCGCCTTCATCTGTTTCGTTAACGACCTAACCGAGTGCAAATAAACATAACACACATTCACCTTATTGAACTTCCTAAGCAGAGAGTTAAACAACAATGCGTAAGTTTCCAATGACGGTTTACAGTCATCTGATTTCAGCATTTTCTTATAAACATCAAAGGCGCGACTGAACAGGAATTTACGGCCGCAGCAGAATTTAATCATGGAATTGTAAAGGGGGACGCTCCCAGGGCAGGCCCCGGCGAGCACCTCCTCGACTAGGCTTTCGGCGTGGCGATAGCGCTTACCATTGATGGAGACTTGGATCATGGTGATGTAGGTGGTGTGGTCGTGCTTGTAGCCTCTCTGCTGGGCGGTCCAGCGGAAGATGTCGAGGGCCAGATCCGGGTCGGACTGGGCGCGCAGGGCTTCAACGACGTCGGGCGGGCCGAATCCGGGTTTGAGCTTGTCGAGCCATGTTTCGAATTGCCTCTCGAGAGGGGTTCGGGTTCTGGGGTGAGGGTTAGGGTTTAGGGTTGTGGGATTCCGGGGTACGGGTGGCGGTGGGGCTAGGATTTCGGGGTGGTGGACGGTGGTGGTGGTGGTAGGGATGTGGATGGATGAGGAGCATAGAGAACGAACGGGTAAGTAAGAGAAGAGGGTGGTTCTTATGGCAGTGGTTACGGAGCGATGAATGGTGGCTCTTCCCATTACAACACAGAACTGCGGCGGTTTTTAGAAGACGACAGCGCTCAACTGATAAGGCCGCAGGCGGGCACCATTTGACTCTCCCGGCGTCTATTTTAACAAACACCGTGCTGTGCACAGGCTGACGGTCATATAATAGTGTAACACAGTAATTAAAGTGGCCACAACACGTATCATCTCTTCTCACAGCAAAATTTGTAGTAACGATGCTCGTACACTGCTCAAATAAAGTCGTCAATAATCACGTCAGCATCTCTTTATACATCCAAACAACATAGGTTGACAGCCTTAACTTTCAAAACTTTAGATCAACCATTACCCCTTTATTCCATGCGCTTATTTTTTTTCCTCCTTTCTACTCTATAAGATTCATTTTCTAGATCCAATCATACACAATAGGCATGGAAAAAAGTACTTAGTCTAAACACATGGACATGCAAAAGGTTATCATATAGCAATTGCCATAATGCGGTTGGTGAAATACGAACATGCCTATTTATGACTTATCTGTCATTGATTGTGCATTAGTGATAAAAAAAAAATTACCTCTAAAGATAGTTGCGATTTGATTAGCAAAAAAGAAGTCCATCGTAGTTATTTCAGAGAGAGAGAGAGAGAGGGGGGGGGGGGGGAGTACACATTCGAGGAAAAATTTTAACAGTTATCGTCGTCACTTAGTTCGGTAAACACATGATATTTCACTTTTTCATTGTTTTCTTAAACCATGTTGGTCATTCCCAGTGTCAATCATCTAACTTGAGCTCTTTTCCTTACTCTGCTTGATATCTTATGTTTCGGGAAATTAATTTACCAAAAGATGATTGAAAATATAAAGGCATATATTGGCTCTATCTATACTTTTTTTTTTCATTTCGCATATTTGGATCCTTTTACACTTTCTATTTAGGCCCAGAAATAAGAAAATCTCAGGAGCCTCTAAGACTTTTATTTTAGTAGTAACACATTGAAGTCTTAAATCTTAAACTTTTATATGAATATCACCATATACGACGTTAACATCGTAAGACAAATTGACATTACAAGATTATTATATATTTTTCTATGATGATTACGTGTGAGATTTCTAACCTTAAAACTCGAATTGAAAGAAACCGATTTTCTGGTAGGTCTAGTTACTAACGAAAATTCAAGAAAAATCTCTTTTTGTTTGAATTGTTCTTGTTTAAAGTTATACAAACTAAATACTTCGGTGAGCGAGTATTTAGTTGTATCTATTTTGCCTTTGTCAATCATTGAACTATATTTCTACACTATAAAAGAGAGACAACGAATATTTTTTACGTCGCAGTTAACAACTTTCACCCGCCTCCACAGCCCCTCCCCCACACCCAACAGGCTTCGAACCCCACCCCCTCCCCTAAACCCCCACACACAACCATGCACAAAGACGATACACCAAGACACACACACACACATACTGTTAATACCCACGGTGAAGTAGCAGGCACGTTGAGAAATATTTTTTGTTTGAATTTCTCTTGTTCAAAGTTATAAAAACTAAATACTCCGGTGAACGAGTATTTAATTAGTTGTATCTATTTTGCCTTCATCAAACATTGAGCTATATTTCTACACTATAAAAGAGAAACAACGAATATTTTTCACATCGCAGTTAACAACTTTCACCCGCCTCCACAGCCCATCCCCCATGTCCGACAGCTTCTAACCCCACCCCCTCCCCTAGCCCCCCACACGCAACCACAGACAAAAACGATACACCAAGACGTGTGTGTGCGCGCGCACACACACACGTAATGTTAATACCCACGGTGAAGTAGCAGGCACGTTGTATCACAGATGATTAATCGAGCTATCACTTCCCAAAACCTCCGTCCGAAAGCAAAAACTTACTTGCATGAAGTATAATCTTCAGCCTAGATTGGTTTCGACTTATTCTAAGTATGAGACTAAAATCTGAACCAGAAGCAAGTAAACCTTTAATTTGCAATCAGATAACAATAAGATAGAAACTTTATTTTGCAACACTTTGGAGTGGAGATCTATCAACAGCACTCTTGGAAGGCTAAACATGTGATGTAATTATTCAGAATCAGCCCATAAGCAGTATATGCTAGATGAAAGATTGACTCCTCTGGTGAACATTTTCTTTTTCTCTTCAGCATAGGTTTTCTTTTCAGCATAGGCTAGACATATGCTGCATTATTCGGAATCAGCCCACATTTTTGCCTAAAAACATCCAAATTTTTCACCATAAAAATAAGCATAGACAGACAAACAATGACAAAAATGATCAAAGCACAGACTTGAATTGGTCGTTTTTTGCATTAGCTCTGTGATTCATGGACCATTATGCATATAGTGCTGTCTATTGTGTGGTTACGCGAATATCTGACCATAGACACACACAAACAATGACGATAGTGTCAAATTTCTTGAAAAGAAAAAGAATAAAACAAAGTACATTACTTCTATGCTAGATGGAAGATTGGGCCCTGTAGTGAATGGATTGCAGGGAGAGGCAAGGCCGTGTTTGACACTCTTTTTTTTTTCAGTTTTGAAAATTGAAAAAAAGTGCGTTTGGTAACCATTTTTTTTCAATTTAAAAAATCACTTTTTAAATTGCAGTCACTTAATTTTTTTTTTTGAGTCCGACCACCACGGCCAGCAACCACCACCCATCGCCGCCCGACAGCCATCTCTGGCCGCCGGCAACCACCACAGGGAGGTAGCCAGCTCCCGTCACCACTGCCAGCAGCCACCTCCGGCAGCCATCGCCCACCGACGCCCAACAGCCACCTCCAGCCGCCGGCAACCACCACAGGGCGGCAGCCAGCTCCGGTCGCCATCGCCGGTCGGCAGCCACCTCAGGCCACCACCACCGGCAGCCACTGCCTATGACTGCCTCGACAACCGCCGGCCATCACCACCGTCGACCACCGCTACGCCCCACCATCGCCACCGCAAACCACCAAAAAAAAAAGTCAAAATAAAAAGGGTTACCAAACACCAAAAAAAAAAAACTCAAAAAAAAAGAGTTATCAAACACCTAATTGTTTTTGTAAAAAAAAAAATTAAACTGCTCTTTAAAAACTAAAAAAAAAAACAGTTTTGTCAAACGAAGCCAGTGTCTCAGCTTCAGCAGACGATTAGGGAAAGATGTTGTTCACCTGTTACCGGAGCAAAAATCGATGGAAGGGACTCCAACCCAGATCAATAATCCACCTCCCACCCACACACCAACACACACACACACACACACACACACACACGCACGCATACGGCACACTAAGATTCATAAAATGCTCAGACCCTTTTGTACACACAAATTTACCATTGACCGGTAAAAATTATTTTTCAATGTCTACACCTTCCACACAACCTGCCTCCCTACCATCCCCCACATCCCAAAATCCCTACCAACACCTTATAAAGCTTCCACCACCGCTCCAAGTAGTACAAGGCTGTCACATACGACAACCTCCGTCCGACGACAAGCGATCCCTCCACACACACTGCAAAGATAGAGAGGATATGTAACTGCTCATTTGGTAACAAATGGTCGGTGGATAAAATAGAAACGGAATTATAATTACAGCATTGTACCTGATCATATATAATTGCTAAGTATTCTTTATATGCGGTCCTTCAGATTTTTGTTACATGATCAGATGCTAGGGTATGAATGAACTGAGAACATATTTTGAGAAGGAATTGTGGTCGAAAGGAATATGAGAGAGGAGCCACTTATTGAGAAGGAATAAAAACTGTCAAAAACCCTTTTATGTAAATGAAAGGAGGTCATGGGCAAAAACTTAGGATGTAGAACCCTTTAGCCAATAATTTTTTTACACCTAATTATAGTTATCAAGAAAATGCAAGAATTCCAGAAAAATGGATTGGCACTTTGGTAGGCAACGAGCTTACCAATCGAATCAAAATATATATATTATAGATAGATTATAGATTCACCCAAGTTTGACAATAAATATTTTATTAACTTTTTAGCAATAATTAAAATCTAAAAAAATTGACAATATGATGTAACTTGCGGGTCCTTCTTTCTCCTGATAATTTAAAATTTTAATTGAACATATGGTGTTTCGTGTTCTGATTTAAAAAGTTTACAAGACTACTTTAACCTAAATTGTTATTCTGAAAGCTAAATTCTCACAGTTAAAAAACATCTAACTGTTAAAGAATCATGGATCAATCAGAACTATAACCGACTATGCTCCCTAATTTTGGTAACTTAATTTCATTTGACTAGAGTCAAGTATGTAAACATCAATATCATAGTTATCGATACCGTACAGGTACCAGCTATACCAGCCGGTACCTAACGCTTTTCTATTTTTATCGGTACAGTAACTTTTACATTATGTACCAGTCAAAATACAACTCTATACTGATTGTACCAACTGGTATAAGTAATACCAGTAAAAAATTACATATCGGTCGAGATATTGTGTTTTGAGTCGATTTCATAAAAATGTAAAAATAATAAATTTTATTGATTTTTTTTTATCATTGACTTAATAGAAAAAAAGTTCTATTATATTAATTAAAGTCTCTGTAGACTCTTCCTCAAAGTATTCATTATAATTGTAAAATCTTTCCTGGTAAGTTTTTAGTCTGCACTTAGTTTTGATTTATTTTATAACCGGAAGTTTTGATCATGTTCTTTCATCAATATGATTTACTGCTTTATACACACGCACGCACGCATACATATAAATAACTTATTCTTGGATTCAATGATGTTATTACTAAACAAATAATTTATTGTTTTATAAGAATTTGCTAATGAGATTGTTGGAATTGTAGATAATCTTAGAGAAAGTAATTCAATTGAATAAACTATTTACTTCTAATGTTACTGTATGGTTACAAATAACTTATTTTGGGATAGATAGAAAATCAGGTAATTCAAGCTCTATAAGACAAATATTTTATTCTAGACGAACCGTGAGATAAGAAATATATGTATATATTTTTAGTTTGCTAATAAATGAGTATTAAATATTATATTATTGATAAAGAATTTGAGACGGTATTAGTACCGATAGGTATCATTTTATAGATAAAATCGGCATATAGTAGGAGTAGTATTCATAAGACTAATATTTGTAAGCTTTATTATTATTCTTATTATTATGGGTTCTTTGCGGGCCAAAATCCTGGAAAGAGAGAACGCGGATTGAGCCCCGACAGGAGAAGCCGTGAATGGGGGAACGCCTAAAGTTCAGCCCCAACAGTAGAAGCCTTCAATGTTCATCATACTCTGTTGAGATCCCTGGCCATGCGGCATCCATATAGAGATTAGCCGAGCAAGAACTGGAGAAGAAGGTTCTCGATGAAATATATTGGATTAATGTGGTACTTAACGCATTCACGTGACTGCTAGATCACAAAGATATATTCTTTGGACAAATGATTCAAAATCACGTAACTTTTATGTACATAATGCGTGTCACTGTTACCGCGATATTCTGCTGGCTTAGTAAAGATATATTATTATCAATAGCAGACGCCTATTGACTATTTTTTTATGAACAGTCATAGTATAATATACAAACAAAATAAAGAGCTTTTTCTTGACAAAAACTCTCATGTTTACCGATCCTCTATTACTAGAGGATTGATAATGTCATTTAAGTCTTCTAGAGTTGCACTCTGGTTTTGTTGATTTTTTTTAATAGTCGTTTCAAACTTTTGGTGATAAATGTTAAAATTTTGATTTTCAATCCAAATTTATGTTCATAAGATTGATAAGTCCACAAGGTATAAGACGAAGATCCACATAAGCAGATCCATCACTTGTTGCTAGTTGATGTGAATATAAATAAACACTCATCCTCATGAAAAAGCGTGATTATGTGGTGACCAAGACATTTAAAAGCCTCTCGAATCACGACACGAGGATGAGATTAAGGAGTCTCGATTCGAATTATGACATGAGGATGGAAATAAAGAAATAGTTTGGGTCTGATCCAGACAGATATCATGTTAAAACCTAATATTCAATTCAAAAGTATGTTCATACGAAGAATAAGTCCGCCAAGTATCAAAAGCACATTCACGACTTATTTTTATGTGGTGTATAATGTAACTCAACAACAAAAATAGAATGCTTGTGATGAAAAATAAAATGATTACTCAATCCCCAAATGTTTACAATCGTGAAAATTGAGTACATCTTATTGCTATAGAAAATTCGGCATTAGAGTTGTCACACAAAGATTGCATAAATTTTGTGCAGCACTCTCTATCTATGGAAGCCATGCCATAGTGTGACTATTTCTTTATCTTTAGTAGTTGCAGCAAAGCGTAATAAAGCCCCCCCCCCCAACATCCACCGTCTCAAACGGCTATTTTGCAGCTTCTTGGGCACACCTGCAACGCCGAGGTGAGATACTGCGATGCTGTAAGCAGCTTTTGGGTCCCTCTACTTCTCACTAGCTTCCTCGAAGCAGAACAAAGTCAGCTACAACTTCAAGTAAAGAAAGACCCACAGCTCACCAGTCCCCATGTCCATATTCTTGTCTAATCCTCGAACTTTTCATCACTTGAGGCCAAGCAAGCATTTTCGCTTTTCTCTCTCTCTCTCTCTCTCTCTCTCGCTCTCCCATTTTTCCTCATCCCTCTGATTTGATTCTCCCTCATGTGCCCCTTTTTCTTTTATCAAAAAGTAGAGAGAATATTGAGGGAGGAGGGAGCAACGAGAAGTGGTCTCCCTCTCTGTATTTTTAAACCAGCAGATTTCTCCTAAAAAACACTCCACCTTTCCTATCAAGGTTTTCTTCCACTAAAGAATTTACTTCAACGGTCTCATGATCTCATCATTTGATACTAGAGCTCAAGTTATCCTCACCTGTCAATAGACAAATCTTCCATCACAACCACCATTCCTGTTTCTGTTGAGAGTTTCAGGATATGGGTTTACTCACTTTCTTTCTGGTCTCCCTCCTAGCTTCGTTCTCCAGTAAGTTCCGATCAAATTCACGATATGGGTTTCGTTAAGCCCTTTTCACAAACACCTAAAGCGCAATAGACGAAGAACCATTTCTAACTCATTTCTTCTTTTTTTTTATATCGTTCAACAGGTGCAGAGATCTCAGCCAAGGTGGGAGTGAACTACGGCCAACTGGGTAACAATTTACCCACTCCGTCAAAATCAATCGAGCTCATCAAAACCCTGAAAGCCAAACGGGTCAAAATCTATGATGCCAACCCGAAGATCCTCAAAGCCCTCAAAGGCACCGATCTTCAGGTCTCAATCATGGTCCCAAACGAGCTCATCAACAGCATCTCGAAGAACCAAACTCTGGCTGACCAATGGGTCCACACCAATGTCGCCCCATTTTACCCGGACACCAAGATCCGATACCTCCTCGTCGGGAACGAAATCCTTAGCCAACCCGATAAATCCGTCTGGTTCAATCTCGTACCGGCGATGCGCCGTATCAGGTACGCCATCAAATGTCATAAACTCCACAAAGTCAAAGTTGGAACACCACTGGCCATGGACGTGCTGGAATCTTCTTACCCTCCATCAAACGGTACGTTTCGGTCCGACGTTTCGGTGTCGGTCATGAAACCAATGCTATGGTTCTTGAACCGGACGAAATCGTTTTTTTTCTTGGACGTGTACACTTATTTTCCCTGGTCTTCTGATCCGGTCAACATTAAGCTGGACTATGCACTGTTACGGGCCAAGAATGTTACGGTCACAGACCCGGTTTCGGGGTTGACGTACACCAACTTGCTGGATCAAATGCTTGACGCGGTGGTTTTCGCCATGAAGCGACTCGGGTATCCCGATATTCGGTTGTTCATCGCAGAAACGGGTTGGCCGAATGGCGGTGATATTGACCAAATCGGAGCGAATATTTTCAATGCTGCCACATATAACCGAAATGTCGTTAAGAAACTGATGGCCAAACCGGCTATTGGCACACCGGCTCGTCCCTGTGTAGTTTTGCCGGCCTTTCTCTTTGCTTTATACAATGAGAATAAGAAGCCGGGTCCGGGTACGGAGCGGCATTTCGGGCTGCTTCACCCAAACGGGTCAAACGTTTACAAGATCGATTTGTCGGGGAAGGCGCCCGAGTCAGAATTCAAGCCGCTGCCGAAGCCGACAAATAACGAGCCGTATAAGGGGAAGGTATGGTGCGTGGTGACTAAACATGCTAACAAGACGGCATTGGCCGGGGCGTTGTCTTATGCTTGTGGGCAGGGTAATTTTACTTGTGACCCGATTCAGCCCGGTGGGAAGTGTTACAAACCAAAGTCATTAGTATGGCACGCGAGTTTTGCTTTTAGTTCGTATTGGGCTCAGTTCAAGAAGCTCGGGGGAACTTGCTATTTCAATGGGCTTGCTGTTCCGACCGCCAAGGACCCAAGTAAGTACCAACTTCCAACTCGAGCTTTGACGTTGCCGCCGTATCTTAATTTAGCTGCCAACTATTTATTAACCATGGTTAGTAAGTTCTGATCTCCTACGGTTTATCATTCGTATAATGTAGAACGCAGATAGTTGAATGTGCAGTTATAACTGTCATAGGTAGCTCATTGAGACGTCCCTTTTGACTACATACATGCCTCCGCTAACTCCTTAAGGTTTGCAGGCACGATTGGCACGCCAATGCATCTGTCTTGTCTGACTCCCATTTGCAACCGCCATTAGTGAAACATTTGTCCTAAAAATTTTAGTAATCTGCCGAATTTCCAACTTTTTGACACACCTAGTGAAAATTTTCAGCATTAGTCGAGGAAAAAATTGTTGTAAGAAACCATGACATTTGTGGCTTTTTGTCACTTTCGCATTCAACATTTTCTTCGGATGTGGAATTAGAAGTTGGGAAAATTGTAGGGGCGGATCTGTCATAGGTATGGGAGGCACATTTCATTAACTTCTGTGCGATCAGCAATTCCGATGGTTGTTTTTCGCAACAAGGGTATCACATTATTACGACTAATCTGTCAGTTAACGAAATGCGCGAGCTTTGAAGCAACTTCTTGTACTCATTCTCTCCGATTTGGTTTTGCAGGTTATGGGTCTTGCAAGTTCCCTAGTGTTAGACTTTGAAGAGGGTAGATGCGGAAGGGAGCTACGAGTAACCTACTTCTCACGCTTCGCGGCCTTTATTTCGAGGATGACATGAGTTCCCAGTTTTGTGTCAAAATTAATCTAACCCCCCCTTCATCACTTATTATTTGTTGTGGGGAACCCCAAATCACTTATTACTAGCCGTTTCTTCCTCTTCTCTTCTTTTTTTACTTTGTTAAGCAGCTGGGTAACGGCTATAGTTATCGGAGGCAAGTAACGGCTAGATTTATGTAGTGAACCCATAAAAGGATTTGATGATTTTGTTGGGTGGGCATCAACTGTATGTCGGTCGGTATGTCATTGTCAAGTCCGGCACGGTAGCCAGCTTGCTAATGCCATTTTCGATTTTATTGGAAAATGCAAGTGCAATTTACTATGATGGTCTTCGATTTGTCCTTATTTATCTGCACAATTTGTCGCTGATGAATTTGCAGTTTCACTGGTTGTATAACACTACGTCATTATTTTAAGTGGTGTTAAACTTTCACTTATGTTTTGTCATTTTGTCAAGATGTTATTCTGTGTTTGCGCCGTGCGCGCGAGAGAGAGGAATAGGGTTGGAGATGTTGCTATTCTATTTGTTATTTTTTAATTACTTAAACCATGGTTAAGGTAACTATTCAGCTCAATAGATGACGCACTTACCATTTGAAAATCTTGCTTAGTGACAAAAATATAAGTGAAAGTATAACACCACCTAAGACGATAATGTAGTGTTAAATAACCGCTAATATTTTCTCCTATACACTAGATGAGTGAGAGAAGAAAGATAACAGCATTTCGTGTACAATTTGGCAAAAATATCATTGTTGTCTATGGTTGATTCATCTATTCAGTTTTCCTTATTCAAGCAAACCTTGCTCCTTATCTTTCATCTCTTGTGCTTGGTTGATTCATCTCTTTAATTTTCAAACACAACCACCAACTTCTCATAAAACCAATAGATATGAAATGAATTTCAAGTTAACCATGATAGGTCATAGATTCGTACAATTATGCTTCAAGGTGCTCAACTAGGGATTACTGCATGCTCCTATGCGACAAATAGGTGTTTAATTACGCATGTTTGGGCATTTGGACATGCGTCTAATTAGGCATGGTTAATGCAAACTATGCATCGAGGCGTTTAAGTACGCGAGGCTAGGTGTTTGATCATGTGTATTGGGCATTTCAGCTAGGCATGAGGGTCGTATCATTATTCGTCAAGACGTCGACTACAGGTTCGCCTAGTGTAATAGTGTACATCATCCTGTTTTGAGTCTCTCTCTCTCCCCCTCTTCTATCTTTGAACAAAATTTGGGTTTGATCAAAAAATGGAGATAACCGTTGACTAATTTGACGATTATTAAACTCTTTATCTAGAACTCACATGGTGTGTTAGACCGCACTAAAGATTAGCGATGGTAATTCGTTAGACTGACGGTTACAAACTCTGGTCTTATATACGATGATGATAATGATGATGATGATGATGATGATGGTCTCATATGTTGGAAAGATGAACCGATCTTGTGCCTTATTTTTGTTCTCTTTTCTGTCTTTCCGAGTGAAGCATAAATGGCATGAAAGATGAAAAACCAGATGGTGACGAAGAAGAGAAGTACTCGTGTGAGGCTTGAGTGTGGGTCCATAGTTTCAAGGCAAAAGATAAAGCTAAAAAATAAAGAAATGATCAACCACCTTGAACTTAGTGTAAGTCAAACATGATTGAAACTTCTCCATCTTTCTAACATGTCAGTATGGCAATTTGTCACGTTGAGATCAATTTTTTTTTTCTGTTTCAATTTGCTAGCAGGTGACGAGGAAGGTGAAGGCTCATTCGTACCTCCAATAGGGAGTGGGTGGTTACCAAAGGCTCACTGATAGTTACTAGTACTTGGGTTGTGGGTGATTCCAATATATTTAACAAGGCTCAGATAACTTTTGGTAAAAATTTTTTAAGAATGGAGACGAGGTTATCGTTTCTAGATACATGTATGTGTTGACAAGGGACATGACAGTCTTCAAGGGGAAGATTGCCCATTATCACGTCCTTATGAATTTCCTAGGCCGACCGTGCGACATTTAGCCAATTTAAGCTCTCGTTAGAATGCTAAGTCAACCTTTCCCTTGGGTTGAGGGACGAAGGGGGGAAGATTTCCAATTGTCAGGCCTTATGACTTTCCAAGGCCGACCGTGCGACACTTAGCCAGTTCATGCTCCCGCTAGAATGATAAGTCAGTCGTTCCCTCGAGTTGGACTATATTTAGAGCTAATTATAGAAAGGACACCAGAGTTTGGAGGATGTTTTTCACTATTTAACTTGGAGAATGCTAGTACAAGAATACTTTATGTGATTTCTAGAATGCTTTGGACAAGAGATGGCCTTGGCTATTTGTACTACTCCACCTCCTCAACGGACGGTGGGATTACTTCTATCCTATCGACTAAATTCCATGTTTAGAACTTTCTCCAATAGTATCTAGATATTACATGGTTCCTTATCATTCTAGAATTCTCTACTAACTATGTAGATTTTCTTAAATTTCTATAGAGTTATCTTCTAACTTTCTAGACTATCCTCCTATGTACAAAAATCCAAAATGTAGAGAAATCATGAATATTTTGGTGACTCGTCCAGTCATCGCCAAGTAAGCGTCATTGTAAGCGTCCAAAAGCGCTTAGTAAGGGCCTGTCTGGCATGACTCCAAAAATATGCCTCCTTTTAAACGGTGCGAGACACTATGCTGACTTCACACTCAACTTGGCATTTCTGGGACTTCATCCTCTCACCGAGGGTCCACATCCTGCCAAAGCAAATATGGGTAGGGTGATCGGGACAAGGCCTGTAGTGAGCTCGATTGACAATCTACTCGGCCTGAAACAATCGTTGTTTTTTGGTCATGTCTCTTTTGCTCAGAGATACATTCCAAACTCTCTTTGGCTGTTGAGCAGCATTCCTTTCAATCAAATTTGCACGAGCTGGCAGTTTAACGAAATGCACGCGCTTTCGAAGCAACTTCTTGTACTCATTTTTTCCTATTTGGTTTTGCAGGTTATGGTTCTTGCAGGTTCCCAAGTGTTACTTTGAAGATGGTTGGGTGTGGAAGGCGAGAGCAGCATAGGATGCTCCGAGTAACATACTCCTCATTCATCACTGGCCTTTATTTTAAGGATGACATGGGTTCCCACCAGTTTTGTGTCAAAATTAATCTTCCCCCCCCCCCCTCATCACTTACGGTTAGTTGTGGGAGAACCCCAAATCATTGATAAAGTAATCCATTTTCGTCCTTTTCTTGCTTTTACTTTGTTAAGCAGCTGGGTAACGGCTAATACTAGACCTGGCAAAATACCACCCGGACTCGGGGTCTACCCGTACCCAGTCAAAAAACACGGGTACGGGTAGATATATATTGCATACCCGTCAAAATTAGATTCGTACCCGAACCGACTCGCAAATTCCAGTTAAATGCTGATATGTTACGGGTTACCCGGGCTATCCGAACGTTTTACTATATAATGCACTAGGGTTTTCGTTTGGCAGTCATTCACTCATTCTCATCTTTCTCTCTCTCATCTGCCGCTCTCCATTCCTTCCCCTCTGAAGTCCCTCTGTCTCTGTCTCTCAACCTCGCTCCATCCGTATCTCTCACTCACCAGTCTTCTCCGGCGATGACACTACACTCTACTCCACATCGACGGTGCCCCACCAACATCCTCTCACGTCCACTCGTAGATCCGCCGCAGCCGACCGTAGATCCGCCGCAGCCGACCATAGATCCGCTGCAACCGGCTACACTCTACTCCATATTGACGGCTCCCCAATGTCCTCTCACCTCCATTCGCATATCTGCCACAGCCGAGCGCAGATCCGCCGCAACCGGCCGCAGATCAGCCAGAGCCTGCCGCCAATCTTTTGTGGGAAGTCTCAACTTACTGTTGAAGGTTTAGGCCTTGGTTTCCGATCGACTATGAACTTTGAGAGTGATAACTCAAACCAAAGCAGTTGAGCTAGGAAGATTATTTTGGTTTTTAACAAGATATTTTTGTAAAAAGTTTGGTTAGCTTGTATTATTTTTATTAATTTTGTGTATGAATTTTACTACTTTAGACTTAGGAATTAATTTTTAGGCAATTTTTTTTCCGATTTGGAAGATATATATTTGTTTGTTGTGATGGATCTGAGAGAGTAAGAGTTAAGAAGAGAGTGGAGATAATTGTGACGAAAATGAAATTAGTGAACTGATAATTGTAAGAATTTTAATTAGAAAATGGTAGTTGTTCTTGTAATAATAAATGAAGGGAGAAAAATATCCAGAAAATAATTTTTTAAAAATAAGAATTTTAATTATTTACCCGCGGGTAATACCCTACCCGCTAAGGTAAGGTACGGTTCCCAGAAAACCGTACTCGAAAAAACCTGGGTATAAATTACTCGACCCGTTTTTACCCGGACCCGACCGGGTTTTACCAATACCCGGCGGGTCGAACCGTTTGGCAGGTCTAGCTAATACACTAATTGGAGGCAAGTAACAGCTAGATTTATGTACTGAACCCATAAAGGTATCGATTGTTTTGTCTGTGGGCATCAAACCGCTATATGTCATTGTGTCATTGTCAAGTGCCGACACGGTAGCCCAGCTTGCTAACGCCATTTTCCATTTTATTGGAAAATGTAAGTGCAATTTACTCCGATGGTCTTCGATTTGTCCTTATTTATCTGCACAATTTCTCGCCGATGGTCTTCAAACTACAAAAAGGGTACCGGATTCTCGGCTCTTGGGGTGGCGTAATTTTCTGTCCAAGATTTTCGTAGCGATGAATAACCAAATTCGTAATTAGTGGAAAATTGGCAATGAACTTAATGGCTAACATAAGATTTTGTAGGCTTATTTGCACTATAGATCCTATTTTTATCAAAGAATTGCAACTAAAGTTTTAAACTTTACAACTTGACACCAATACCCTAACGTTTACCATCTATTGCAATCTCTATAATTTACTAAAGGAGTCACTTATTCTGCTAGTTGTTAAGGTTTATGTTGCCTTTTCAGGTTATTCTTTATAATTTTTTCAGCAAAGTTATATCCCGAACCATTGTGACGGTTGAGATGTAAAACACGTGTAATGGGAGTCCTCAGATCAAAGTTTAAATTTAGCACACTAGCCAACTTCGATATGAAATGAATGGTAAGGCCCAAATTTTAGGGTTTTGAGAGCAATATTCAGAATGATTGAAAATCTGCGGTGTGATTTTTGGTTGAATCGGCGACAATAGTGAAGATCGATGGTTCCAGAGTTCTAACACGGTGGAACATATCTATTTCCATATCATTGAATGCATGAAATATGCCTTTCAATGGGTTTGATGTTAATGTGTTGTTTAGAACCCATTTTAGGTACTTTTTCGGATTTCCATGTGCATGAAATATGAGGATTTTAATTTGTTATTTAAATGTTCATTTATGAAACTAATATATGTCTACCTTTTTTGTGTTCATGAAATATTTCCAATTTAATTTTTTATTTAAATGGGTATGCAAGAATCAATAGATTTTGAACAACTTTTCTTCTATCACACTTGTCATTTTTTTTTTTGCATATCTAGGTTCACCCTATTTTAGTATTGAGTGTTACCATGGGGCACAATTAGAAAATCCCCTAAAGTTTTGTATATTGGAGGTAGGGTGGATTACATTAACCATGTCAGTACTAAGACATTGTCATTATTCGAAATGGATAATCTAGGCATGACGTTAGGTTATTTTCTTTATGTAGGTTTCTACTAGAAAATTTTTGGGAGGAATATAAATTGTGGGTTAGTGCATATGGCTACCATGAAGACTATTTTGACACGTATTATACACTGCCGAAAAACAAAGTAGCTCAAGTTTATATTAGACATCTAGTCCCACGTGGATGTCTGTTGTAACCAGAAGTTGTCCAAGGTAATGCACCCAATGTAGTTGGGAGGCAAGAACCTAAAGTAATCACCATAGGTGATACTGACGAGGAGAATGATGGTAGTGGTGATCAAGATCTACGTTTAAATGATGAGAATTTAGATATTAATAAATAGTTGAGAGGTAATGTTAATGGTGAAAGCAATGAGTTAAGTGGTTATGTTAATGAGGGAGATCATGAGTTGAGAGATGAAGTAAATGATGAAAATAATGTGTTGAGAGGTGATGTATATGGTAAAGATAATGAGTTGAGAGGTGTTGTTAGTGAAAGATACTGAGGTGGGAAGTGATGTCAATGGTGAAGGTACTGAGGTGAGAGGTGGAAGAAACTGAGTTGAAAGGTGACGTTAATGAGGAAAAAGACAGCGGCGAAGATAATGATGATGAAGATTTTTTTTTTGATTGAAAATGATGATGAAGATGCTAATGAGAATGACGATATTGAGGAAGAAGACAGTTGTGATGTTGATAATGATGAAAATAGTAATCAACATGATAGTTATGTTGAGAGGCCTTATAGTGTTTTGGTGAGCAGATTACGGCTCTGATGAGCAAGAACTATATTCTAATTTCTGTGAGCAAACTAGTGAAGGAAGTGAAGATGATAAAATGTATGATGGCTATGTTGTCACTTCCAGTGAAGAAGTCCAAACAGATTATGGGAACTCTGATTAACTAAAAAGTTTTTCCAGTGAAGATGATAAGACTGAAAAGAGAATGAGAAATTGGAGAAAAACCCAAGTACCCTGAGTTTGTTAAGATGTCTAAGAACGATGATCCACTATTCAAGTTAGGATGAAATTTGGTTCAATTGATTAGACAACATGCTATCTTAAATGATAAGGACATCTTGTCACGACCCGAACTCATGGGTCGTCCCATGAGCTAGGCTCGTGACTGGCCGCAAGCTCACTAAGCCTCCACCAGGGCACTTCCAGGCCTACTCCAACTTGTACTTAATGTTCATTCAAACTTGCTAAATTCTAAAATAATTCATTGGCTATCAAGAGCCTCAGTTAGAAATTTCTTCTTCAACTGTCATAAAAAAACTTTAATTACATAATTAAATCCTTGGAGATCAATGCTCCAAGAAATCCTCAAAAACATAAAATTTGTATTACAATGTCATCTAAAGATTTACGATTGCTCTAAGAAAACTTTTGTCCCTATCAACCATCTCCCGCGAATCAGTCCTCATTTCCCTCGTGGATGTTGATTTCATCTAAATGATCATCTGAAAACATTTATAAAAGAATGAGCTAGGGGCCCAGTAAGTACACATACCATATCCCTAAAATAGGTTTTTTGGGTTTATAAAACATGCCATGGTTTCTTCGATTTAAAACTAGTAAACATTTTCACATGAGATCCTATAAATACACACACACACACACACACACACTTTTTATGAAAGCAATTCATCCAAGATTCTCATAACCGGAGTATGACATCAAGAAGGCTCATTAACAACTATCAGAGTTTATCATAACTTGGGTATGCTGCGGTCAGCGTACAATCCCCCCTGACTAGGGCCCACAATCCCTACTCCACTTGGGATAAATATTATTCGGTTAGAGTACAAGCCCCCCTGACTAGGCCCCACAATCCCCCCTTCGTTCCGGGATACATATTATTATGGATGCAAAGGTGAACCAGGGGCAACAGTACTATACGTCAACATATTGTCCCATCGACCAGGACCCACAATCCAACTTTCTCCCGTAGATATGGGGCACAACAACCGAGCCAGAAACACTATCTCACTCAACATAAGCCAACTTTAAGACAGAACTCATAAAAATATTCCTTGGCATTTTTAATTCAAATTCTCATCAAACGATTTATCAACAAAACATATGCAGTAAAAGTACTTCAAAAACTTTCATTTGATTAAATCATGTATACATTTACATTTTTGCAAATAGAGTATAAGAAGGAATATGACAGGAGTACTTACCTGGATAGCTAAGCGATTCTGGTTCCCAAGTTTTTTTTAACTCTTGTCTATTGAAATCTAAATAACAAACCACATGAATTTTATTTATTGCTGCTCAAGCATGCCTAGGTGTTAAATTCTCTCAAGTAAGTGAAATTACCAAAACACCCCTTAAACTTGTTAAAATTATCAAATTACCCCTGACCCCTAACGTACTGTTACACACCCAATATAACTCAAAACATCATTTTCAAACAACTAGGTGGGTTTTTTGAACAAAAATGGCCTTTCTAAAAATTCTCCGTTCGAAACCCTAAATCATTCCTTAAATTGAGCGCTAAGGTTCATATTTCAAAATATATTCAAATGGTATCGAAATTCCACAAAATTTTAGATGCTAAAGTATCTCAGTGTGTTTAAACCACTGTAAAGTTTTGGCTAAAATTAATTTTGTTTATTATATCATACAATTCAAAAATCTGTTTTCAAAATAAAATCATTTCAGGCCTTTTCCATGCCCAAACAAATCTCATAAAATTCCATGTCAAAGATATTTGAAAAATAATAGGAGCTTAATTTTTCACTTTGCTCAAATATGCTCAGAAGTAGCTTAAAATGTCTTGAGCAATGGACTGATATGTAATTCTAGAAACAATATTTTTTTAGCAAACCCTAGTTTTGTAGATTGACCATTTTGAGGAAGAAACATGATGAATCTTAAAAAACTAAAAAGTTAAAGTAAGCTTACTGAGGTTTTTAAAAATATAAGGGTAAAAAAAATCCAACGAGTAATAACCTTTCTATAGCAAATCAAAGTGGCTGATAGGCACAGCACATCTCTGTGCAAACCAGTTTTGTTCATTGGTTCTTTTAGAGCCAAAATACTATGAATCTTTAAAAAAAAAGTTAATAACAAAACTGTCCCTTGAGATTTACACGTTTTTGCACTTTGCCCCCCGTGTTTATAACTTTTGCAGTAGTGTCCTTCGAGGTTGACAAAACCGTTGCAAATAGCTCCAAAATTGGACGTCCGTTCAATTTTGGACATTAAGTGATCATGTGCGGTGTACATGCCATTTTGGCATGAGCAAATTTGTAATTTTCCTACCCATCTTCCCCACTGTGTTCATCTCTCTCTCTGTTCATCTCTCTCTTTCTACAATCCAGCCTAAAACACAAAGTTGAACAGCAGCAGCAAAGTAATTCGATGGAAGAGATCCTCAAGGACAGGGCAGTTACGAAAAAGGTTCACAGTGAGATCGGACAGGGCAGGGCAGCAACACGATTCTCAATCAGACTATTCTTATTGAGCAAGTTGTGGGTCGTTTTCCCTCGCCATTTTTGACTATTTGAACTTGAACGAGGTCGAACACAACGTACCAAACTGGTCCACCAACTTCTTCAGTTCTGGAGAAAATCAGAGTGATTTCTTCGAGTCCGAATCCAAACCTCAAGTTATTGATTTGACCTCACCTAAGTAAACCTCCAACGAGAGAAAACCTTCACTAAAGATTGATTTACCATCGATAAGAGAGTTTGAGGTGTTAGATTTTGCAAAGCCAAGTGAACAACAGGTGAAGATGGTGGTGTCGGAGGGGAAGGAAGAGAAAAAGTATTACAGAGGAGTGAGGCAGAGGCCGTGGGGAAAGTTCGCTGCCAAGATTCGAGATCCAAACCGTAGGGGGTCTAGGGTTTGGCTCAGGACGTTCGACAATGCCGTCGAGGCAACCAAGGCTTACGACAGGGCGGCATTCAAGATGCGTGGGAGCTGCAAACACAAAGTAGAGAGAGAGAGAGATGAACACAATGGAGAACAAAATGGCATGCGCACCGCACATGATCACTTAACTTCCAAAATTGAACGGACATCCAATTTTGGAGCTATTTGTAACGGATTTATCAATCTCAAGGGACACTATTGCAAAAGTTGTAAATACGGGGGGGGGGGGGGGGGCAAAGTACAAAAATGTGTAAATCTCAAGGGATAATTTTGTGATTAACCCTAAAAAAATAAAAACTACAAATTTGTAGAAGACTCTTTGAGGTTTTTGGAAATATAAATTTCATAAAAATCCCATGAGTAATTAATTTTTTATGAGAAATAGAAATGGCTACCGAAAATTGAAAATTCTGGACTTCTACAGTAAATTAAATTTGAGGTCATTTTTCAATATGCAAACGTGAGATTCTAAGAAAACTCAAAACTACAAAGTTAAAGCAACACAATTAGGTATTCAGAAAGTATAATATTATCTCAATCGGATTTAAAATATAAGAGATATGATAAAAACTCTAACCCACTCTTACACTGCTCTATAGCAGCCTTCTTCTCAAACACACCCATAAAAGCTATCAATTTCATACCAAAAACATATATAATATCTAAATTCATGGCTAAACTAAAGAGAGAGTTTAGGAATTTTGTTACCTTGAATTTTCTCTTGCCCTAGCCTTGTTTCTTCTCTCTGTCTTCCTCTCTGTACTTCATGTAAAGGGGGTGGGCAGACTTCTTGGACGGCTACCTTCTCAAGGCTTTTTTTATATATGGTTATCCTAAGTTCAAAATTTCTAAAGACTCCCCTCATCCTTAGCCATTTTTTTGTTTCACCTACATTCCTTTAAAAGATTACAAACTCTTGACTTAAAGTAAAGAACAATAAAAGTTTTCGACACATAAAAGTTTTGTTGACAGACATAAAATTTAGGGCATTACATTCTCCCCACCTTATTAATTTGCAACTTATGAGCAATATAATTTGTCACTAAAGATCACCATCAATACCACTGGCAATAATCATCGCTAAAGATCCTAATTAATTTATATTATCACAACTGCCACTAAAGGAATAACTAAAATATTAAGATTCACCATAAACCGTATTCTAGGTGCGGTATATTACACATCTTGTTTAAAAAGAGTGAAAGATACAAAGCTAGGGCATATTGTAGACCTCCTTGTGGGTGGAAGATATATGGGGCTCTAATGAATGGGGGTTGACATGTCAGGTGAAGATATTTGTTGGTAAACATACTTGTGGCAGGAAAAACAAAAGCAAACTTGCAATGCTGGATTTCTGTCTAAGAGATATGTAGAGCATTTTAGAGCTAATCCTAACATGTCACTATCTGCATTTAGGGAGTTGATCAAAGATGACATACAATTATAAGTGACACCCTGGACATTGTATAGAGCTGAGACTAGGGTTTTGAGGCTACTTCAAAGGACTAATGTTGAACAATATAGTAAGCTCAAGAACTACTGTGAGGAACTTAGGAGGGCAAATCCAGGGTTTACCATTTAGTTGGAGACTGAAGATGATTTATGTCTGCTTTGGGCCTTTTGTTGGTTGGATGAATGTCATGGGAAAAGGGCCTCATGAATTCAACTTTTAGCTATTATGGGTGTTGATACAAACTAACAGATGTACCATATTGCACATGCAGTGGTTGAGATAGAATATAGGGATAGTTGGACTTGATTTTTGTAATTGCTTGGCACAAATTTGGGGATTACCAACGAGAGTGCATGGACATGTACGTCAGATAGAGTAGAAAGGATTGATTGCAATACTAAATGATGTGGTGCCAAATTCAGACTATAGGTTCTGTTTTAGCACTTGTATGACAATTTTAAGATAGATTTTAAAAGTAAAGCTTGTAAGGATATGTTGATCGGTGCTACTAAGGCAACATATGTAGATATGTATAGAAAAGCATTAAGTGATATGAAATAGTTAAATCCAGATGTCCTTAAGTGGTTTGATGATAAACCACCAAGTGAATGGTCAACATCTCATTTTGACATTTGGTGTAAGTGTGATGCCTTGTTGAACAACTGGTGTGAAGCATTCAGACTATTTTTCATGCTAGGGATAAGCCCATCTTAACGATGCTAGAGATGATTAGGTCATATTTCATGAACTGATTGGTTGAGAAGAGGGAGTGGATTAAGAAGTCTATAAGCGACGGGCAGTTGTGTCCAAAAGTACAAGTAAAGCTTGAAGAAGTTAAGTCTTATTCTTCAAACTGGATTTGAATGCAAGAACCTGTAGTTGTAGAAAATGGAAGCTAAGGAGAATTCCATGTACACATGCAATAGGTATGTCTATTTTACAGATGTCAATGCCCTGAAAACTTTGTGACCCCATGTTACACAAAGAAGCGTACATGAAGGCATATCGAGAGATGATATACCCAATGAATGAGCAAGATATATGGGTAGAGGCAGGACTGCCACTTGTGCAATCTCCTTTAATAGGACTTAACCAGGTAGACCAAAGAAGGAAAGGAAGAGAAAATTAATGAACAACAGACTAAAGGCAAGGGATACATCACAGAATAATGGAGGACACTAAATAGAAGAAGGAAAGGATAAGTAAGGGATACATCACAGAATAAGGGAAGAAAAATGTAGGACATACATCAAAGAGTAAGGGCAAGAGCCAGGGCAACAACAAGTTAAGCCAAAGGCAGCCTCGCAAAGCAAAGGAAAAGGGAAGAAAGGCCAAACAAAAGACAAAAACTTCCTGGTAGTGACATAACAAAACTTCAGTTATTTGCTAGCAGCTTATAGATGGTATATCTAAATCTTTGAACAAAACTTATATGCAAGTTAGAAGATCTAAACCTACTCAAATGTAGCAGACTTTATTGTCTCGACAACCTGTAAGCAAAAACCTATATCATAGTTAATGTCTAAACCCTATATTGCCTCACATCTACTGCTATATTGTTTTGACATGTCTTAATTTATGTGGCAGCCAAACTAATCAAATAACAGGTCAAGTCAAGTTTATGTAACCACAAAAGAAGAAGTGGTCCAGCCAATAGTGACAGTAAGATGGGTTTCTATAAGTTAACCATCATTCACCTTCCAAGGCATAAGATATATGACAAAAGAGGCTGTAGAGGCAGCTGCAAGGGCAATAAGAGCAATGAGAGGTAGAGGAAGAGGTACAGCCTTGAAGCCATGAAATTATCGGTTAAATTAGTTCCTTTTAGAGAGGACTTCTCTTTACAGTTCATATGGTTGAATGCACAGATTAAGTGCATCTTTTGTGTACTTCTGGAAAAATTCTGTATAACATTTGATATTGTATAAAGCACAGATGAGGTGCATATTTTTTGTACATTTGGTGTAATGCATATTTAAACTTAATACATAAATGCTTTCTTCTTCATACCAAGTCATGACATCATGTTGGAACAATGTGTGAATTTAAATAGCATAGGTCAACTTTAACATATTGTGTGTGAAGTTAACCAACATGTGCAAATGTGATGCATAACTTCCATGTGATTTCAAGCCAATTTAACAACAAGAATACATTGGGTTAACAACATAGGGTTGTTCATTACAACAACACATTTTTAACAACAGATTGTTGCTCATGACAACAAGACATTTTTACAAAACATCACTCTTACCTACAAATCTAATTTTCTACCTAAAAGGAATCTATCAAAAAATAGCTCATTTTATAAGAAATAACAGCCAACTAAAACCCAAAGTCATCCATAAACGCTTGTCCAATCAACAAGCTACTGACACTTTTGTTTTCAACCCTCAAATTCTTCCAACAGTCTAGGTATGACTTCCACTGCTCTTACACAAATTGGTGGGTCAATCCACTGCTCTACATTTAGGTTAGCCAATTAAGCCAAAAATTGAATTAGTAATGTAAACATCTTACCACAAAATTACGACAGCCCAAGAACCTTCTTCCTGGGTACAAATTCATCCTAAAAGTTGTTTGCTTAAGTGGCCTTACACTTAAGTAGAGCTCCATATCATGGCCTTAGGGTTTTCAGTTGGCCATCGACAAAATTGTTCGATATGTGCGTGCATTCTTCTTCTAACTGTGTGTGTGGGTGGATGCGTGGGTGTGTCTGTGTTTATACTTGTTTATATTTCATTTTGGTGCCAAATGAGGACAAGGAAGGTGAGGCTTTCCGTCCATTTTAAGAAATAGGAGAGCAAAGACATAAATACACCGAGGTTAGGCTTTTACTAACGGGAGTAAGTGACTCCCATTAGTAAATTCCAGAGACTGTAAAAGATGATAAACGTTGGGTCTTGGGTGTCGATTTGTAAAATTTAGGATTTAGTTGCAATTCTTTCGCAAACACAAGGTTTAAAGTGCAATTTAGCCTTTGTTCAAATTATGTCTTATTTGTTGTCACACTAAATTGCTCTTTGCCGACCAGGGTGCAACAGGGGGCCAATTTACGTTGCCCACAATAAACTCGTTGGGATCATTTTATTTGGACTTAAGGGCAATCCCAACATTCTTATGGCTATTCCCTCGGATTATATCACAAGGTCCATTGATTGTTCACATATGAAGAGGTATAGCTAGTTGTTCCTTAACCTTGGTTGTATGGAATTTGGAAGTGAACTTTAACACTCGTCATGTGCCACTTGTAACATTGTTGCGGGTAAGGTTGTATATTTCCAAACGCGATAATGATGGAGAGCAGGAACCTATGTCACTTAGTACAAAGGAAAGTACAACAACAAAAGGTGGGTACTTTTGTTGATTCTTGATGAAAAGAAATTCTCCTATCATCAAAGCCACGCCAAAGCCACTTGAGTATAGATTTTGACTTGTTGCATTGCAGATAGAAAACTCATGCTCTTTCCCTTGTGTTGTGCAAGTAGTGTTTACTCTCTTGTTCAAAGCCTAAAGTTTTCTTGGCTATAAGTTTTTCAGAGGCCAAGTTTTTGTTAATCATCTCCAGCCCATGAGCTGATTCTGTTTCCAATTTCATTATGCTAAGTAAATTAAGAATATGATGGAATCAATGCCAATGTTACTATATTTATTTTGTATGGATTTCCAAACGCTAGAGATGTTGGAATTTGGTACATGTTCTTTCATAGGTACCCAAATGAACTAAGCCTTACCAATTCAACCGCTAACTAGTTCATGATTTTTACCACTTGTAGCACTGTTTTAAAATTATGTCTTGTCTTTTGTCCTTTCAACTTTGCTGTGGACAACTTGAAAAAACTTCATAAAGTCAATGTATCTTATCATAGATAGGGTTCCAAGTGAACCAACTTTTTCGTGAACAAAGCTCGTGTTCGTTCACTTAAAACTCGTTCATATTCAAGGACGGTGAGAGCAGTAGAGGCAGCTGTAAGGACATGAAGAGTAATGAGAAGCAGAGGTAGAGGTACAGCCTTGAAGCCATGGCAGTAACAGTTTAAATTAGTTGTTCGTACAGTTGATAAAGTATAATGCACATATGAGGTGCATCTTTGGTGTACTTTTGGACAAATTATGGATGACATTTGATATGGTGTAATGCACGAATGAGGTGAATATTTTGTGTACATATGGTGTAATGCATATTCAAACTTAAAGCACGGATATTTTTTTCTTCGTACCAGGTCATGACATTGTGTTTGGACAATGAATGAATTTAAACAAAATAATTCATCCTTAACATATTGTATCTGAAATGTGATGCATAACTTTCATGTGATTTTAAGCCAATTTCACAACAAGAATACATTTGGTTAACAACATAGTGTTGCTCATCCCAACAACACATTTTTAACAACAGATTGTTGCTCATTACAATAACATATTTTTACAAACGATCACACATACCTCCGAAACTAATTTCTACCAAAAAATTATCTATCCAAAAATCATCCATTTTATAAGAAATAGCATCCAACTGAAATCCAAAGCCATCCACAGACGCTTCTTCAATCGATAAGCTGCTAGCATTTTTATTTTCAACCCTCAAATTCTTCCCAAAAATCTAGTTATGATCTCCACTGCTCTTGCACGCATTGGCGGGGTCAATCCGTTGCAATTTACGACACCCACTATTAATCTGCATAATCTACATTTAGGTTAGCCAATTAAGCCAAAAATTGAAATTGCATTGTAAACATCTTATTAAAAAAATTCAGCAGCCCAAGAGTCTTCTTTCGGGGTTCAAATTTGTCTGAGAAGTTGTTTGCTTAAGAGGCTCCCCGCAGAAGCAAAGCTCCACATTCATGACCTTGGGGTTTTCAGTTAGGCCTCGACAAAATCTTTGATATGTTCGTGCGTTCTTCTTCTAGTTGTATTTGATTGTGAGTCTGTGTGCAAGTGCGTGCGTGCGTGCATGCGTACGCGTGTGTACATATATTTCTGCATATACTTCATTTTGACGCCAAACGAAAACAAGGAAGGTGAAGCTTTCCTTCCAATTTGAGAAATGGGAGAGCAAAGACCTAAATACCCCTAGTTAGGATTTTACTAACAGGAATAAGTGACTCCCGTTAGTAAATTTTAGATATTTCAACAAATGTAGACTTTGGGGTCTTGGGTGTCGAGTTGTAAAGTTTGGAATTTTAGTTGCAATTCTTTGACAAACACAAGATTTAAAGTGCAATTAAGCCTTTGTTTAAATTATGTCTTATGTGCTATCACACTAAATCGCTCTTTGACGACCATGGTGCCACAGGGGGGCCAATTTACAGTGCCCACAACAAATTCGATGGAATCATTTTATTTAAACTTAAGGCCAATCCCAACGTCCTTATGGTCAAGGTCCGTTGATTGTTCATATATGACGAGGTATGGCTACATGTTTCTTAACCTTAGTTGCATGGAATTTGGAGGTGAACTTTAACAATCGTCATGTGCCCCTTGCAACACTATTGCAAGAACATTATTTCTATTTCCAAACACGACAAGGATACAGAGGAGGAACTTGTGTCACTTAGTACAAAGGAAAGTATAACAGCAAAAGGTGGGTAGTTTTATTGATTCTTGATGAACAGAGGTTCTCGTATCATCAGAGCCACGCCAAAGCCACTTGAGTATAGATTTGACTTGTTGCATTGCAGATAAAAAGCTCATGCTTTTTCCCTTGTGCTATGCAAGCAACGTTTACCCTCTTGTTCAAAGCCTATTTTTGTCTGGCTATAAGTTTGGCAGAGGCCAAGATTTTGTCACTCATATCCAGCCCATGAGCTGATTTGTTTCCAATCGCATGTGGGAGCATTATCCTAAATAAATTAAGAATACGATGGCATCAATGTCAATATTGCTATATTTACTTTGTACGGCTATACAAACGTTTGAAATGTTGGAATTCGGTATATGTTTTTTTACAAAGATGCACTAATGAACTAAGCCTTACCAATTCAACTGCTACCTAGTTCATGATTTTTAAAACTTGGAGCACTGCCTTAAATGTCTGTTTTGTCTTTTGTCCTTTCAACTTTGTTGTTGACAACCCCGAAAAAACATTGTAAAGTTAGTGTATCTAATCATGGATAGGGTTCCAAGTGAAAAAAAAATTGTGAACAAAGCTTGTGTTTGTTCATCTAAAGTGCGTTCATATTCAAGGACAGTAAGAGCAGTAAAGGCAATAGCAAGGACATGAAGAGCAATGAGAAGCAGAGGTGAAGATGCAGCCTTGAAGCCATGGAAGAAAAAATTTAAATTAGTTCCTTTTTGGACAGGACTAATTTGTACATGTCATATGGTGTAATGCACAGCTGAGGTGCATCTTTTGTGTACTTTTGGACGAATTGTGGATGACATTTGATATGGTGTAATGCACAGATGAGGTGAATATATTGTGTACATTTGATGTAATGCATATTAAAATTTAACGCTCAGACATTTTCTTCTTCATACCAGGTCATGACATTGTGTTTGGACAATGACTGAATTTAAACAAAATAGGTTCCATAATATATTGTGTGTGAGGTTAACCAGCAAGTGCAAATGTTACGCATAACTTCCATGTGATTTCAAGTTAATTTAACAACAAGAATATATTAGGTTAACAACGTTGTGTTTCTCATCACAACAACACATTTTTAACAACGAATTTTTGCTCATTATAACAACACATTTTTACAGATGATCACACATACCTCCAAAACTAATTTCTACCTAAAAGTCATATATCCAAAACACCCATTTATAAGAAATAGTAGCCAACTGAAATCGAAAGCCATATGTGAATGTTTCTCCAATCGATGAGCTGCTAACACTTTTGTTTCCAACCCTCAACCCAACAATCCAGGTATGACCTCCACTGCTCCTGCACACATTAGTGGGATCAATCTATTGCAAATAATGGCAACCACCATTAATTTGCATAATCTACATTTAAGTTAGCTAAGTAAGCCAAAAATTGAAATTGCACTGTAAACATCTTACCACAAAATTACGGCAGCTCGAGAACCTTCTTCCTAGGTTCAAATTCGTCTAAGAAGTTATAAAATGGGGCTCCCCACATAACAAGAGCTCCATATTCATGGCTTCTTGGTTTTTAGTTTGGCGTCGACAAAATTGTTGATGTGTGTGTTTGTGTATGAGTTTTTCTTTAAGCTGCATATCTCTGCTTGTGTGTGGGGGGGGGGGGTGTTCATCTTGGCGCCAAACGAGAACAATGAAGGTGAGGCTTTCAGTCAAATTTTAGAAACATAAGAGCAAAGACATAAATACCCCTAGGTTAGGATTTTACTAACAGAAGTAAGTGACTCCCGTTAAAAAATTCCAGAGATTGGAACAAATGGTAAACGTTAGGGTCTTGGGTGTCAAGTTGTAAAGTTTGAGATTTTAGTTGCAATTCTTTAGCAAACACAAGATTTATAATGCAATTAAGCATTTGTTTAAACTATGTCTTATGTGTTATCACACTAAATTGCTCTTTGATGACCAGGGCCATTTGGGGGGGGGGGGGATTTACGATCCCCATAACAACTCATTCAAGTCATTTTGTTTGGACTTAAGGGCAATCCCAACGTCCTTATGGCCATTCCCTTGGATTACATCACAAGATTCTTTGATTGTTCATATATGAAGAGGTATGGCTCCATATTTCTTAACCTTAGTTGCATGAAATTTGGAGGTGAACTTTAACCCTCGATATGGGCCATTTGCAGCACTGTCGCAGGTAACGTTTATATTTCTAAACGTGACAGGGATGCAGAGAAGGAACTTGTGTCACTTATTACTAAGGAAAGTATAACAGCAAAAGCTAGGTACTTCTATTAATTTTGATGAACAGATGTTCTCCTATCATCAAAGCCACGCTAAAGCCACTTGAGTATATATTTGACTTGTTGCATTACAGATAGAAAGCTCATGCCCTTTCCCTAGTGTTATGCAAGCAGTGTTTACCCTCATGTTCAAAACCTAAAGTTTTCCTGGCTATAAGTTTTGCAGAGGCAAGTTTTTGTTACTCATATCCAGCCCATGAGCTGAATTCGTTTCCAATTTCCTAAGGAAGCATAATGCTAAGTAAATTAAGAATATAATGGCATCAATGTCAGTGTTGTTGTATTTATTTTGTACAGATATCCAAAAGTCAGAGATGTTGGAATTTGGTACAAGTTTTTTCAAAAGTACCCAAATGAACTAAGCCTTACGTTCATGAATTTTACTAGTTGTAGCACTGTGTCACAGAACGAACTTCCCCAATAAGTCGGACCTTGCAGCACTTAGCTATCAAGCCCCAGCTTGTGTTTTACTAAGTCAGTCTAACCCTCGAGCCGGGCGATGTTAGAAGCAAATGCACAGTGAACATACGAGTTTGGGGAATGATTCCCACTATATTACTACTTGGAGAAGCTTAGTACAAGGATACACTTACACTCTAGATGTATAACTCTAGATTAGATGTCTAAGGATGCCTTGGCCAACACATGGCTTTGGCTATATATAGTAGTCCACCTCCTCAACGGATGGTGGAGACGGATGGTGGAGATACATTCAATCCTACAGATAACATTCACTATTTAGAACTCTCCACAATATTCACAAGCCTATCTACTATTCTAGACACTTACTAGAATACTCTTCTACTATTCTAGAGATATCCACCTCTACTCTAAAATATTCACATATGTACAAGACTTGGGTGTGTAGAGAAATGCGGAACCTTCCAGAAGACTTGCCTTTCAATTGCCAAGTAAGCGTCCAATAAGCATCTCGTAAGCCCCTAGTGAGCGCCCGCATGGCATAACCTCTAAAATTCAGCCTCCCTTGCAATGGTCCGTGACAACTGTCTGCCTTGTCTTTTGTCTTTGCAATTTTGTTGTGGACAACCTAAAGAAAACTTCGTTATGTCAATGTATCTAATCATAGATAGGGCTCCAAGTAAACCAAATTTTTGTGAACAATGCTCGTGTTTGTTCAGTTAAAACTCGTTCATATTCGAGTATAGTAAGAGCAGTAGAGGCAACTACAGGGACTATAAGAGCATTGAGAAGCAGAGATAGAGGTGTAGCCTTGAAGCAATGAAAGTAACAGTTTAAATTGGTCCTTTTTTGGATTGGACTTATTTATGCAGAAAATATAGTGTAATGCATAGATGAGGTGTATATTTTGTGTACATTTGGTGTAATGCATATTCAAACTTAATGCAAAAAATGTTTTCTTCTCATACCAGGTCATGGCGTTGTGTTTGAACAATGTATAAATTTAAACAGCATAGGTCATCCTTAACATATTGTTTGTGAAGTTAACCGGCAGGTGAAAATGCGATGCATAACTTTCATGTGATTTCAAGCTAATTTAGAACAAGAATAAATTGGGTTAACAACATAGTGTTGCTCATCACAGCAACACATTTTTAACAACATATTGTTGCCAACTACACCAACACGTTTTTACAGATGATCACACTTACCTCTAAACCGAATTTCTACTTAGAAGTCATCTATCCAAAAATTGCACATTTTTTGAGAAATAGCAGCCAACTGAAACCAAAGTCATCCATAAATGCTTCTTCAACCGACTAGTTGCTAACGAGAACAAGGCAGGTGAGGCTTTCCGTCCAATTTAAGAAAGAGGAGAGCAAAGACCAAAATACCCCTAGGTTAGAATTTTACTAGTGGGAATAAGTGACTCCCTTTAGTAAATTTCAGAGATTGCAACAGATGGTAAACGTTAGTTGTAATTCTTTGGCAAACACAGGATTTAGAGTGCAATTAAGCTTTTGTTTGAATTATGTCTCATGTGTTATCACACTAAATCGCTCTTTGACGACCAGGGAGCAACATGGTAGCCAATTTACAATGCCCACAACAAACTCGTTGGGATCACTTTGTTTGGACCTAAAGGCAATCCCAACGTCCTTATGGCCATTGCATAGGATTATATCTCAAGGTCCTTTTTGATTGTTTACATATGAAGAGGTATGACTCCATGTTTTCTAACCTTAGTTGCATGGAGTTTGGAGGTGAACATTATAACTCGTCATGTGCCACTTGCAACAATGTCACTGGTAATGTTGTTTATATTTCCAAATGCGTCAAGGATGTAGAGTAGGAACTTGTGTCACTTATTATTTAGAAAAGCTTAAAAAAGTTGGGTACTTCTATTGATTCTTGATGAACAGAGGTTCTCGTATTATCAAAGCCACGCCGAAACCACTTGAGTATAGATTTGACTTGTTGCCTTGCAGATAGAAAGTTCATGCTCTTTCCCTCATTTTATGCGAGCTGTGTTTACCCTCTTATTCAAAACCTAAAATTTTCCTGGCTATAAGTTTTGCAGCAGCTAAGTTTTTGTTACTCATACTCAGCCCATGAGCTGATTTTGTTTGTGATTTCCTGTGGCTGCATTATACTAAGTAAAATAAGAATATGATGGCATAAATGTCAATGTTGCAATATTTATTTATACGGTTATCCAAACATTAGAGATGTTGCAATTTGGTACATGTTCTTTCAAAAATACCCAAATGAACTAAGCCTTACCAATTCAACCACTAACTAGTTCATGAATTTTACAACTTGTAGCAATGGCTTAAAAGTTTGTCTTGTCTTTTGTCCTTTCAAATTTGTTGTGGACAACCCGGAAAAAACTTCGTAAAGTCAGTGTATCTTATTAGGGCTCCATGTGAACTGAATTTTTCGTGAACGAAGCTCGTGGTCGTTCATTTAAAGCTCGCTCATATTCAAGGATTGTAAGAGCAGTAAAGGCAGCTGCAAGGACAGTAAGATTAATGAGGAGCAGAGGTACAGATGCAGCCTTGAAGCCATGGAAGTAACAGTTTAAATTAGTTCCTTTTGGATAACACTTGTTTGTACAGGGTGTAATGAATATATAAGGTGCAACTTGGACAAATTGTGGATGACATTTGATTTGGTTTAATGCACATATGAGGTGCATATTCTGAGTACATTTGGTGTAATGCATATTCAAAGCTACATCACAGATATTTTCTTCTTTATACCAGGTCGTGACATTGTATTTGGACAATGTGTGAATTTAAACAGTATAGGTCATCCTTAACATATTGTGTGTGAAGTTAACCAGCACGTGTGAATGTCATGCAAACTTCCATGTGATTTCAAGCCCATTTAACAACAGGAATACATTGGGTTAACAACATAGTATTGCTGATTACAACAACATATATTTAACAATAGATGGTCACTCTTACTTCTAAACCTAATATCTACCTAAAAGTCATCAACCCAAAAATCACCCATTTTATAAGAAATAGCATCCAACTGAATCCCAAATCCATCCATAAACGCCTCTCCAAGACGAGCTGCTAACACTTGTGTTTCTAAGTCTCGAATTCTTGCGAACAGTTCAGGTATGACCTCCACTACTCTTGCACACATAGGTGGGTCATCCATTGAAAATAACGGCACCCACCATTAATCTGCATAATCTACATTTAGGATCACGGATGCGTGCTCTTCGCATGGGGTTTGGAATTTGAACTTATTTTCCTTTGAATTTCTTCCTGACCAAAAAAAATGCAGTGCACGTCATACCCTGCCAAACGCGTAATTATGTAGCAGATTCTTGGATCTGGGTTCTTTCGCTCAATGGCCGTTTCGAGTCCAAATCTGCCTACTACTTGGCATCAACCAAAAAGACTAAGATTTCAAATTCTATTTTGTCTTTATGGGTTTGGAAAATAAACTGTCATCACTGCATTATATTCTTCTTATGGCTGCCCTCGCTACCAAAAGCCTTAATATTCCGAAGTATCATATCCTCTCCCAAGTAGCGCGTCATGTGTTAGCCATTCCAATTTCTACGGTGGCATCTGAGTCGACATTTAGCATAGGAGATCATATGCTTGATTAATTTCGTAGTTCTCTGGTTCCAAGAATGGTAGAAGAACTTATTTGTACTCAGAATTGATTATAAAGTCCATCAAAGAAAATTCATCTTCGAGATGTCATTGACGAGGTTGAAAAACTTGAAGACTACTTCTCAGATAATGTGAAAATCTTTTTTGCTTTTCTTTATATTAGTTGAAATGTATTCTAAAAACATTTGATATGTTCTCTCATTTTTCTTTTCAGAAAATGCACTGGAGTCTAGTTCGCGTGCATCGACTTTTATTGGTTGTGGTAAGTTTATTTAGAACAGCTTGTTGGTTTATAACAGCTGCTTTAAAATAGCATGTTTTAGATCTTTTAAAGCAGTTTATGAAGATCTTTTAGAATAGCTTGACGAAGATCTTTGGGAGCATGTTTTGGTTCTCATTTCAAGATCTTTTTAAACAGCTTGATGGTGATAGGAAGTTGTTTTGTAACATCATGTTTAAGAGCACCTTGTTGGTTTTAACTTCTTTAGGGTATTTTTAAATAGCTTGTTGATTCAACTTAACTGAATGATGAAGAATGGGGTCTTGACATGAAGCCTCGAAATGTTGAAGCTCTTGGTTAATGGCCTTCTTAATGCCTTGTTTTGTTTATTTTCTTGGTTACTGGACTTTCTAATACCTTGTTTGGTTTATTTTCTTATTGCTTTGTCTTTCTAACTTATCGAGTAATGTAACTTTCGTTTGTTCACCCGATTAATCTTTTCAAATTCATCATGTTATGTAACTTTGGTTACTGGACTTTTGTTTTTCTTTAAAATAAAATAATGTTGAGATCACGCTCAAAACGAATTGTTAAACCCAAGGTGTCTTTGTTCGGTTCTGTTCAAAACTGTGAACTTAGATCCGTCGTTTTAGTCTGCAGTTTAACCTTCAAAACTGAACCGAACAAAACCGAATTGTGTTCACCCGTAATTGGAAATAGGTATGCTTAGTGTTGAACTGCTGGACAGAGAAAGATTGGAGTCCTTGTTGAGATTTCTACGCAATCTGCTACAGGAAGTAAATCCACCATCCCACATCAAAGAGCACATGCGATGGCCATTAGTGGTCTTGGATGCTTCGCGGCTGGCTAGCAGTGGTTACAGTGAAGGACGCAAAGGGGAAACTAAAGAGGAAAGAAAATTTGGAAAGAGAATAAGAATTACCAAAGTTGTTTTGTCTTTCTAGTGTAGAGGCCGATATGCCCAATGTACAATTCTGTTAAGAGCAATTGGAAGGAAGTCCATATAATGCAGATCTTTTCGTAAGTTTCCTTGTCTAAAAACTTTTGTAGTTAAGGTCCTAGTACTAAAATTACATGATAATTAATGGCTTCCATGGTGATAATCGGTGTTTAACTGAGCTGTTGGTAGATGTTTTAATTTGTTATTAATCATAATTAATTTTGGGAGGAGAACACTACGTGATCGGTGCTGAGGGTTGGTGGCCGAAACTCTAGTTTTTAAATTGTAATACTAAAAGAATGACATTGATGGTGAATTACTGTTAAAGGAGTTTGACAAGCAGTCCCGTGACTTGTAGACGATTACATAATATAAATATAAATCTTCCTAGACAATTACAGTATAGGCAACATACTATAGCTATCTTACAACAAAAACCAAAAAACCAGGAGGAGGAAACTGAGAGATCTCTTTACAACATACTTCTACACACCCAGTCCTGATTGACATAAATGTGTGCATGACATGCAAAAAAAGAAAAAAGAGGATGCAAAAGGGTAAAGAGGTCGCTAAAGAAACTTCTAGCTAGGTGCACCATTTCAAAGTAGAAAGGAAAACTCGCTCCAAAAACTAAGTATGGGTGATCAAACGCTAACTTTCCCTTTTCACTTCCATATTGAATTCCATCTTGTACCAAATACGCAGGGCCGCCGGCAGAACGACTCGGATCACATGCCAAACCAGAAAGCGACATATTCATCACCTCCCGCCGGACAAATGAGCACAGTAACAAGAAAAGAACAATGATGACGACTTTAGCAACACCGCAACAAACCTCAGACGCTGTACAAATTAGAAATAAGTCGATAACATATCCTGCACTATGGCTAGCCTCCATTACTTAACAGAAAGCAACAATAAAAATTTCAGGTATATAATTACAATGAACTTAAGTTCATCATCTCCCAGCGGTAAGTAGGTCTCTGTTGGACTAAGCACACCGGAGGCCTTTACTTCACCAATTGAGTCCCTTTTGAGAGCCCTGTCGTCTGCATAAAGAACATATGGACTAATCTGTCAACTGCGCCTAGGGAATAAGCAACGGCGTCACTGTACGGCCTGTAGGCCAGTATAGCAGTATCCGCTCTGTGTAAGTATGCAATTGCGGAAGTGAAATCCTGCTTCATGCAGCAATCAATGACCCAGATCAGCGCCTGTCCTGTCGATAATCATCCTGAAGAAGCTGGAGGCAGAGTAGAAGTTCCTCATCAATACAATAGCAATGAGATAACCAAAAAAAAAAAAATTCTAAATAAAAGATACAGGAATCAGTTATTAGGCCAAGGACCGCGAGGCAGACTTCTGATACATCAGCTAACAGTAGTAGAGATGGTTGTCAAATTCTGTTATTCTAACGATTCCTATCACTAGCACAACCTGCCGCAAGAGAGGGTGTTCTCCTTATCTCTCCTCCCATTTTTTAGAACTTTTCTCAACAACAGCTCACTATCCTGTAAGCTATGTGACATGGACTCGGTACGAGTGTCCTGGTCAAATACGTGTCCCAAGTGTTGAATCCATCTAATGTTTAAAATTCAAGACAATGGGACAAGGCAAACGATTCGTTTCAATTAACGAATTAAAAGAAAACACTATAAGATGGTGTTCATAGTATCATAACCTATGAGATGTGTCAGACACATACCCTATACCCATGTCCAAGTGTCGAGTGTCCGACATAGGTACTTCACGCATTCTGAGGAGTCCATGTAACATAGGCTGCAAGACAGGTCGTTTCTCAAGCTACCACCTTCTACATATGGAAGTCTCACCTGATAAGAGCCCTGGGTTTTGTTACACAAAGTTATGGGCTGTTTAATGCTAATTAAGCTTCAAGGCAGAACTAATCTCAAGCTAACCCTCCTTTAAGCTGGTCAAGCCTAAAGTTGGTAGACCACCTTTGACTTTTGGCCTGCATGTAACCTGCTTGCATGTATATTCAATAAATAGAGCATGAAAAGAAATCATCAGCTTTTTAAGAGCTCAAGCAGTCAGAAAATAAGCCCAAGGCTAAGCCGCACCCCTTGCATTAGTACAAGCTCTAAGTGCCGCTTGTCAATGGTGAATACTCTCTGAAAATGACCATAATACCTTAAACCTACCCTACCAAGTGCGGACACGTGGAGAGACTAACCAAAGGTGCGGAACAGGTCTCAAACAACATTATAAGGAGCTCGCACAAACATAAAGGGAAAAAAATGCAATCTGGGAGGCTTGAACCCAAATTGACGAGAAAACCAAAGCTCTGAGACAATGTTGACTAATTATCGGCTCTAGAAGCTGAAGAGAATGTACTCGACAATGTACCTCACCGTTAAAATGCCTCACATCAAAGTCCATGATTGCAAGTGCAGAGCCTAATGAATGAAAAATATATCAAGGTGTACTACCAGCAGACGTGAGAGGATGTTTTGGCTAATTCATTTTTAAGTTAATGCTTTATAGGAGCTTACACGCTTATGTTTCAAGATAAGATGGCATTAGGTAATGAATTTTGGTACTTGGATAACTTATTTTCTCCTCACTCGAGACAGGCCATGTTCTCCAGCTTCGGGAGGCCTGGACTTTCATTGGCTAATTCATTTTTAAGTTAATGCTTTATAAGAGCTTACAGTATGTGATTTTCATATAGGCCTGGACTTGCCAGTACTATATGAAAATCACATACTGTACTTATTACCGGGTTGAACGGTTTAAAGCTTTTGAGCTGAACTCATTGACAGCCACAGTGAACAACTTCATAAAGTTGCTTAGATTTTCTTACTACATAAAATAGCCACAAGTAGATTAACAAGTTTTTATTTTACATAAAAAGTGTACAAAACAAGTAACTTAGATAGGTTTAGACATTTAGCACCACAATAAACATAAGTTTGGTGAGCATTTTACTGAACGTGGACATTTATTGTAGCAACGTACCAGCAAAAGAAAGCAACCAGAACAATTTTACAGCAGACTCACCTTCTTCCTGCACAGCTTGAATAGTATATCTGGGTGTCTTGCATACCACTCAAATACTTGGATACTGCCCTGCTCTACGCCCCGGATCTCTTTTCCTCATCTCTTCATTCCATTTCATCCAAATTCTCTTGAAAAATACTAGAATCTTGTCTACATCACACAAGTCCTCAAAGTTCATGTTCAGCTTCAGATCATAGTCTTGATCAACAGCCGAAATATCCTCTGCCTCCTTCAGCTGGTAACCTCTACCGCTTTAAGCAGCCTTTTCTTTAACAGCTCTCTTCCCAACATATCGTCTATGATCAGTTTCCCGCGAGGTGCAGGCTTGTGATTCAGAAACGTTAATGTTCAATCTGAAAAACCATAAGCCTTAGTTGGAAGCTCTAATGACAGACACAGTCTCAAAACTTAGGAAAATTTTCCACAGAACTGAACAAGGATATTATGTCCATACGCAACAGAAATCATGACATGGATGAGCACTTTATATTTTGGTTATAGATATGTTGTTGGGAATTTTCCAATAATTGACTCCTACCTTATTAAAACTTTATACTACAAGGAATAATTTGTAAAAAGAATCAATCAAATTGATTGATTGATTTGAGATTGGCATTTAATAAGGTTGAAAAGAGTCATGATGTGGTTCTCACATGGCTTGGGAAATGGAAAGGTTAAGGGTATTTAAATAGTCATGTGACATGCCATATTGTTCTAGAAATACATGGTATACATGGCCATGCACTCGCACGTGGCGATGCACCAGGGCGGCGGCGTAAAGGCTCTATTGGGCGCACTTCGCACGTGCGCATCCTCGCTAGGAGCCCTCGCCCCGAGCCCAGTCTTCACTTTTTGCGACAAATTCAGCCTGTGAGTTGCAGTTTGAACTGAAACAGTGTGTCTATTGGGAAATTAAACAGATTTCTGATATGTTTAAATTCGAAATGGCAACTGTTAATGGTGCATTTTAGTTCAAATATTGCACTTCTTCACTGTGTTTACAGATTGTGACTGTTAAGTGACATCTGCAGAGTCACTTAACTGTCACAACTGTTTGCACCTGTTCAAGGCACCTTTTGGTGTCTATAAATAGGGCTGATGGTCAAATCATACTTCACTTCGAATTATCTCTTGCCCTCTCTCTGAAATTTCTGTCTGTTGATTGCAATCTGCTGTAATCAACAGAGTTTCGCCTATTTTATCTTGGGAGACAGATTTGCTGCTACCCTAAGCAGATTATAAGGGAGCAAATACTGTCTTAAGGAAAGAGTGCAACGCATTCAAATCAGACATTTTCAGTCCAGTTTTCTCCACACTGCCTTCTCTTTCCAACATATGTGTGCATGTGTGTGTAATTGTATGTCAAAGTATATAGCAGAAGAAACCTGACAAAAGTTACTTGCTTGCGGAGTAAGATTCCACGAGGATCAATCTGGCAAAGAGGTAGGATCAATCTGGCAAAGAGTGATTCGACGATGATGATAAATCTGGTAAGGTAGTAGCAGTACACAGATACATTTGGATATCCAACCAATCGAAGGGAGCAAAACATCCTGAAACAGCCCAAGAAATTTGTTAATAGACACATCCAATATGATACTACTCTCGTCTCATTGGATTCTCCCCTTTTGACCTTTTGCGGATTTTTAGGTAAGATTAGTACAAGTAAACATTGACTTCGCTCATTGTTTATACCCTAACTAGATTTGCAAACAATAAGTTTCTAATCTATGACAGTGTTATTTAAGTTCAATTGCATGTTTACACGTACCAACGTTTATCATAAGATTTGACTTAAATACGAACCGTAAAAATTGAGTAAAAAGGAGGGAGTCGAGTTCAAAATGATTCATTAGGTAATCAGTTTTATTCTACCATATGGATGATCTTGACATAGATGATAAATAAGGGATGAACAAGCAGTGATTACTAGTAGTAAGGGACGAACAAGTAGTGATTGCTAGTAGTTCTTGCAATGCGGCTGCGGCTGCCACTTCGCCAGAGCATACCCACTGGATTCTGCATAAGATAATCATGTGAGGGTTAAGGTCAAACCGAAAATCAACTTTATCCCTCAAGCTTAGAATTCCATATTTTTCCATTAATTTTTCTGGTCATACGATTGAGGGAAAACAAAACCGAAAAACATGATCAAAACAAGACCTGAACACATCGAGACTTTGAGGAGGCACGCGCGAGATAGAGAGAGCAGCAGACATTGCAACAATCTGTCAAGTCTCGAAGCAAATCGAGGCTAAAGAACCAAAACGCTTCGGGCCGGAGATTAGGCGTGATCGGGGTCCCCTTCGCTGTCTAATGCTTATTGTTACGGTCCTTAACTAGGCTAAAACGCCTAAAAGTCTTATCTCAGAAAGTGATCTTTTAAAAGCTTCTATAAATAGTGATTAGGAATCGGACTTAATGGCAGCGAGATCCCACGAGGCTATTAAAGATCACATCACATCATATAAAAATGTTAATGGCGTAGGGTTGTAACACGTGCCCACTGCAACAAGAAGAGTCCTTTTTACCCACAGAATTTTTGTCAATTAACGATTAAAGTTTGTGATCCGTCAGAAAAAATAAATATTTTTTTGCCATATGAAAATTTTACTTTTAGCGAAAGAATATTCCATTCGCTAAAAATTTTGTGTTTTTCGCACAAGAAAAAGGACTTTTTTCCGTCGCTAAAATGAACATCGCCGATCTTTTAATGGACATATAGCGACAGAATTCCGTCGCTTCAAGTTTGTAGGTAAAAAAATGAAAATCAATCCAAACATGTTTCGTGTAATTTAATTTGTACGAATAAATTTTTCCATCCACTTTGAACCATAATCAATCAATTCATCGACAATTTCAATCAATAAATTTATTTTAGCACAAATATATATAATGTCAAATAGGCAATTTGTTTTCTAACTGAGGGAACAAATACATAACATATTCAATATCATCGGTAACTATGATGTCATCTACATAGACAATACTCAACAAGATTTTACATTGCTTAGAAATTTGGCAAAAAATACTCTATGGTCTACCATGCTCGAGGTATTTGAGGTTGTATAATAACTTTTTACGATGATGAACCAACTTCAGTTCTCCGCCCGAACAACAAATCCGTGGGGTGTCTCCATATATACCTCCTGCTGAAAATTATGGTGCAAGAATGCATTCTTGATATCAACTAATGAAGAGGCCAAACGTTGCATCAAGAGATATAAACAATCGAATAGAAGAAATCTTAGCTACAAGAGAGAATGTCTCCGACAAATAAGACTACTACCTGTGTAGATCAGTTTGCGACAGGACAACTTTTAGTCAATCAACACAATCCCGTCAGAGCATGATTTCACTGCATAAACCCAACGACATTCAACAACAGGTTTACTAAGAGGACGAGAAAGTTGCTCCGAGGTATCCTTATCTCGTAGAACAAGCATTCCTTCCTCCATCGAAACGTTCCAGCCAGAATGAGCAAAAGCCTATGCAACAGAGTTACAAAGGGACCCATAAGACAATGAGGCAACAAATGCCAAATAGGAGATAGGAGGAGCGGTACACGAACCTTACATTTCTAGATAGCAATATGAAGATCTAACTCATTCATCAAAGGCGATGCATCAAAACTTGAGGAGAGGGAGACTGATGGCGTAACGACTGTGTCGAACAATCTCTATATTTCGACAAGTGTACATCTGCATATCAGAATGAGATAAACAATCTAGTGGTGATAGCGCACTAAGAGCAAAAGAGGTAAACACTCATCAATATCAATCATAAAATGCGACACAATGTAGTGGGCTCAAAAAAGGAAATAACAGTTCAATCTTAAAATCTATGAGAAGTAGGACTATAGCACATATACCCTTTATAAGTTCGCGAATACCTGAAAAAAAAAATACATTTAATTGCACGAGGTTGTAGCTTGTTACGTCCAAGTGTAAGCTCATAAACAAAGCAAAGCACACACATCCGAAGACATGTTAAAGAATAACTTAGGGCAGATCATGAGGGGAAAGAACGGAGTGGGGTGTCTTTTACTTAGGAGGAATGATGGCATGTGATTAATTACGTAAGATAGGGTCAACAAAGCATCACTCAAAAATAATTTTGGAACATTCATCTAAAATACCAAAAAATGCAAAAATTTCAATTTTATTAAATAACCCATAATAGTATATTCCATATGCATGAAAAGATAACACGCCGATCAAAGGTTTAGTAAAACCGACAAGCACACAAGCTACACAAATCATGAACATATTTGTCAAGTAGAGCAAAGCTGAAAAGTGATTGAAGTGCAGCAATTAGTTAAGGTCAACGAGACTGCCGGAGAATATGATATGTAAAGTTTAAGACGATCGAAATCTTTTTGGTCAACAAAAGAAAAAGCAAAAGGCAACTTTATTTTTTCCACAACAGTACCATGTAGTCTAGAGGACAATTAGATTCGAGTACCATAAGAATATAAAATTTTAGTTATGTTTGCTATTACCAGATGCATATAAGAAGTACAATTTACTATCGTTGTATCTCTAAGAAAAGTAAGTAAGGATAAATACAATCCTCTCACATACGCCCGTCTTAATTTTAATTGAGTCTGTTCAAATCTAATAGAAAGTTATAAATAACCAGTATATCCAAGATGACACTGTCATCATTTCAAGACATTGTCCTAACAAAAACATATGCAACACCATTGTATAGAGCCAATGGATAAGCTCCTAATGAACTAAATCAAGTGCAGAGCTTGGATCTTGTACTGATGTAAGTAAAATCTAATTACATATATATGAAAGCTGAAGTTAAGAGAATGTTATTCACTCACTAATTACTTGGACGCTCTCTTAGTTCGCCATATGGACTTTCCTATTTTGAATTTTTAAAATATTTTAAATTTATTTACATTTATAATTATGATTTGGATTTGTTCTCTCTCTCTCTCTCTCTCTCTCTCTCTCTCTCTCTCTCTCACACACACACACGCACGCGCGCGTGCACGTACGCACACAATTTGATTTGAATTCCTTCTTTTCATTTAAAAATCAATCAATAATTTAGATTTTACATTTTTATCTCTTATATGTCATACTCAAAAATTTATTTCTATCTTTATAATTTTATTAATTCTTAGATTTTGACAACAGTCATTCTCTATATATTCTTTTTTAATCATAAATCTTTTTTATTATTTAGAAAAACACAATAATTTCCATCAGCTTTTCGCTTAAACTATTAGAATCTCCTTCCTTTTATTTCATTACAAGTTTTATATATAGTTTACGCTCTCATATTTTTCTCAATCGTTTATTTTGTGCTTTTACTCTTTTCTTGGTGATCTTGAGTAATATTAACTCAGCACACGAGTTATTATTGTTAGTATTATCACTACAATTGTTATTAGTTATGAGAGACTATTTCTATCATTTCATACACTATTTTTCATCTTCATTTGTCATTACAAACGAATAATTTTTACTCAAGTTCATTTTTAACAATAAAAATTAGTATAAGAACTTCTTTAAAAAGATAAAAATAAATTTTTGTTAATCTTGTTGTCACTACTAATTTTCTAGTTGTTATTAGGCATACAAATACGAGATCTCTCAATAAATATTTTAATAGTTGTTGTTCCTGTGTGCAACGCACGAGATCAAAACTAGTTATTATTAGCTTCAGATATGAATCCTCTACAATAATCAAGCTAACTCCACTGGTAACTTTCACCCGTTTGTTCTCGATTAAGACATGGTAAAACTTTTCAACCATACGGATGTAAAGTGCACCCAGACCACTAATTGGCATCTAAGCGCATAAAAATCTACATATGGCTCAGATTCATGGACTTTCTAGTGTATCACGAAAAAGATACAACAAATTCATTACAAAAGTATTACCACAAAAAAATATGCGCAAGTTAATTGTTAAAATCAAGTGCAAAAAGCCAGAGAAAAGGTGTGACGGGGCAACAACCGTAGTGGCAGCAATATTTAGGTTGACTTGGGTGGCTGCCACTGCGCTATGGAACATGGTGGTCGGCGGCAGTGAAGATGCAGCGTGGTGGGCGGCAAGACTTTGGTGCGCAGTTGGCAACGGGGGTGGGGTGCGACAATGTGTGGGTGGAGGTGGGGGGTGGGAGAGGCGGTAACGATTTAGGGGGAAAGAAAGAAAAGGGCAAGGGTGAGCAGCGGGAGAAAAGAAAGAATGGATAAAGGTTTACAATTAATGGCCCATAGCTACGGATTTTGTCAGTCGCTAAAAGTTCTTAAAAATTTTCAAATATATAAATTTTTATCGATGGATTTTTGAGGCACAAAGGTTGAGGATTGGTCTTGCAGGTGACCCCTTAATTATGTTAGGGCAAGAGAAAGAAAAGAGAATGTAGTAGGAGCCACCGCAACCAAGGCGTCTTTCTTTATTTTTATTTCATAAATGAGTGAAGGAAGATTCATCTATTCAATCTCGGTTCAATGTCAGATGAAAATTTAATTTTTTTTATCATTTATCGGCATTTAAATAGTTGAATATTCTGCTAGAAAGTTTGTTGCAAAAGACTGTGTTGGAATTGTTGCAAGAAATAGACAAGAACAACTCCAAAAATATAATATAAAATAGCTGGCTGAGGCGCGGACTAGGTCGCTCTCTTAAGACGATTCGCGCCCCTTCGGAGAATTACCACCGGTGCAGCAAGGTTATTCACGCGTCGCCTCCGGGATACAACAGCCCAGCTTTCACTGTTACTTCACTCGTAATTCTGCACAAACGAATGAAGCAGAAGCTTCACTCGATACCTTACCAAAACGCCCACAAGTCTAAGTGTTTAGAAATCAGAAAAGAGAGTTTGAGAGTTGTGTGTTGAAAAGTGAGGAAGAGGTCTCCTTTTATAGGTGAAGAAAAATAGCTGTTGGAAATCTGTTACAAAAAATAAATCCAAAATTTATTTCAGAAATAAAGTGCTGCAATAAAAAATATGACTGTTGTGTAATAAAAGAAAATGTGACTGTTGGGAAGTAATGAAGAATATTACTGTTGCCCAACAGCTATATTTTGCAGTATAAATAGACATGCCATAGTCCCACACGAACTTCGGGGAGAGGCAGGAATGCTGCCACAGAGCATCCGTAAATTTCAGAAACTCGTATCTCCCCCACTTGTCCTTCCCCCTTGCGCGTGCGAGTCTTAAACTCAAGCGCATCTTACTTAAAGGCCAAGGAGTGTCACTTTATATACTCCTTAAAGTTCTTTACAATGGCCAATGTGGGACAAAACTTTCCAAAAGTTTAAGTAGTAAGAAAATTTTCTCTTTCCATTTTCAAGCAATGTGGGACTAAAGTACTTTATAATTTTACTCAAAACTTCAATGCTTTTTCAATCTTGAAAACAAAGAGAATTTTTTGTTAAAATACTCCAACAATCCCCCACTTATTTTAATAAAAAATTCATAACTTAGACAGTGGGCAAAAGGTGAGAGTCTCATGCATTGTGAAAGTGGCTCTGCCTTGAAACCTTCACTTAGTGTTTCAGTCTTCCCGTATTAGAGCCAAAGTGGACTCAGCCTTGAAACGATGGCTACTTAAGGATACGTAGAAGACGTCACACACATGAAACTCAAGGTATCCTATACCAAGCTTCATAAGCCAGCACGTTATGGCCATGTGCTTTATCCCAGTTTTCATGAGTGCTCTAGAGAATTAGCCCAATTCTCATAGGAAGCGGCCTCACTTCCACACTCATATAGGTGAGTCTATCAAGGATGCTCTCGTAACTATTACATCCCACCCGTATGGGCTATAGAACTCATTAAGAGATTACCATGAATCTCAACCTACAATATCGTTACGAGAAACATGTACTTACACCATAGGGAGGGACATTGTCATAAGACAAAAGTAGTACATGTATAACACCAGTCACTCTATAATTCGTTGGTCTCCTTACCTAGTTCTTGGGATCTCCAGTCCCTAGGAGGTTGTATCCTTATAGGTGACTTATACATTCTTGGGCTTAAGTCCCATCCCCCTCGATGTATACCAGATCTTTTCTCTAGCTAGAGCTTTTGTAAGTGGATCAGCGAGATTATCGCCTAATCTCACATAATCAATATTGATCGCACCTTTGCTAAGGTATGATCTCACAGTACTGTGTTTTCTTCTAACTGATCTGGATTTTCCATTATAATACTTACTTTGCACTCTGCCAATGGCTGCAGTGCTATCACAGTGAATCAAGACAGGTGGCACTGGTTTTTCCCACATAGGCATCTCGAACAATAGATCTCGTAGCCAACCTGCTTCTTCACTTGCCGAAGCCAAGGCAATTAGTTCGGCTTCCATGGTGGATTTGGCAATTATCTGTTGCTTCTTGGATCTCCAACATACAGCTCCACCACCTAATGTAAACACATAGCCTGTTGTTGACATGGAATCTCCAGATTGAGAATTCCAATCTGCATCACTAAAACCTTCAAGAACAGCTGGTTGCCTTTGATACATCAACCATGGTTAATAGTTCTTTTAAGATAACCCATAACACGATACATGGCATTCCAATGTTCAAGACTAGGTTTACTTGTAAATCTACTAAGAACACCAACAATGTATGCAATATCAAGCCTTGTGCAATCAGTAGCATATCTAAGACTGCCAATTATACTTGCATATTCTTTTTGATTCATAACATCAACATCAAGCTTAGTAGGATATAAATGATTTTGAGGATCAAAAGGAGTGCATGCAGTTTTGCAATCAAAATATTTGTATTTCCTCAAAATTTTCTCAACATAATGAGCTTGATCAAGAAATATGCCATCACAAGTTCTAGTAATTTTCATACCTAGAATCACATCAGCTTCACCCAAATCTTTCATTTCAAAATTCTTTTTTAACAAAGATTTGGTGAATTCAATAATTTTCATGCTAGTGCCGAAAATTAAAAGATCATCCACATACAAGCAAATGATAACATGCTCACTATTTTCAGATTTATAGTAAATGCATTTGTCACTTTCATTTGCTTTAAAACCACTAGCTAGAACACATTGATCGAATTTATCATGCCATTGCTTGGGAGCTTGTTTCAACCCATATAGGGATTTAGTTAACTTGCATACCTTGCTCTCATGCCCTGGTTGGATATAACCTTCTGGTTGGTCCATATAAATCTCTTCTTCCAGTTCTCCATTTAAGAAGGCTGTTTTAACATCCATTTGGTGAATCTCTAAGTTATGGATGGCTGCTATAGCAATTAAAAGCCTAATGGATGTTATTCTAGTGACTGGCGAGAAAGTATCAAAAAAGTCAATATCCTCTCGTTGTTTAAACCCCTTTGCAACTAACCTTGCTTTAAACTTGTCAACTGTACCATCAGGTTTAAGCTTCTTCCTTAGAATCCATTTACAACCTATGGATTTACAACCCGTAGGTAAGTCAACTAACTTCCATGTTCTATTAGCCATTAGAGACTCTATTTCATCATTTATAGCTTCTTTCCAAAGGTCAGAGTCTGGTGAAGATAAAGCTTCTTCTAGGGTAATAGGACTTCCCTCAACATTATATACAAGGTAGTCAGGGCCATAGTCTTTCTCTACCCTTACACGTTTGCTCCTTCTATGTTCTTCGTTTCTTACGCTAAGAGGTTGTGAGGAACTTGCCTCTTGACTAGGTTGGGATGATTCTATGGTTTCGGTTTCTTCACCCCCACTATCTTTGAATTTATAAGGAAACTTATCTTCATGAAATATCACATCCATAGATTCAACCACAACATTATTCTTAAGATCAAGACACCTATAAGCTTTACTATTTAGAGCATAACCCACAAAAACGCAACGTGATGCTCTAATTCCCAACTTGGGAATTTTAGGGTCAGAAATCCTCACAAAGGCTAAGCAACCCCAAACTCTAAGGTGTTCTAAATTTGGTTTTCTATTTCTCCACAACTCATAAGGAGTTTTGAGGATTTTCTTTCTAGGTGTTCTATTAAGGGCATAATTTGCAGTCAAGAGAGCTTCGCCCCAAAGATTCTTAGGTGCACCAGAGCTAGCAAGCATGGCATTAGTTAAATTGATCAAGGTTCTATTTTTTCTTTCAGCCACGCCATTAGATGCTGGCGAATAAGGAGGGGTAGTTTCATGAACTATCCCTAAAGATTGGATATATGTGATAAGGCCTAAGGAGTCATATTCCATGCCTCTATCACTTCTCAATCTTTTTATCTTCCTATCAAAACGATTTTCTACTTCCTTGATAAACACAGTAAGCATTTCAAAAGCATCACTTTTATTTTTCATGAGATAAACATAACAATATCTAGAAAAATCATCAATAAAAGTGATAAAATACCTTTTTCCACCACGTGTCAAAAAGCCTTCAAATTCACATATATCTGAATGAACTAACTCTAATAATTCAGAATTTCTTTCGACTTTGTGGTGAGGTTGTTTAGTGATTTTGGTCATGCTACAAAATTCACATTTCTCAAGTTCATTATGCAACTTGGGCAAAAGTCCTACATGACTCATATCTTTAAGGTATTTGCCATTTATGTGACAAAGACGAGCATGCCAAGTATTCACACAAGACACAATATAAACGGAAGTAGAAGTCTTATTCATTTCAACATTGAATTTAAACATACCATCACATGCATAGCCTTTACCAACAAACATACCGTTCTTTGACAGAACAAATTGATCGGACTCGAAAATCTGCTTGAATCCAGCCTTGTTGAGGAGATAACCGGACACCAAGTTCTTCCTAATATCCGGAGTGTGTAGCACATCCTTAAGGGTCAAAATTCTACCCGAGGTAAACTTAAGAACAACATCTCCCATGCCTAAGACTTTTGTGGAATGAGAATCACCAAGCAAAACCTTCTTGTCTTTTTCTACCGGAACATAGTTTTGAAACCAATTTTTATCATGACAAACATGTCTTGAAGCTCCGGAGTCGGCCCACCATCCTTCTTCACTTCCAACCAAATTTATTTCCGAAATCATAGCAACAAGTGGTTCTTCGGTAACATTAGCTTGTGGCGTTGAACCAAATTTCCTATAACGACAATTTCTAGCATGGTGTCCTTGTTTTCCACAAATAAAACATGCACCATTTGCAAAACCTTCATTTGCAAAATTATTGTTGCTAGAATTGTTATTTGAATTTTTATTTTTCTTGTTGCTATTTCCACGGTTGGAAGATTGGCCTTGATTCCACTTCTTCGAGGCAAAGGAAGAATGTTGATTTTTAAAACCTTTGTTTTTCATATGCTTGCCTCTAGCATTCAAAAAATTATTTTGCCTTTGAAAATTATTTCGACCCTTAGGAGCGCTATCACTCGACGTTAGGAAGTTTACCTTAGCACCATTACCATAGGCATTACCGTTACCTTGGTGGCTATTGGCATGGTTGGCATGTGTGTTGTTGGCAAGAGCTTCGTTCTTCTTATCTTGCTTTCTAGCTTCCTCCTCAATTTGAAGCCGTGCCATGAGGTTGACAATCGACAGTTCCGATTGCTTGTGACGTAGGCCTTTTTGGAACTCTTTCCATGAATTCGGCAACTTGTCTATGATAGCAGCCACTTGCATTTGTTCGTCTACTTTGATTCCTTCGGAGATGATTTCGTGTACAATCATCTGAAGGTCGTGCGTCTGAGCTACAACCGACACGTTCTCCGACATCTTGTAGTTGAAAAAACGGCTGCATGCGTACTTCTTTTTTCCGGCTTCTTCGGTGTCGTATTTTTGCTGCAACGCTTTCCACATTCTCTTGGCAGAATTGTAAGTATGAGAATAATAATCATAAAGCTCATCCGAAAGACAATTGAGCAAATAATTACGACAATCTTCTTCATCGTTTTCCCACTTCGTTGCATACTTTTCATGTTCCGCCAACTCCTCCTCACTCATATTTTTTGTATCTACCTTCTTTGGATTTTTGGCAGTTAAAATCCACACTACCTTCATCAACTTAAGATAGAACAATACCTTGCTAGCCCACCTTTTGAAGTTTTGACCACCAAAACGGAATGGCTTATTCAAGTCATTCGAGTTGGCAGTAGGAGCAGCAGAAGTCATGGTGGAATCCGTCATCGAGAAATCGTCTTAAAATTGTTGGAATTGTTGCAAGAAATAGACAAGAACAACTCCAAAAATATAATATAAAATAGCTGGCTGAGGCGCGGACTAGGTCGCTCTCTTAAGACGATTCGCGCCCCTTCGGAGAATTACCACCGGTGCAGCAAGGTTATTCACGCGTCGCCTCCGGGATACAACAGCCCAGCTTTCACTGTTACTTCACTCGTAATTCTGCACAAACGAATGAAGCAGAAGCTTCACTCGATACCTTACCAAAACGCCCACAAGTCTAAGTGTTTAGAAATCAGAAAAGAGAGTTTGAGAGTTGTGTGTTGAAAAGTGAGGAAGAGGTCTCCTTTTATAGGTGAAGAAAAATAGCTGTTGGAAATCTGTTACAAAAAATAAATCCAAAATTTATTTCAGAAATAAAGTGCTGCAATAAAAAATATGACTGTTGTGTAATAAAAGAAAATGTGACTGTTGGGAAGTAATGAAGAATATTACTGTTGCCCAACAGCTATATTTTGCAGTATAAATAGACATGCCATAGTCCCACACGAACTTCGGGGAGAGGCCGGAATGCTGCCACAGAGCATCCGTAAATTTCAGAAACTCGTATCTCCCCCACTTGTCCTTCCCCCTTGCGCGTGCGAGTCTTAAACTCAAGCGCATCTTACTTAAAGGCCAAGGAGTGTCACTTTATATACTCCTTAAAGTTCTTTACAATGGCCAATGTGGGACAAAACTTTCCAAAAGTTTAAGTAGTAAGAAAATTTTCTCTTTCCATTTTCAAGCAATGTGGGACTAAAGTACTTTATAATTTTACTCAAAACTTCAATGCTTTTTCAATCTTGAAAACAAAGAGAATTTTTTGTTAAAATACTCCAACAGACTGTTCTAAAAATTTTCTCTTAAAAAAAAAAGGAAAAACTCAAAATTTTCAATCAGCTATGGATTTTTGTATCGGTTATAGTCCGTGACTAAAGACTTTTACCGACAGAATATTCAGTTGCTTTATTCCATTGATAAAGGTCTTTAGCAACGTACTTTCACTAATAGTCAGATCCGTTATTAAAAGTTCGTTGCAAAATTTTCTTTTTTTTTTTTCCTTGTAGTGACCATTGCAGTGGTCAAATCTTTGTTTTATAACATGGTAACCCTAGTTTAGTGTTAGCTGGCATGTGACACTCGTTGTGCAACTAATTTATGCACATGGTATAGCTTCCCATAAGTGCACAAAGATTGCCTACAATGAAAATATTTCTAATTGATATTGGTATTTCGGGTGTACCTCACGTGCACAAGAAGCCATATCAAGAGTCACTAGACAGACATTAAAAAGTGACTAACGTAACAACTGGTTTTAATTTTTCTTTCATATGTGGATACAAAACAACTGGTGCCATCTCTCTTCTGCTCTGCTGAAAACCCCATGATTTTAGCACAAACCTCCCTAACTATCTTCTCCCTCGGTCTATCCCTTCTCCGCCAATTTTTCTTTCGTCGATGATGTACACACAAAATTTTCTTTCTCCCCCCTCTGATTCGATCTTTGATTTGGTCACGATCCAAGGGCTAAAATAGCTTGATCTTGGAACGTGAATTTTGATTCTTCAATCTTTGTTGCTGAAAGATTGTCAAAATGATGCTTGATCGAGGGTTTCAAGGCTTTATCTCGAACAAGTATGGCGATTCTTAACTGGTAGAATCACTGATGTTGAAGGCGAATTCCTCTTCGATTTGAGACGAAAGAGAAACCGATCTTCCTGATTTGGAAGTGCCCGATTGAAGAATGGCACTGCGTTAGTGCGTATTGTTCTTCAAATGAAACACAATTTGAAAGACGACAGAGTTTCGGCGGAGCTTAGCCTTTAATCGCAGAGACCCTGTGTGTCCTTTTGTCCTGTCCCAAGCTCTCTATTTATAGGCAATGTAGTAGACTTAATTTTGAAAAGCCCGTGATTTGAGGGTTGGCTTTGTAATTAAAGAGATTTTGTCTCCCTTTAATTCAATTAGGATTTCTTGATTAAATGGATCATTATTTCCATTTAATTTAGAAATTCTTTCCTTAAGTCAAAGTTGACTTATTTGACTGTTATGGTAGCAAGACGACACTTGGGCTATGCTTGTTGACCAAATAATATTAATTGGACTGGTTCTTCCAATTCGAGTTCAGTCCAAGTCCGTTATTTTGTTGGACTCCAAGTCAGCATTCGACCCGTACTTTCTGTGACGTTGAATATTTGGCCCGTCAACAAAATATTACATTATTGGCTGGTACAAATTTTTTGTGTCTACATATGGTTGGAAATCTTTTACTCATTTTGGCCTCTTCTGTCTCCACTTCAACCCCAATAAGTTGGTGATTTTGGGGAATAAGTTCCGTTCCTTCGTTGTACTTGATCATGGATTAACTCTTGCCTATATATCAGTATACAAAATACTTTTCTTGTTTTATAAACTTAACTAATCATCAGCATGAGTAAACTTTAAAACGATGCACCTCATATCATATCATATGAAAAAGAGTTTGCAACTCGTTTCCAATTTCATAAATTGGAAAGAAAAAAGCAGTTTTTGACCCGTGACTGTGAGTACCTAATTTAATTTACCCAATGAATACACCACCTCACCTCTGGTTACCAAACCGGGATAATAAGCCCTCTTTGTTTACTGATTATTAGAAAATGGATGGAAAAGGGGCGCATGGTTATCATTAGAGGTGCAACTTGGGCGGTTGAACAGGTCCAAGGGTTAGATCACGACCAACCCATTCTCCAAAAATCGTGCTCATGTCCAGCCCAACCCATCTACGGGTCAAATAATATGTGTCCCTGACTATCTTCTCCCTCGATCTATCCTTTCTCCGCCAATTTTTCTTTCGCCGATGGTTGGAAAACTTTTACTCATTTTGGCCTCTTTCGTCTCCACTTCAACCCCATTGGTGATTTTGGGGAATAAGTTACGTTCCTTCGTGGTACTTGATTATGGATCGACTCTTGCCTATATATCAGTATACAATATAGTATTTCTTGTTTTATAAACTTTACTAATCATCAGCGTGAGCAAACTTTTAAACGATGCACCTCATATCATATCATATAAAAAAGAGTTTTAATTCGTTTCCAATTTCATAAATTGGAAAGAGAAATGCAGTTTTTGACCCGTGACTGTGAGTGCCTAAATTAGTTTACCCAATGAGTACACCACCTCACATCTGGTAACCATACCCGGACAAATAAGCCCCCTTTATTTGCTGACTATTAGAAAATGGATGGAAAAGGGGCGCATGGTTATCATTAGGGGTGCAACTTGGGCTGGTTGAACAGGTCCAATGGTTAGATCATGACCAGCCCACTCTCCAAAAGTCGTGCTCAAGTCCAACTCAACCCATCTACGGGTCAAAAAATATGTGTCCATGACAAGTCCATTAAAATTTTGCTGGACACAGGCTGGATGCGAGCTGTCTATAGATTGTCCATGGTTACAAAATTATCTTTTTTTTAGCTGATTTTGAAAATTGACCTTCCAACTCTACATATGATAATGAAAAAAAGTACACTAGAATCTCAAAATGAACTTAAATATAAGCACATAAACTAATATTTGGGACAATATGAGAGAGAAAAAGACAAGAGTCTCTAATTCTATAATAAAAAATAAAGTAGGAAGAGTAAAGTCTTTAAATATCTCTAAACATAAACGAAAAGTGAAAACCGTAGCTCAACCTGGTTCAGAAAATAAGACAAGAATATGAGTATACCTTGACTTTGAGGCTTTGACTTTGTCGAAGTGGGGGCTGAGAGAGTTCAAAAAGTACAAAAAAATAATATTCTATTACGTTAAGAGTTTGACGGTCAAAATTGTAGACTTATGTAATCTATAATTTTTCATGACTAAAGGAAACAAAATAAATATATTGTAACATGAATATATATATATATATATATATATATATATATATATATATATATATATATATATATATATAATAATTTATATTATATAATAGTTAGACGGGATGATTTTTTCATGGGTTGGACGGGCTTGTAAAAATCTCTGTCCATGTTCAACCCATATTTTTACGGACTCAAAATTTTGAGCCCACGTCCATTACGGTAATTACAAAAGTAAGTTCATACCATATTTTTACGAGTTGGCACGAGTTGTTTATGAATTGTCCGGCCCAAGTTGCACCCCTAGTTATCATGTGCTGCTTACTTGCATTTTAAAGATGAAAAAAAAAAAGCCCTTTGCAGCTCCTCAATCTTCTCTTAGTTCTGTCATTCAGAGCCCACAGGTAAACTTCAACCAATAATGGCTACATCTCCGATCAATAAGCTCATCAATCAGCAAATGACATGGCCACCACGAATCATCATCGGTATTTTGGATTCCTTCGCCCCATTAGAAGCCCCAAGCTTTTAAGTCCTCCAAAAAAATTATAACTTAACCACCAATTGTATCAATTATTTTTTGATATTTTTACACAAAATTTCACAATCTGCAACATATAACCAGAACTTATCATTCATTTTTTAAAAGCTTAATAGTTTTCATAATTTGATTCTTTCCCAGATTTAACTGAGTTATTTTTACGAAATTCTCACAAATAGGTGTAAGCTATGATTACTACCTATACGTACGTCAATCCTTTAACATATTCAGGCAAAATACACTCATTGATGCCTTCATCAATATTGTGTTTGGCATCACCTTGTGGGTTAAGATAAAGGCCACGTGGTGGAGGCTTGGTAGAGTCGAAAGTTGTGGTAGCTCTTATATTTTCGAAGGTTTAGGTTGCTGCATTTTTTAGTACTGATGGGCTTGACTCCAGCATCCGAGTGCGGCTGCTCGGTGAAGGCTTCAGGGAGAACAAGATAAACAGTGTTTATCGGGGAGTGTTCTCTGGTTATTTAGGCAAAAAATGAATTTTAATGGAGGGCAACACTGTAATCTTTAATTATTATTTATGGACATCCATTTCGAGTTGGCTAGGGGGAGGGGGGAGGGGGGGGGGGGGAATGAGTTGAAAGTTAATGTGGTGATTAGTACGAGTCAAAAGTTAAGTAAAATTATCATATTTTATCCTTTATTCATTTGTTAATAATATAACAAAATTATACGATTCATTGATACCAGAACTCGAATCACGGATCTTGAGATCATTCCACAAAGCTTTAGTCGTGACTTTCATCGCTTGGAATTTTGCAAAATCTTCATACACACGAGTACTTGATAAATAAAAGTTTCACAAAGGTCTTGGAACCCCTGATAATTAGAGTTTGAAAACCATTTCATTAATGGGACCACCAAAGTACGAAGGGAATGTATGTGGGGTATCCACTTTATCTCGTCAATTTAGTGGTTGAAAAATTACCGATTCTACTCACTTTCGTTTTCTCTCTTTAAGATTAAACTTGGTCTGAAAGGCATGACGGCAGGCTTATCATGTCCAAGCTTTTATGTGAATTCAAATGATTGAAATTGAAAAGGTGAGTGCTCACCGTCTTCGTCATTGACATGGTAACAATGATTGGCATTTGGCTTAATTAGTCACGACGCACATACAAAGTTGTTTAAGATTTGTACATTTTCAGTTGTTTTCATTTTATGTTTTGAGCACTCCTCGTACTTGTTATTTTCTGGTGTTTGGTCATATGTCACTGTCCTCTTCTTGGCAATTGACATCCTCTCTTTGTAGACAAATTAAGAAAAAAGATAATAGCCACAAAAAAGTTTGCGTAAGAAATAAATTAATGAAAAATCTTGTCTAATCTTCTTGACTAACAATGGAGTTGACAAAGGCCGCAGATCAAGGAGCCAAAGATCTTTCATCAACAAACGAATCAACTCTGCTACAACCGGAAGAGAACAAGTAATAAAGAAAAAATTTGCAAACAAAGAAAAACTCTAGGTAAGAGACCACGGGAGTGAGGCTATAGGCACTCGCCAAAGCACGGCGACCATACCTCTTGTGGTGACAAAATTGTATGAAGTTTGATAGAAAGCTATGCATATTTTATTCTAACCCTAATTTATGCGATACAATCGTGCACAAATATTCATAGAAAATAGAAAGTTCATAAAATTAATGACAATAAATGAACTTTGAAGAGACTATTCTATTTTTTACCCTTTATTACAATATGGAGAGTATACTCATGGGAGAAAGTCGAAAATTATAATTTATGAATAATATCACCATAATCCAAGAGTTTGGGCTAAATTACAATAAGATACACAGTTCCTACAAAATTGAACACTCATATCCAAGATGTTAAGGTTCCATGACATTAAGTAGCAATTTTGACTAATTTGATAATTTTTTTATATTTTGAAAAAATAAATACTACCCTTAATACATATTTTGACACAAAATACCCTTTTTACGTATTTTTTTTCCATCTATTCTCATTTCTCTCTCCCTCTCTCCTTATATTCCTCCTTCTCCCCTTAAAATTCCAACCACCTCAACACAATGACTGCATCATCCTGACACCACCAACTACAAATCTACAACCACCGCATCACCCATTAGCAATCTGCCCACTCTGCACACACAGAGATCATAAACTTACTCCGATGTCGTTGCTGTAACGTATGGGGCAAGACCCACGAGTGCTTGCCAGAGGATCTGTAACGGCTTCACCACTTAGGCTACGTGGTCTTTGTTGCTAACTTACTTGGCCACGGCTGGTCCAGCAGGATCCAGCTCTACGTAGACAACAAGAGAAATGTGACATCTGCAACACCGAGAAGATGGCCTTGACATCTCTGACTACACAATTAGCTTTCGCTGGAGTGATGCGTATAAGCATCTATCGTGGTGGATGGTGTCTTGGTGTTACCATGGTGGTTTCTGAAGGATATGGTGGGGGTCAGTTATGAATGTGTGTTAGGGTGGATCTTTCCATGAATTTTTTGGTTGAATCGTTGATGGATTTGATTGGAGGTGTTGGGCTGGTGTTATGGTTGATGGTGCGAGGTGGTGTTGCTGTTATGATTGATAGTGTTGGGATAACGCAGTGGTTGTGGTCGGTGGTGTTGGGGGAGGGGGGTGATTGCTGTTAATCTAGTGAGATAGTAGTGATGAGAGAGAAAGTACAGAATAATCCGGCATGTCTTTTTGTGAACAAATGATATTACAACAAAACACAAGTCAGCTATAATTTATTCTAAACTAAATGAGTTCAGGGCTATTATACTTATAAAATTAATACTCCCTTCCCCTAATTAATTCATCGTTTTTATTTACAAACTTATTAAGCATATGAGTTATATTTTATGAGGGAGAGCCGGAGAGGGAAGAAAGTAGGTGATGAGAAAAATGAATTGGTGTAGAATTACATATGAAAAGAAAAATATAAAAAATTGTAAGAAGGGTAAATTGAAAAAATACTTATGAATTTTTTTATTTGATTTAAAAGCAATTAATTTTTAGGATAATTTAATAAAAAAAATATGATTAATTTTTTTAAGAGGGAGAGTATTATTTTTTGCGACAAGTTTTGGCAATAGTGCATCCCCCCCCCCCCCCCCCTCCTCTGAAAAAAGAGGACACATGAACAAGACACAAACGCGCCCGTGAACCCCTCGCGACGAAAGAGTAACGAAAGCGTGAATGCATGGACAAAAGAAAGCGTTTGGTTTTTAACATGACCCTGCTTCAATGACCTTCCTGCCGCTCAAAATGCACACACACACACACACACACACACAGAAAATGTGCAAAAAGGCCTCCGCTATATATGGTCCAACTCATTCTAACCAAATCTAGCACTTAACCCCCTCGCCCCCTTACCCCAACATCGGATCTCCCACACCCGTACACACACACACAGAGTGAATGGCTCACTGAAAGCACAAACCAGACCCAGTGGCTTTGCAGTGATCATTCAAAAGCCTGTAAGCACTTGCACGCACATGTCTCGACCGCCAAATCATGAATTCCAGGAGTGGTGGAATAGCCAGCGCGACAAGCACACCGGCCTCTTCGTCGACAAATCCGATAGCCCTAACTGGCTAACCGTCGAGATCCGCAGCCCTTCCGCCGATCCGTCCGCCGAGAAACCGCGCACCCGAACCGCCCGCCAAATCTCCTGGGTCTGCCTCTTGAGATTCCACCAAATCGCCAACTCCTTCGCGTACCTCACCAATGGGTTCGTCTCTGTACTTCGGACTGCCAATCGGAGGATTGCCTCGTCCAGTTCGCGCTCCCGACGGTCCGATTCGCGGCTGTACCGAGTTATAAAGGTGTTTTTGACACTCGTGGTGGTGTTGTTGTTGGTGGAGCTGGTGGCCTACTTTAAGGGGTGGCATTTCCGCCCCCCGTCAGTGGGGTCAAGCGAGGTGGTGGATTTGGTGGAGCTCGTCTACGTGAATTGGCTCGAGATTAGGGCGAATTATCTGGCGCCGCCTCTCCAGAGCTTGACGAACGTGTGCATTGTGCTGTTCCTGATACAGTCGGTGGATCGGATAGTTCTGGTGTTGGGGTGCTTTTGGATCAGGTTTCGGGCGATTAGACCGGTGGCAGAGATGGATTATTCCAGCGATGTGGAGAGCGTGAATGAGGAGGACTATCCGATGGTGTTGGTGCAGATACCAATGTGCAACGAGAGGGAGGTAAGAAGATGTAGGCTTCTGATCCCTTGCCGCCCGTTGTTCTTTGACTGTTTGGCTGCTTTTGATTTGAAGTAGCTTTTCTAGCTAATTTGTTTGTTAGTGACTGGGTTTATGTTGTTCCTTAATTAGAACACTGTTAAGTAAAGTGTCTTCTTGTGTCTTTGTGAGTGTATCATTGTTGGGTAGTTGAAAAGTAATAGTATCTTAGGTTAATTACTCACCGCACCCCCTGAGGTTTGCCTTAAATTACACACGGACCTGCCTATCTTTGTAAATTACACTCCGCTCCTAAAATCTAGCTTTCTTTAACGGTATTAACGGCTGGACATAAAAAGACATTTATGCCCTTGTATATAAGTACACAGTGTCTCTTGGGTTTTGGAGAGAAATTGAGAGGTCGGCTCTTGGGTTACAGACTTTCATTATATTCTCTGCATTTCCCCTTCCCCGTCCCCGTGGTTGTGCAACTGCGATTGGTGGAGGTTGGGCATTTGGTGGTGGGGCACGGCGACCGTGGGTGGGTCGATTGATGGGTTATCGATTGGCAGCCGTTGGTTGCCCTCGGCGGCGGCGTGGATGGAAGACAAGCAGTGGTGGCGGGACTGGACCGACACCGGCCGTAGGTGGCCCTCGGCGTGCGAGATTGTATATGTGTGTTTTGTAGCCCTTGGGAACGGGGATCGGTTGCCGTTGTGGTTGTCGGTGTGCGGGTGTCAATTGTGGATGGGTATTGGGTGGGCGACTGATTTAGGCAGCCGAAGGTGTCGCCTGTAATGGCCCTTGGTGAGGTTGGCGGCCTTGGGCGCTCGGTGTGGTTGTGAGTGGTCGTAGTTTATCTTCGTGGGGAGGTGGTGGCCAGTGGTGGTGGGTCGTGGTGATGGGGAGAGTTGATTGGCAAGGACAGTGGGTGTTGTTGGCGGTGTGGGTCTTGGGTGGGTGGTTTTCGTTGGGAGGTAGAGCGGCGACGTGGTGGATCGGCGTGATGAGTAGATACGCAAGGGCAGTGGGTGATGCCGGCGTGGTCACCGGGATGTCGCCGGAGGTGTGTCAGAAGGTGTCGCTGGCGGTGATGGATGGTGATGTGTGTAATGAGAGCAGCCAGAAACCCCGTTTGTTCCTGCATTATTGGTTGTACAGTGTGAAGTTTTGGCTGTACAACATGCAATGTTGACTATACAACATCACTGTTGGTAAAAGTAAAAAAAAAAAAAAAGATATAACAGAAGAAGAAGAAAAACCTAAAGGGCAAGGGGGGTTTTATTCAAGAAAGGGAGGGTAGTTTGGGGATGAAAAAATAAAAAAATAAGGTGTCAGGGAATCTTTAGACGGAGTTAGGGTCCCCTAGTATCTTTTCATTCCTCCCTTTGTCAATACCTCTAACAATTATCTAACAATTATTTTCCTTTTTCATGTATCACAACTACGATAGTGTCCACAATCAGCACGGAGTTACTGATACTGTTAGCAAACTTGATGTTTCATCATTATGTGTTTTGGCTGTACTTTTCCTCAAATTGGATTTGTGACTCCGTGCTTCATTGCCATGTATTGGACAAGACGGACCATCTTGTGCGGCAGTTTGTTATCTTTGATTGCTCTACAGGATTGAAGCAATTTGGGGCTATTATGGCATCTCGGGGTAAAACAAGATATCATAAACAGGGGCTTTTAGTATCCTGAATAATATATAAAGTGTACGCAGTTAGGTATGAGACAAGAGGAAACATTTAATATTCAAATTGAGCATCATTGCTAAGTTAGTTTCTTTGTAACAACTAGTATACAGTTCATTACTTTTTGGCACCAACGGTCCCAACTTGGGATGAGTTTAGCACTCATCAATAGGTGAAAGTCCATCAATATACTTTGTTGCTTTCAATGGTTTGCTTATGGAAATCCAGACTAACCACGTATGTCAGTTGGTTTATAGGTTTTAATAAGAGTTTATGGTTCTTATTCTGGGAATGTCTACTTCCACAGCCTCATATGCTTGTCCACACCTGATTTGTAGCTACAAGGTTAGGGTGTAGAAACGCATAAGAGGGTCTGGCAAAAGAGAGTAATATCATCGTGCCATACCTCCGGTAAGACGTTTGAAGAGGTTTTGGGTAAGACATGATTACTTTCCATACACTGTGCCACTTGGGTGAGATTTCTAAAAATGAAATGTGATTTCAGTTCCAAAATCGTATTTTATTTTTAGAAATTTCATCCCTCTTTTTAAATGACATGTACAAATGGTGGAGGCACAATGTATATATTCACCCATGCACTTGCACAAAAAATACTCAGAGAGAAAGAGAGAGGGATACGGTGTGGGGGAGGGAGGGGGAGAGGTACCCTCGGGTTAATATTGGATCCTATTCGAATTTGGAAAGGATGTTCTTATGCATGCAAGTTAATGCCTTTCAAACTATTCACGTTTCTACCACATGCGAGTTGAACTAACCTTTCTTATGAATTTGGATATTGGCCACATTGACACTCAAGTTCAATGATGAAACTGGAAATAGTTTACTTAGTAGTATATGCCACAGGACATTTTTCTAAATGATCCTAAATACTGGGAACACTTGTGGTGGAAGTTTATATGAGGAATCACACTTAATAAACTCGGCAAGTATTTGCCATTTGTTTAATCATGTCAGTCGTAATTGAAATATCATGGTGTAATATTGATGTCCTCTATCTTTCTTTCCTTCTTCCGTTTTAGTTTTTTAATTGAGTTAGTTTCCTTTCTCAAACTAACTGATATTGGCAATCTGTAACAGCTTTGATGCATGAAGTCGTACTTTTTACCATATGTAACGAGTGATATACTAATCTATTGTCTTGTCCACGTCAGGTAGGAAACATTTTGGCATACTAATCTCTGTACTGTCAGATGCAATATTTTGCAGACCTCTCTCCCCCCCGCGCGAGCAGGGGTTTTGAGTTCCTTTTTATTAACTGTAAATTTCTTCGACTGGGATGTCACACAGGTTTATCATCAATCCATTGCTGCGGTATGTGTCCAGGACTGGCCTAGGGAGAGAATGCTTGTGCAAGTTCTAGATGACTCTGATGATATGGAGGTTCAACTGCTTATCAAGGCAGAAGTACAGAAATGGCAACAGAGGGGTGTTCGCATACTATACAGGCATCGCCTTATCCGCACAGGCTATAAGGCAGGAAATCTCAAGTCCGCAATGAGTTGTGATTATGTTAAAGATTATGAGTTTGTTGCTATCTTTGATGCTGATTTTCAGCCAGCACCAGATTTCTTGAAGAATACCGTTCCTTATTTTAAGGTAATTTTGAATATTCGATACCCACAAAGATTTTGTAGGTTTTACTTGGTTTCTTGCATTTTCAGTGTAGCACGTATAAAACAATATTCACAGTGGGAGTACTTCTAAGGTCGTAGCACATCTATTGGACTAGCCACATCTTTTATGCCACAGTTATCATTTTTGTAATACTTGGGCCTGCTAAGAGCGGGCAAACACACCGTTGGCCTTTTTATGCTCCAGTACGAAGTTGTCGCTTTTTGTCTTGGTGATACCACCAGGCTATGCTGGTCGTACTGCTCTGTATATGACGACTTTTTAGTGTACCATACACAAACATGCTAGTACCAGTTGCATGTTGTTGATGTATAAAACTTCAGGTCCGAGAAAACGAAGTTCAGATTTAGTATTCACAGAAAAAGAGAGAAGGATCAGATTGCAGATCCACAGAGTAAAGAGAGAGGATAAGTGTTGTATTAGTGATGTGCCTTGCTCGACGAGCTGCAACCCAGCAAGAAGCTGTTGCTCTGTAGTAGAGGCGATGGCTGAGATCTCTGTATCCTTACTTGAGAGTGGGAATGGGAGACAAGAGAGGATAAAAGGTTCAAATGATACGGCAGTGGTTGCCAGGGCAATTGTTTAGTAGTGGGGCCTCAAAATGTTCATATGCAGCATGCTGAATTTAAATATTTCCGTAGGGATTTATTCATCTTATTAGGTGACCGATAGTGTAGTATATATCAACTTATATGTTCAATATCGATTAGGCAAGACTACCAAAAAATCCATCAAAAGAATGCTTCTAGCTGAAAAGTTTAAAGAATATATAATGTATCCAGTTATCATACCTAGTAACCCAAAGGTGTCAATTCTTCTGCAAACAGTGTCAAAAACGTTAATCATTTTGGATAGAATGCCCTTTATTTATATACTTCCTCCGTGTCACTTTGATGGATCATGTTTGACTTGCACACTTACAGGATATGAGTAATGGAGAGGGGAAAGGAAGAAAGTGGGCCAGGAGAGATAAAATCGGTTGGTGGAGGATTAAATGTGGAGAGAGAAATAGAATAAATAAAGGGTAAAAAGGGTAAACAAGGAAAAACACCTAAAAAATCTTTCTTACTTTGGAAAGTGATCAATTTTTTTCTTTGAGACATCCCAAAAAGGAAATATGATCAATTTTTTTTGGGACGGAAGGAGTAACATTTAGTTGTTGGAGGAAAGAGTGATGAACTATTACCAAACTAAATTGATAAGTTGCCACGTTATCAATATTTACCAAAGTGAATCATTCTATACAGATGGGACCATTCATTCATGGATTTATGACTACTATAGTGAAGATAAAGGATAATTACTACTTTTTTCTTCAATCAACGAAGAACCTTGCTAACAGTGGTTAATTCTCATACCTATGGTTGCCAGTTAAATTGAACCAAACTAATTGACAATTTGCTCTTGGTTGACGGTTTATGCTTTACTGTGGTATGGTGGCAAACGAATGTAACAACAGCTTAGTGCCGATAATCATCTTAAAATTCCCTTAGTTTCTTACAAGAAGAATCAAAGTACATTCTCTCCCATGGATTCAGAGGTATTATAATTTTAACTATTAGGTTTTTCGGATCAGCTAAATTTCACAGGACTTTGGAGAAAAGGATTTTTTTCAAATATATTTTGGTATTTTTTCCTATTGATTGACCTTGATTAACTTGATATGATAGTTTTGGTTTTATGTGCGTGTCTACGTTATGTTTATAACATGTTATGATATAGTAAATGTCGTGGTATCCGTACACGCCCTTTTACAGGCTAAACTGCATGGGTCAGGAAGGAGAGATGCCTACTATCTTCTGAAAGTTAGTTGGAGTAATGCTACTCCATAACGTGAAAGTGTTCTGTGGGTTCTATCTTGTTTAGTCACAGATGATATTTAACTTTTGAGTGAATATGAGGAACCTTTTATCCTTTGATGCTATGCCATCATGTCAAATTCTCTTCGTTCATTTTTTCTGATTTTTCTTTTTAATTTGTAGTAGTGAGAAAAGAATTAACCTCCCTATTTTCTTTACAGACAATTTTCTTTACAGTTTCCAGCACAACAGATCAAGTGAAACTGGACAACCTAACTTATATATTCCCTTCCTCAAGGTGTAGTATTTATTATTGCTTTGTCTGTCTTGTTGTAGGGGAATGATGACTTGGCATTGGTCCAAACAAGGTGGGCCTTTGTGAACAAAGACGAAAACCTGCTCACGAGATTGCAGAATATAAACTTGTCTTTCCACTTTGAGGTTGAACAACAAGTAAACGGAGTGTTTATCAACTTCTTTGGTTTCAATGGAACTGCTGGTGTATGGAGGATCAAGGCCCTTGAGGAATGTGGTGGCTGGTTGGAGAGGACGACTGTTGAAGACATGGATATTGCTGTTCGGGCTCACCTTTGCGGATGGAAGTTCATATATTTAAATGATGTTAAGGTTTGTAATTTAGTGAGGAGTTTCTTCGAGTCTTTTAAGCTGGACAGGAATGATAAGTTGAACTTATTCCTTTTTTTTGCAGTGCTTGTGTGAACTCCCAGAGTCCTATGAGGCATACAAGAAGCAACAACATCGTTGGCATTCTGGTCCAATGCAATTGTTTCGCTTGTGTTTTGTTGACATACTTCGTTCAAAGGTTTGAAAGATCCACTTGCTAATCTTACAACTGATAACTGAAGTTAAACATATTTGACATAGCAAGTAAAGGTACAACGTCCAGATCGCGAGTAACAACAAATAGAGGAAGAAGAAGGGAATTAGGATTTAAGCAGTTTGGATATCAACATACTTGGATCTATCAATTGTGGTGCATGTTTTGAGTAGTTGTACCTAGGCTTGTATTGAAACCTAGTTTGAGTCGAACTGGGGCGTCTTCAAGCTCGGTTCGCATAATTTAGGCTATAGTCGGCTTGAGTTCTTCTAAGAGACTAAAATGTTTGTTCGAACACAGTTGTGAAACGTTCAAAAAGTTCGGGCTCGGCTCGGTTCTTTTGTTTAACTATACGAACTGAACTCGAGCCCTCAACTTCATGTTCTTGTTCATTAACACGCAAAAAATGCAAAAAATCCAGATCTAAAACCTCTCACTCAAAGATGTAAGAAGAATAAATCAACACATGTCTTAAATGTACATATATCAAGTACTTATCATCAATTTCTCGCTTAACGAGCTGTTCATGAACGTAATCATGGAAGATTTAATATGTTCAGAGTCTACTCATTTAGTGAACGAGCTCTACTATAGAATGAACATGAACAACCTTTTAATGAACGAACAACAAGCTGTTACTGAACAATTCAGTTCATTTACACCCCTAGTTGTACCAACCTGGGCAACAAGTTTGCAGCGTGGGTGCAACTGCACGAGAGTGTCAATTGAAAAAGTTAACGAGTGCAGGAGCACCTCTAGGGCGTCTGCTCTTAAAATACTCGTATGTACCTCAGACATATCTATACGAATTGAGTTGATAAAATTGGTTTTAATTATTTGGTAAAACATGTAAACAAATAGCTGCAACTTGGACTGCTTTTAATTATAAACTCTTGGTAGTTAGTTGAAGTTTGCATTTTATTGTTTAGGTAATTGCGTGTATTTAATAGAAGCGGATGTAATATCAAATAACTTCACTTGGTCCAGCTGTAAGAATGGGCACAAATAACCCTATGGTTGGGTGTTTGAAACTTCAAGAAGAGCAGAATCCAATCCTTCTCCCTGTGTGCGATTTTGATCAATTGGGTTTGGTTCGTTTTTACCCCCTTGAGTGGCGAATTGTGTCGCGGAGGTACCAACTGCTTCAGCCTGCTTGCCTTGCTATCGCAAAAGCCAATAATGCTTTGGCAATAGTCATGGCAATGCAAACAAGAAAATCATTACACTTGCCCATAACTCTTTGTTCTGCCATTCTTTCTTCTTTGGTAGGCTATATTCAGAAGGAATTTATCCAAAATCTCATTCATAATTTGCATTTCTATGTCGAGTACCGAAAATTTTAGGATTGCAATGTTAGTGCTGCCCTGAGGCTTGCTTTGTCTGAAAGCGCGATCTACTGCAAGCACATATTCACAGCCACAGGCAGCTTTGCCTATAAGAGAAGCGAGCAAAAGGTCCCATGAAATTTGTCAGGGAATGAATACCGTGAACAGTGACTGCATGCACACACCAACACATCTACGTGCATATCAATAAAACTGAGTAACGAATCAAAATATTATTCCTGTCTCTTATCTCTGTATGTTCGGGCTTATGACATAGTGTTGGTCTTTCAACTTTGTATATCTTATAATTTACCTTTGACATTGCAGGTGAGTGTCGCAAAGAAAGCTAATCTCATATTTCTTTTCTTTCTCCTGCGAAAGCTTATCCTGCCATTTTACTCATTCACTCTCTTCTGCATTATTCTCCCTCTGACCATGTTCCTGCCCGAAGCTCAGTTACCAGCTTGGGTAGTTTGTTATGTCCCTGGACTCATGTCTCTATTGAACATCCTTCCGGCTCCACGGTCATTCCCATTTATTGTGCCATATCTTCTGTTTGAGAACACCATGTCCGTCACGAAATTTAATGCCATGATATCAGGGCTGTTTCGTTTAGGAAGTTCTTATGAATGGATAGTCACCAAGAAGTTGGGCCGATCATCAGAAGCAGACCTAGTTGCCTTTGTGGAAACAGAATCCGAACGTTTAGTGGGAAGCAGTAGTCTCCACAGATCCTCCTCGGAATCAGGTCTTGCTGAACTTAACAAATTAGAGATGACCAAGAAAACCGGAAGGAATAGAAGAAATCGTTTGTATAGAAAAGAACTTGCTCTTGCATTTATTCTCTTAACTGCCTCGGTGAGAAGCTTATTGTCTGCCCAGGGAATTCATTTCTACTTCTTATTGTTTCAAGGGATCACTTTTCTAGTTGTCGGTCTCGATTTAATTGGAGAGCAGGTCAGTTGACCTTCCATTATTTCTGTGTGTTGAAACCTCTATTCGTGCCTGGGATGAAAAGTCTGACGCCGCCTCTTGCAGCCATATCCAGAGTTCTAAAGTAATCAGTTTTAGCTGACAATTTATGCGATTTTTGTCCCTGGCCTCCAATTTAGGTAATTCATTGTCTTCAGAATAATATGCAGGCTTGTACATTGAATCTATTTATGTACCCGAGGAAGAAAGATCTCATACCTTCATTTACTGTCGTCATATGCCTTCCACTGATGTAAAGTTGTCTTTAGTTATGGAGATGCATAGAGTTTGGACCACGAGACCGGTGGTTCTGTTCTCGGCGTGTTTGTTTCGGTGAAATGCTAGTGTACAATTGCCTGCGTATATTTCTGCAGGCATTTTGTTAGATTATCATATCTGTTATTATTTATCTATCATATCGACACTTCCTGTAAGAAACTTATATTTATAAATCACATCAGATTGAAATTTCATAGCTTTTCACGATCAATGGTATTCTGTTGTGCTGATGATGGCTAATAGAGTTGCCTCTTCTTACTTGTGCTTCCTTCTTTAATTTTTTGGGATCTTCCAAGATGAAATGATCATTTGGTAGTTGGCAAATGCACTGGTTCTATTTTCATGGAGATGAAGTTTAATTGCGTAATGACCTGGTTTGGATCGACTGTCATCGTGAAATCAAACCAATCTATATCTTCTTTGGAGGTCTGCCACAGGTTTCTTATGCCCTTTACTCGCACCCGAGAGAGACTTGAATCGAAAAAGCCCGAGTTCTGGGCGAACAATTGAACTACCTACGACCCCACCGTTGCATTGCGATGGACATTACTGTGCCAGCACCGTCGTACACCATCCACAAAAGTTGTCATGGCTTCAAAAGTCACTTATTTGGTCGTTACAATGTCTCCTCCTTGCTTGGAAGGTGCAACAAAAGCTAGTATTTGACAGAAAACTCATTAATCAAGAACAAAAATTGGGGGTTCGAATACGATTAGATACCGTCCTAATCTCAACCATAAACGATGCCGACCAGGTATTAGTGGATGTTGTTTTTAGGATTCCACTGACACCTTATAAGAAATCAAAGTTTTTGGGTTACAGGGGGAGTATGGTCGCAAGGCTGAAACTTAAAGGAATTGACAGAAGGGCACCACCAAGAATGGAGCTTGCGGCTTAATATGAATCAATACGGGAAAACTTACCAGGTCCAGACATAGTAAGGATTGACAGACTGAGAGCTCTTTCCTGATTCTATGGGTGGTGGTGCATGGCCGTTCTTAGTTGGTGGAGATCCTTCCTTATTCAAACACGATCACGTCAAAATGTTCATACGACATGTCCCAAGATTAGGGTTTTTGATTGATAAGTTTAGAATTCAACTGGTCATTACTCGGTTGTACGAAACACGACGAGAACAGAGATAGCGATTGATTCAACGTTTATGTATGGCATATACGCCGTAACGACGACCAGTAAAAGATAGTTGCAATAGTGAGTATCACATTATGAGCTATCAAAGTTTCAATCATAGTTTTTTGAGGTTATTATGATCTTTAAAGTAAAACAAGAATATAAACATATGTCAAAAGATGCAAGAAAGAAAACTCAAAATAGTCATGATTTAGCGGAAGGATTTATCCAATTCTAACTGAATATTACCTCTTGAAATATCTGTTTCCTTTTTGTCCGAATGAGACACAAATTAGAATGTAATAGAAAAAAGTTTCACCACTAATAAATAGATAACACCTGGTGTAAAAGATATATGTTCTTGAGTTCTTCCAAAAACAAAGCATAATGAACTTATTGCTTAAGATAAATGCCGAATTTCGCAGAAGAAGCACAAATAGAATATTTAGAGGAAGAAAAGCGTACAACCAAAAACAGAATTTTAAATTGCACAACACGGGTGTTCTACATTTTGTTCAGTACAGCAGATAGTTGTTCTTCATTGGAAAACTTTTATCACTTGTATTTTATTTTGTTTTAAAGCACTAAAGACATTCAAGTATTAGCAAACAGGTAAAAAAAGTATATTACAACGTTTAGAATAATTTATTCTCTATTCTAACATAATGATGTAATTGTTTTTAACTTTTCAAAAGTAATTAAAATTGACGAGAAAAAAAACTTTAATATAGTGATGATAATGATGACGTGGTATAATAAAAGACGAGATCCTGTTAATCTCTCCATCTCGTTATATCCTACCCATATGTTATACCATGTCATATTTGTCACCATAATAGAAAAAAGTTTCTCGTCGATAATGCAGTGAGGATATCTCTGAATGCAGGTTAACTTTAAAATGAGTTAAAAGGAAAGGAAAAACTTAACACATGCAACTGAATATTAATGGTAAGATGCATTTTTAGCGGCTAAAAGTAAAAAAAGAATATAAGATGGTGTTTTCCTCTTGCATTTTCTCCATAGCATGAGTTTTGCAATTTCTTGACTTCTCTAACACTTTCAAAGCCCCTGTGGCTCAAAATCCCAGAATTGTCATAGCAAAAAATCTGCATAAAAAGGGATTTGTTACTGGACGCGAAAGTAACGGTGAAATCTAAGCTTGAAATTAGAAAAATTACCTTACTGCTTTTAGTTAATAAAGTCAACCAACTAATTTTGACTTGAGAGTTTAGTAAAGGAGAGTAATTATGGATGCAAAAAGAATATTCCAGCCAAGCATCAAGCATGAGCAAAGTTTAATTTCTGTTCTCTTTTGTTTATTTGATTGATTGATTTATTTTTCAAATATAAGCTTGTTTTGCTTTTCGCCACCATAACCGATGACAAGCTTAGCAACAAATTCAACTTACGAAATTTCTCAATTAAGAACCATATTAGGATGCACCACTACCAAGTCACCTCGCCAATTCAGATATCTCTGCTCTATAAATTTAAGCGATTAGAGAAAGAGTCCAATAATGTGTCTTATTTTTACAGTAATGATATGAACAGTTCGATAACTTTTCGTACCACGAAAATACCCGAGTTATCAAATTGAAAAATCGTAGCCGATAAGAGCATATCAAAACTCCCTGAGGAGGACCCTGACCATGAACTGTGTCCGTTGATGGTGCTTATTCGATGCTGACGCGAGTGGTTTGTCCTTGTAGCCTTTAGGTTTTTGTTTGTCGTGTGATCATAAACAAAAAAGAAGCGAAAGGTCTAGTGATGCGATTAGACGCAAAGGTCTTTGAGAAAATCATGATGCTTGGGTCTCGGCCACGATCATCTAATCCAAATTCTGTCAAGCCCTTGTCCTTCTCGATGAGAGGGCTTGCCATGTAAAGAAAGGCAGCAAAGTCTAGAGTTAATCCATATAAATCTGCTTTAGGTTATTCACTTGTGCATCAATTTCTAGCTACCATATACTTAAAAATATCTGTAATTAATCACTGATGAATGGTTATCTGCGTAGCAAATGACAAATACTGGGGGGCCTATGAGCCTAACAACCACCTCTCTTCAGACTTGAAATTCACCTGGCAGGTACATATTGTACCACGAATAGACCCTGCATCCCCCATTTTAAGGCAGGTCATGACTACAGCTCTGCGAGAACTTGGCAACATTCCACCTACTTAGCAGAAAGGAGGAAAACATGATGATGTTGACATGGTTAATTGCTTCCCTAACAAAGGACAGTAAGTGGGAGAAAAGAGGCCATTGATGGCGATGGTGAGAAGATGTAAACCGCTGAATTGCAGAAACACACACAACGGGAATAGTTGCAGAGTTACAGTTGTAGAGCACAACCCAGTGCAGTGTTGGTGAGAAACTAATGATGGTCCTCCGTCACTGCCCTAGTTTACCCCCAAGAAGAAATAGCCTTTGTCCTCCTGAGGTGAAAGCAAAAAGGACCCTAAAAAGAGTGCGGTAAAAGTGATAGCTTAGTTAATGGCAGACCCCCACTAATCATGATTGTTATGCCCTACAAAACCACCAAATCCCTTCAGTCTCTGTTTAGTGTTTACCCTCCTCTCTAAGGCAGGGTTTCATTTCCTTGTCATTTTCTCAAGAACCACTACAGCTGATCTGCAGAGGCTTGGAACCTTTTCCTTTTTTACTTTTTCTTATCTCAAGGGCATGGAATTTAGGATTTGATGGTGACAATTGACCTGGAAATTCCCCACTACGGATAGCTTCATAGCTGCAGCATGCTTGGCACATTAACCTGTCCCTAAATGCCCTCTTAACCTATAATCCCTCTGTGCACTCGGACTTATCAATTTGCTTGAACATTGCATAGTGGTTCACTAGGCAATTTGTTTGGGAAGATTCCTCAATCTAGTTGTACGATTTGCTTTCTAGAGAAGTGAAAACAATGTGGAAAAGTGTGTCCAGCTCTTAGACGTGCAAGAAAAGGGTTTCCAAAATCTCACTAATATATATATATTTCACTCACCCTTTTAATACAATAGCTTATTCATTTGCACAATACTTCTTTCTTACCCCTAGTTGAGGTATTTCGGGTCTATACAGCAGATCCGATAGGTCCAGTCACAAAATTATTTGAAATTGGAGAATGACTTATTATATTTTGCTCTTTTCCTTCTCCGTTTTCACGCTCTGATTGTAAAAAATGTAACCGATCCTCCCCTTCTCTCGCTCTAGCCACCCCCTCCCGCTCTACAAGCTGCTGAGCTAGCATTAGACAACCATTCTTCCCTCAAACAACTTTGGTGCACGCCCCTGACAATGAGGACATGGCTCCTCACCATACTAAATCGAAGGAAAGGCTCCCTTGATTTCAAATCACACACTTGAGATATGGCACTGTAAATTACAGAAAAATGCTAATAAGACAAAAGCTACCTAATTGGCCAAGCAAATTCATATTCCGTGATGTGTAATGATTGCCTAGGAGCACAAATACAGGGAGGAATATTAGGTGGAAATCTGCAAATAATTTGGTAGTAGCTACTGAACAGGTTACTCCTGCAATTTCTTAGTCCCTTAGCTAACTCCAGAGTAAAACAATCCAAAAACTACCACCCAACCAAGCATCACAACAGGCAACAGCCAAAGCAAGCTGATTAAGTATTTTTTTTATCACCTGCCAAACACATTTCACTGTATGATTGGTCCTTTTTTCTATCTTTCTGGGGACAAGCCTGGCACCTAAACATATTCCAATATTGAAGTTTGTTGTTTAACTCTTCTGTGAAAAATAACATTTTCAAAGAATCTTTTCTGATAAATAAATCACTCTAATCAGGAGACCAATAATAGCACCCTCAATAAAATAAGATAAGGCTGCCATGCTAATATCTTTTGTTAAACCCCAGAAACTGGATTTTTACTTACCGCCGCTCAACTAATCATTAATATATTTTCAAAGGGTATCTTTCCATACCTGAACTCCACTACATTAACCCTTTTTCCTAATCACAAAATTTCTTTTCAAACTGAGATGAGATTTTAAAGGGTTTAGATTCATTGGGTCTAGTCAGAGTCCCACCCATGCCAACCTGGGATTCCTACACCGCTTTCCCTTAATCATAAACTATGCGTCCAAATGAATACTTACAACTTTCCCTTTGTTGGTTTCTTCCGTGCACAGTGAAAGGAGGACAGAAGCTTCTGTTTCTGGTTTATCTAGGAGATTTACAGGAGCATGAAATGTGCCAGAAATTATGGTCTTGACTCCAGCTCAAAACTAACCAAACCATATCTTAATCATTTGTCTTAAGACTTTTATGAGAGCAGAGGAGCCCACTCATACAGCTGGTTACAACATAATCAAGAATCATAACCACCAGAGACCGCAAATTTTAACACTGTACGTTTGACATAATGCATACGAAAAATCTCGAAAAAGATTGCGATAAATCTTGTCAAATTGATAAAGCATTACAGAATGGAGAAGCACATTGTCCGGTGATTTGGAAAATGAAAGCTGGTGGAAATTTCCACTTCTCATTGCTCTACTTGCAAATACTGTATCTTACATGAGGTGCTGTTACACTTTGCACCAAATACTTAAATTCAATGTATTTAGAAACTCACCAAAAATTTAAAAAAAATGAAAATTAGAAGATCAAATCAATTACAAATTATGACGGGACAGAACTAAGAGGGGAAAAAACCTATTGAGGATTAGACCTGATGGTAGATTAGCAATTCATACTCCACCCTTAACTAGTAGTCTCTTTGTATATACAGCAGCCTCCTTCTCCCTTTTGGCCTTGAATTCGATCGCTGAATGGTGATTATGGCTCGATTTTCGTGTGCGGTGTTTGATTAAGCCCTGCAATCAATACATTAACAGGGCCTAATTATAATCAAAAACAGTATAAAGGATTCTGATTAAGTTTCGAGATTTTCTAAACATGTACCATGAAAGTTTTGTGAGTGAAATGTTGTTTCGCGGTTAGGATTATCGCCAAACCCCATCTGAACAATGCTTTGCAGGTCGTCCTCGGAAAATGCAGGAAGCTATACACAGAATTCATAAAGAATTAGTTTGCGACTTAGGTCAATCTTTTGCAACGTACATCAAATGCCACTGATACAAAATCACTGAGGTCATGGTCAGGTATTAATTACGTGATGAAGACCTTCACCAAATCCATCAACCAGAGGCAATTGCAGTCCTAGGTTGCGGCATATGGTGGCATCTAACGGGTCCCCCGGGCATTGTTTCCGTGCCCCATTGGAAGTGTTGTTATGTACTTGTGGGTTTTGCTGGGGCTGGTGACCATAGAAAGCTGATACTGAGGGGTAAGTTGGATGTGTCAAAGAGCCACTTGGTTGCACTATCTGGAGTTCAATATGGACCGAACAAAATCCCATATTAGACACCCTGAGCAATGTGTTGATGAAAGGCATTACAAAGAAAAAAATCAGTTAACTTACATCCTTTGAGAGGAGACTATCCATGTTAAAGTCCAGTCTTGGGTTTATTGTTGCTAACTTCATAGAAAGGAACTGCAAAGAATGTTGACATACACCCTTTAACCACAAAATTTACACTCGGCAATTTGTAGTAACACAAAAGTACGAGTCTTTATCTTAAATTTACCTCGACCTGGCGTTGCAACGACTGTACGTAGTTTATGATTTCATCAAGCATAAGCGCTTTTCCTGTCACCTATAATCGCGAATTGTACAACTAAGCTACTGGTAACTGGACTCTACGTGACTAAAATTCTCGAATAGAAATTTTTCTACATACCTTATTGCAGCCTGGTACAAGATCTTGGAGAAGCTTCATTCTTTCACTGATCTTCTCTCGCCGTACCTAATCCAATGATAAAATGGCATTTATACAACACTGCTTGGCATGCCATGTTGGGTAACAAATTTGAAACAACTAAACTGCAATGCTTACCCTTTCAGCTAGACTGTGGCTGTCAGTAGCTTGTCCCCTCCTTGCCCTGACATGAATGTAGTCCTTTGGTGGCTCAGGAGGCTTTGAGCTGGTGTTGTTGCCTTCTTGCTCTTTTGATTCGTCGCTTGCTTTCACACTACCATTTTCGTTACCACTTCCTTCTGTCTGTTTGGATTTCTTTGTATTGCAATCATCATGATCCGCTTCTGCTTCCTGCGAGATAGTTTCTCTTCAATCGCCTATAATTCTCCAAATTGGAAACAAAAAGATTACATCATCAATTCATAATTTATTACCTTTGATGCAGCTTCTTTAGCTTTTCCCTTGGATACTGCTTTTCTCTTTCTTGGATTCACACTTTCCCCCAATGTGATTTGCTCAGAAACAGAGGATTCCTCATTAGAATTGGCACCACACCCACTAAATTTCTTGTCAGATGGCTTCATTTCCATATGGGTATGAGCAGAATTCTTCATTTCTTGCACACCCAATTGAGATCCCACTGCTTTGAGAGAAGGACTACTGCAAACCCTTGGCAATTTTGCACTTGCTACCATGGAGTTACTAGATCTATACAGAAAATCAGCAGGATTTGAATTCACTTGATTGGTTCTACCATTGAAACTACGACTACCAAAGCAAGAGAATTTGGCCGCCCTCTCCGCAAAACCAGGATCAGACGAGACTGCCAGCAAAGCAGGGCTCAACGGCATTGAACTTCCCAAATTTGGCAAGTTCTCTGAGACAAAATTGTCCATTATTGGCATGTGCAATTTGGGTGGAGAATTCAAGGGTGTACTATAACAAGAAGTGTTAGTACTGTTGTTGCCACCACCGCCAATGTAGGAAGTAGCCGCCATCATTGAAGGAGACATGTCGCCGGGGTTGCAAATGCTGCCCAGTTTTCCTATCAGCTCACGAATTACGAAATTGTCGCCGGAAATAGCGGAATTGGAGGCAGCTGGGGACGAGACCATTGAGCTCAGAGCTGACTCGAAGTGGGTAAACTGATCCGTTGACTTTTCCCAGCTGTTGAGTTCCGGAACTGAAGTTAAGGGTTGCCACTGTGATGGTTCAAAGTGGAGTGACGGTGGAATTCCGGCATTGAGAAAGTACTCCTTGTCCATATGGAGATAAAAAAAAAATGGAAAAAAGAAGCGATTCTTCAAATTAGAGTACCCAGATGAGGAATTCACTGGAATATCCTTCAATTGGCTTCAAATGGGGACAGAACTTTGAGGTTCTTCAAAAAAGTAGGCCAAGAAGAAACAGAGGAGGTGGTTTGTGTGGGAAATGGGAAATAGAGAAATGTGGGTTGGGGGAGGGGGGGGGGGGGGGGTTGAAGATGATTGCAAGTGTTGGGGGATGAGGAGGTTGGTGAGAGGAGATTGCTGGTGCTGGTGCAGGTGCAAGAAAGAAAAAGCAAAGGCAAAAGGAAGAGAGAAAGGGGGGAAGGCTTTGGGTTGGGTAGTGAGGAAGTTATATAGGGGAAAAAGAAAAGGTTTGTTTGACCTTTATGGAGTACTAGTGTGATGCTCCTTTCTCTTCTCTTCTCTTCTCTTCTCTTCTCTTCTCTTTATCTTCTCTTCTCTTACCTCAAAAAGTGGAGAGAGAGAGTGGGGGGTTAAAATGTTAATGCCGGGCCTTGAACGTCAAAGCACCAAAAATATCCACTCTGCCTCCTGCTGCTGCTGCTGCTGCTATCTTGAAATTACCAGTTGATAGCAAGCAAATTCCGTTTGTATATTCCCTTCTTTCTTGTTTTCGGGACACACACAAACGGAAGTTGCGCAGGGTTGCCTACTGCTTGCAATTGGAGTTGCAGGATTCATATCTTGCCGTATTTTTACTTATTCTTACCATTGCGTTATGTACTCCTTATACACACACACATACGCATATACATATACACACACATATACGCATGTACATGTGTGTGTGTGTGTGTATGTGTTTTTGCAATTGAACGTGTATAATAAACATCAAAGGAGCTAAAAGACATAAGGTTAAATGATGAAAGTAGAGAGTAAGTAATAAACTGATAGCCTAGTCATTCGAATCTCATGAAGAGTAGAAAACTGCGATCAGGGATCCATCGACATCGACATGAACCATATATATATATATATATATATATATATATATATATATATATATATATATATATATATATATAATCTACCTAGGCTTAACAATCATTTGATTTTATGTATATTATATTGCTAATGTCACTCCAATAGCATTTATAGCCGCTCGCAAAAAAGTGTCATGGTGGACTAAATATTTTATGCCAAGTTCAGTAATCAGCTTTCGCACAGCGCCGAGTTGCAACATAGATGAGAAAAATGGCATTTTTACGTAGTGTACTTTTTTTTTTTTTGGGTGGAGAGAGTGCTTCTAATTTGTTCTTTTTTAACGAGGACATGGAGTTTAGATGACCAAAACTTTCCTAAACGCCCCAAGATATATGGAGTCAGTGCTATGGCCCTCAGTTGTTTTTCCTTGGAAGCAAACTCAAAAGCGATAATAAATCATGAAAACAGATTACTGAATTTTTTTTGAAAGTAATATTGGTGATGTAATTGGCAGTGCATGAAAATTTACATGTTTCCTCGATAAGCGAATTTGAATCAATCATCATAAATTGAGTTAGCCAACGCTCTGTTGGGTGATCAGTTTTTTTTTTGTTTTAATTTTATGGGCTGATTACACCTATGTCCCTGAGGTTAGGGGGTAATTACAGTCAAGGACACAAAGTTTCAAAATGTAACATTTTGTGACCAAAAGTGTTTCAAATGTATCACCCGTGTCCATCCGTCAGGGTTCCGTCCAAAAAATGTACTTTTTTTATGATGTCACCAATACGTATTTTTAAAATGACAATACTACCCTTGTTTGTATATACTGAATAAAATTTTAAATCTTAATTTAAATATTAGGGTTTTGGTTTCTTCCCAATCTCTACAGTCTTTTTCATCAATTGGTTTCAAAACCCTAATTTATTTCAATCTCAATCTGCAAAATAGGGTTTCAAAACCCTAAGTTAACTCAATCTACAAATTAAGGTTTCAAAATGTTCTTAATTTGCAAACTAGGGTTCACAACCTTAATTTTTCTAAATCTGCAAATTAAATTTCTATTTTTTCTAAAGTCTCAATCTGAAATGCTCTACAAATTAGGGTTTCAAAATGTTCTTAATCTACAAATTAAATTAGGCGTTTGTCTTCGATCTAAAGCATCCCGACGGGCGGAGAAACACCGGTGGTATGCACCATCACTGCATCCTCTTTGACAAGAACCATCCGGGCTACTTCGGCAAGGTCGGCATGAGCTACTTCCACCGCTTCCGCAGCAAGTTCCACTGCCCCGTCGTCAACGTCGAACACCTCTGGTCTTTGGTCCCGTATGAGACCCGGGAGAAGGTTGCTGGCAGCGGCGCCGCACCCGTGGTGGATGTGATGCACCGTAAAGCAGAATCGCAGCAAACCAGCAAGCCTTTTATACTGCCACAAATCTCCCCGTCTGTTGCAAACAATGAGAAGGCTTACATCCAAGAAGAATCGCAAAGTCCCTTTCGGCTTGTAGATTGTCCAGCTCTACTGTCTTTTCCATTTTCTCCAATTTATCTCGTGCAGCTTCTCTCTCTCTTTGTCACTGTGCTTTCAATTCTGCCTCTTCCCATAGTCTTGTTGCAGCTTCTGCTGCTTTGATTTCTTCACGTAGTCTTTCTTTCTCCTACTGCGTTTGTACGGGATGAGACTGTGTGTCGACCGCCTATTTCGCCTTCAAGATTGTGGGTCTGAAGCGATTCATCAGATTTGCAATACATTGGGCCTTCGGAGCAGAATTGGCATTTTTTAAAAGAGAGGAGATGATGAAGGGGTGGGTACAATCTGCCGCTGTCAACTTCATTCGCCCACCGACAGCACCGCCGAGGGACAGGCCAAAGTCATGGCGCCGCAGAAAAGGAACAGTGAGCCCTAATTTGGTATCAGATCATGCTTGTGTCGAGGGGGGAGGGGGGAGAGAGAGAAAGGAAAAAGAAAAGATAAAAAAGAAAAATGGGAGGGGCAGATTTTAAAGGGGTAGAGTGGGTATTTTATTTTAAAGTTAGGGGCAATCAAGTCTTTTTGTCAAAACCGTTAAGTATTTTTGTATTCCGTTTGTCAACGGACATAAGTGTTACATTTTGAAACTTTGTGTCATCGCGTGTAATTACCCCCAAACCTCAGGGACATGGGTGTAATTAGCCATAATTTTATTTTCACGTTATTGAGTTCCTCTTGCGCAGTGTTACAGTTTAATTTTGTTTTCGAAAGCACAAAATTCAAACCCTCCTCATCAACCCTCATCAGCTCTGTTGGAATTGGGTTTTAAACCCATTGAAAAGAAGCAACTTTGACTCAATTTTCAAATTGGTTCCAAACTATATTTTGCTTAGGAACAAAGTGATTCATGATCCTCTATTAGAATAGATGATCATGGTATATTCACATGTTTAAAACAAATGAAAGGTGAATGAGAAAATTGACGTTAAAGTTGATAGTTCGACTTGAAGGGAAGAGAGAATATCACATAGAAGAATTAAAGTCAAGGTTATCTCCTTATAAGGCTTAGCCTTGAGCTAAGAGTTGGGCCCCTTGGGGGTACCCATGTTTTGTAAGGAGGGAGGACTTAGGTTAGGTCCACCACACGCGCACCGCCCACCTCGCCCCGTCCCTGTCCATGGCTTGGGCTTGGGCCCATCAGACTTTATTCTTTTTGGAACAAAAACATTTTGAATTAATAAATGCCCCGTCCCTATCCGTGGCTTGGGCTTGGGCCCATCAGGCTTTATTCTTTTTGGGATAAAAATATTTTAAATAAATTTTCTTTTCTGAGAGTTGTGACCTTTCCAGCTAGCAGTTTTTTCTGTGAAGAGTTGCACCCCCCAGTGAATACTCTGTGTATAAAAATGAGTCAGTTACAGAAGTTAATTTAACTGAATCTCGAAATTATTTTCTGTAATATTCTGTCTCCGAGTTTTCTGTGTCCGAAAGAGTTCTGTGCCATTGTTTTGGTTCGCCCCGGGTCTAAAGATTTGGAGTGCTCCTATTTTCAGACGTGCTACCGTTGTATCCTTGGAGGCTTTTCGTCAAAAGACCGTCAGCACCGTTGTGGGACGAATAAAGTCTTAAGGACAGTGAATCAAATTCATGCCTCGGTCTTTCCATTGGCTGTTCTGCATTTCCTGTTGTGAGTTTTAGACATAGTTCTGTTTCTATTTGGTTTAGTGACTGTTGTTTTTGGAACAATAATATTTGCATGCTAGTATTTGTTCTTAATTGTTTTTCTGCACAAGTACACAAAGCTATTTATCCCAACAATCTTAAGACTTTATTCGCAGTTTGTGTTGCATGTGTAGAAACAGTATTTCCAAAACAGTGTTTTCAATTTCGTTTTCATATTTGATTCTGTCAAGTATATACTAAAATTATTTTCAGATTCTGAATTTAATTTTAGTGATACTAGACTCTGTTTTATACTTTTGTGTTAGACTGGACTATTTATTAATTGTTGTTATATTCTGTTCATAGATATAACAATGGCTACTAGTGAAACAATCCGGAAAGTGGACAGGTTAATCCCAACATGCAACACCGTGGTGGGACTGTGTATGCGACGCCTTATGTGGCACCTGCTCATGGTTCCGTTGGACTTGGTGAAAGACCGAAAAAATTCAACGGAAAATATTTTAAGAGATGGCAACAGAAAATGTTGTTCTATCTTACCACCTTGAATTTGGCAATGTTCTTGCAAGAGGATGCACCAGACCTTGGTGACAATCCTGACCGGCAAACAGTGGCTGCCGTGGATGCTTGGAAGCATTCAGATTTCTTGTGCAAGAACTACATCCTCAATGGATTGGACAATGCGTTGTATAACGTATATAGTCCAATGGTCAATGCGAAAACATTGTGGGAATCCTTGGAAAGGAAATACAAGACGGAAGATGCTGGCTCAAAAAAATTTGTAGTCGGCAAATTTCTTGATTTCAAGATGGTGGATTCCAAGACAGCGATTAGTCAAGTCCAAGAGTTTCAGCTAATTCTGCATGATATTCATGCGGAAGGGATGGTACTTGGAGAGTCTTTTCAAGTGGCTGCTTTGATTGAAAAATTGCCACCTACTTGGAAAGATTTCAAGTACTATTTGAAGCATAAGGAGATGAAGCTCGAGGATTTGATAGTCAGATTGAGGATCGAGGAAGATAATCGCCAGTCCGAGAAGAAGGCCGGTAATTATCATCAAGAAGCCAAGGCAAATGTGGTCGAGCAAGGTCCGTCAAAGAGGAGGAAAATTTCTGAATCGGATGGTCCAAGTGGAGCAAGTGGCTCAAATTCCAAGGGCGCTGATAAAAAGAGGAAGTTCAGTGGGAATTGCTATGTGTGCGAAAAGCCAGGCCATTGAGCTAAGGATTGCTACAGTCGCAAGAACAAAGGAAAGAAAGGAAAGCATTCTCAAGCCAACGTGACGGAAGTTACCAAAATTACCGAGGATGTGACAGATTTGAACTTGTCTGCGGTGGTATCCGAAGTCAACTTGGTTGGAAATCCCAAACAGTGGTGGGTAGACATGGGCGCTACTCGACATGTGTGCTCCGAACGAAGTATGTTTACTACATATGAGAGCGCCAACAATGAGAATCTGTTTATGGGAAATTCTTCCTCTTCAAAGGTGCAAGGGATAGGCAAAGTGGTCTTGAAGATGACATCCGGCAAAGAGTTGAGTCTCAACAATGTGTTTCATGTGCCAGACATTCGGAAGAATCTAGTGTCAGGCTCATTGTTGAGTAAGAATGGTTTCAAGCTAGTATTTAAAAGTGATAAGTTTGTACTCACTAAAAGTGGGATGTTTGTAGGAAAAGGGTACTTATGTGATGGTCTTTTTAAGTTAAATGTAATGACCATCGTGCCTAAAGTTGTACCAAATTTTGATAATAATAATAATAATAATATCTCTTCTGCTTACTTGTTGGAATCTCCTAATTTATGGCATCGTAGATTAGGTCATGTGAACTATGGTTCTTTACAAAAGCTAGTGAAAAATAGATTTTGCCTAAAATGAATTTTGACTCACATAATGCATGTGAAATTTGTATTGAAGCTAAAATGGTAAAAACGTCTTTCAAGTCAATTGAAAGAAGTACAGAACCTTTAAGTCTAATTCATAGTGATATATGTGACTTAAAGGTGGTACAATCTAGAGGAGGAAAAAATTATTTTATTACTTTTATTGATGATTGTACTAGATTTTGTTATGTATATTTGCTTAGAAGCAAGGATGAAGCCTTGAAAGCATTTACGCAATACAAAATTGAAGTTGAAAATCAACTTAGCAAGAAAATCAAAGTACTAAGAAGTGATAGAGGTGGAGAATATGTTTTCCCTCTTGAAAAATTTTGTGCCGATCACGGAATCATTCATGAGACCACGGCACCGTATGCTCCTCAGTCAAATGGTATTGCTGAGCCAAAAAATCGTACTTTAAAGGAAATGATGAATGCTTTGTTGATAAATTCTGGACTATCGGATAACTTGTGGGGGAAAGCGGTCTTAACCGCAAATCATGTACTTAATAAAGTACCTCACAAGAAGCTGCAAAAGACACCTTATGAGCTATGGAAAGGACGTCATCCTTCCTTCAAATATCTTAAAGTGTGGGGGTGTCTAACAAAGGTAGCTATCCCACCACCTAAAATGGTCAAAATAGGACCTAAAACGGTTGATGAGATTTTCATTGGATATGTAAGCCATAGCTCGGCATATCGGTTCTTAGTGCATAAATCTAAAATTGACGACATACACATCAACACCATAATGGAGACAAGGAATGCACATTTCTTCGAAGATGTGTTTCCTTATAAAGTTGCACAAGAACGGAGTTCTTTAGAAAGAACTAGTATGGACCAAGATCCCTCACAAGAGGAAGATGAGCCAAGACGTAGCAAGAGAGCTAGAACATTTACATCATTTGGTCCTGATTTTCTAACATTTTTATTAGAAAATGAGCCTCGTACTTACAGTGAAGCAATGTCAATTCCTGAAGCTCCTCATTGGAAAGAGGTTGTTAACAGTGAAATTGAATCCATCATGCAAAATCATACGTGGGAACTGATGGATCTTCCTCCTGGAAATAAACCCTTAGGGTGTAAATGGATTTTCAAGAGAAAGATGAAAGCTGATGGAACGATCGAAAAATACAAGGCCCGATTGGTTGTTAAGGGATATAGACAAAAGGAAGGGCTTGATTATTTTGATACATATTCACCAGTTACAAGAATAACATCCATTCGAATATTGATAGCTATTGCAGCCATTAATAATCTTGAGATACACCAAATGGATGTGAAAACAGCCTTCCTAAATGGAGATTTGAATGAAGAGATCTATATAGAGCAACCCGAGGGGTTTGTAGCTCCTAATCATAAGAGGAAGGTGTGCAAGCTTGTCAAGTCACTTTATGGACTAAAACAGGCTCCGAAACAATGGCATGAAAAGTTTGATAAAGTCATGATTGAAAATGGCTTTAGAATCAACGAATGTGATAAATGTGTCTATGTTAAAGGCACAGAAAAAAGATATGTCATTGTTTGCCTTTATGTGGATGGCATGCTCATTATTGGGAGCAATAATGAATTCATTAAGGCTACAAAGAAAATGTTCACCAGTAAGTTTGAGATGAAAGATATGGGTGTGGCTGATGTTATACTTGGTATGAAAATTACCAAAACATCAAATGGACTAATCTTGTCACAATCTCACTATATTGAGAAAGTGCTAGACAAATTTAAAAGTTACGATAATAGTCCAGTTAAGACACCACTAGATGTAAATTTACATCTAACACAGAATACTGGTGAAGGAATATCTCAATTAGAGTATTCGCGTATAATTGGTAACTTAATGTATATCATGAATTGCACGAGACCCGATATAGCATATGCTGTCAGTAAGTTGAGCAGATATACTAGCAATTAGGGGAAGAATCACTGGATAGCTATTGTAAAAGTTTTAAGGTACTTAAAATATACCTTAAACTTTGGTCTGCATTATTCCAGATATCCAGCTATATTAGAAGGATATAGTGATGCCAACTGGATATCAGATTCTAATGAAACAAAATCCACAAGTGGATATGTATTTACATTAGGAGGAGCAACTATTTCTTGGAAATCCTCTAAACAAACATGTATTGCCAGATCCACTATGGAATCTGAATTTATTGCTTTAGATAAAGTAGGAGAAGAAGCGGAGTGGCTTCGTAATTTTTTGGAGGATATTCCAAATTGGCCTAAACCTGTGCCACCAATTTGCATACATTGTGATAGTCGATCTGCAATTGGAAGAGTACAAAGCAGTATGTATAACGGTAAGTCTAGACACATACGTCGCAGACATAATACCGTTAAAGAATTACTTTCTAGTGGAATTATCTCTATTGACTACGTGAAGTCAAAGGATAATATTACAGATCCATTAACAAAAGCTTTGACTAGAGAGAAAGTGAATACGTCATTGAGGGGAATGGGTCTCAAGCCTATGAACTAAAGAGTTGCCATAATGGAAACCCTACCTAGCTGACTGGAGATCCCAAGATCTAGGTTCAAAGGGAAAACCGAATTATGTAAATGCGACTCAGACAGAGCACTGTGGGGGGTTCAAACCCTCATATCCATTCCTATGATGATAAGACAGTGGCACCTACAAAAGGTTAGGTTAAGCTATGCTTTTTAATGACTCTTATATCTTGGAAATCCAAGTGGGGGTGTAGTAGGACCTCTTAATAAGAAGTCACCTATGTGAGTAAGAAGTGGGCCGCTTCTATGAGAATTGTAAGGCTGAATTCTCTAAGAGTACTCATGAAAACCAGGAGTTGTTCAGGGCCAAAATGAACACAACAATGAGAACCTCAAAACAATTTTTGAGCGATACTGTGTGAAGTTCTATTGTCTTGATTTACACTAAAGGTTGAACAGTTCAAGACATCACGTTTATTGGTTAACCAGTAAATCCGATAGTTCTCACTATGGAAGGTTCAAGGCCATCGGCTACCTATCTCGATGCAGTGTCGTTCTAAAGAACTCTTTCTTGTGTCAGTGTTTCTTTGCGTATAGAGTCCAGTCAATTTTCTATTCATGGGGGATTGTTGGAATTGGGTTTTAAACCCATTGTAGACAAGCAACTTTGACTCAATTTTCAAATTGGTTCTAAACTATATTTTGGTTAGGAACAAAGTGATTCATGATCCTCTATTGGAATAGATGATCATGGTATATTCACATGTTTAAAACAAATGGAAGGTGAATGAGAAAATTGACGTTGAAGTTGGTAGTTCAACTTGAAGGGAAGAGAGAATCCCACATAGAAGAATTAAAGTCAAGGTTGTCTCCTTATAAGGCTTAGCCTTAAGCTAAGGATTGGGCCCCTTGGGGGTACCCATGTTTTGTAAGGAGGGAGGACCTAGGTTAGGTCCACCACACGTGCGTGCCACCCGCCCTGCCCTGTCCCAGTCCGTGGCTTGGGCTTGGGCCCATCAGGCTTTATTCTTTTTGGGACAAAAACATTTTAAATAAATAAACTGTTAGTATAAAATTGAAATTTTGAAACTAATTTTTTTATGAAAATGTGATGACAGTGTAAAATAGATTTAAAGCATGCAAATCTTATAACATATATATTGAAAATAGATAAGTAATTAAAGTGAAAGAACCGCTGGCCTGTGAGAGACGCGAATGAAATTCGCTGACTTAAAATCGATGTTGTCTCCCTTCGTGCAGGTTCTAACGAGGAACAACGATCCAATATTTAACCCAAAGGCTCACAGCGGCGTCTCCTCTAATAGCACGACTACAGGAAGACTTTCGAACTCGTCCGATCAATTGCCCACAAAAAAGATATCACAAAGTATATAGTAAAGTAGAAATCTCAATATTTTATTTTGTTATTTTATTTTATTGATTTTATGGAGTTTTAAAACTCATGGGGAATTGTTGGAAGTTTTAAAACTTCCATTTATTTGAATTTAAATTGAAGGGTTGTTTCTGAAAGTTGTGACCTTTCTTGCTAGCAGTTTTTTATGTGAAGAGTTGCACCCCCCAGTGAATACTCTGTGTATAAAAACGAGTCAGTTACAAAAATTAATTTTTTAACTGAATCTCGAAATTATTTTCTGTAATATTCTGTCTCCGAGTTTCCTGTGTCCGAAAGAGTTATGTGCCATTGTTTTGGTTTGCCGGGTCTAAAGATTTTGAGTGCTCCTATTTTCAGACGTGCTACCGTTGTATTCTTGGAGGCTTTTCGTCAAGAGACCGTCAGTACCGTTGCGGGACGAATAAGTCTTAAGGACAGTGAATCAAATTCACGCCTTGGTCTTTCCATTTGCTGTTCTCCATTTCCTGTTGTGAGTTTTAGACATAGTTCTGTTTCTATTTGGTTTAGTGACTGCTGTTTTTGGAACGATAATATTTGCATGCTAGTATTTGTTCGCAATTGTTTTTCTGCACAAGTACACAAAGCTATTTATCCTAACAAGCTCGATGTTGTGTGGCTCGTGTTTACACATAGACCTTTGATAGACCATGTGAAAAATAAGGTTGAGTTTGAATAGTAGATCAAGACACAAGCTTTAATGAGACAAAGCACGAGTCCTCCAAAATTTTCCAGACTGATTAGTATGAAAAGAAAGAACGATGTAAGTTGCAAGCTTAAGATATTCTTAACATCACGAGATGAATTGAATCTCACCTATAGTAAGTATATGGAAGACTATCCTCCATCGTGTAACTCGTATATAGCTAAACAAGCGGGGTACAAATTTTAGTGATCCGACTCATTCTACGTTAATCTTGTGTTTTGTTTTTTTGGGGGGGGGGGGGGGGGGGGGGGTGGTAAATAAAAGAATAACAAGACAAATTAAAAGGTTACAAAGATTTTGTCAGATTATCCTTTTTTGACTTTACATTTTTAACATAAACAAAAATGTCGTGGCGTCACATTACTAACTCCACCTAATATAGATTCACGAGAGACAAAACAAATATATAAACACAAGTGACGAGACAATGACAACCATATGCAAAATTTGCCACGGACGAACAAATCGAGAGTAAATCTACTTGCTATGGAAAACACAGCATGGAGCAATGGACCACCATCATTTCACTCTACGCTACCTTTCACTGCATGATTAACGTACCAATGCAGCTCTATCGCTAAAGAGGGAGACTTAAACTAACTACGGCAAGAGACCAAAACCAATGATTAAGGTCCTAAGTACCCACAATCACCCTAAAAAATGTTTGGGTCAGCTGAGAAACTGAACTACCCCCACCCAAGACCTAGACTACCCTTACGCCCCCATAAGGGAGAAAAATTTCCAAACATCAACAATGAAAACACTGGGAAAGTAGCAAGATTAGACCTTTGCTATTGCACCTTTGACCAGTCACTGGTGAGGTTTTGGTCACGTCTGGCTAAATTTTGGTCATCATGGACATGAGACACCGAACCCCAAATTCAGAGCATCCTCCTCCTTTCGACGAACCGAACTGATCAAAATTTCATGGTTAGATTATTGTGGATCGCAAAAAATCCTTAGAACGACAGATCACATAGATCTGAAAGAGATCCGCGGAGATCCAAGCTTACACTAATACGTCGCCGCCAAAATCTCACAAATTGAGGTGGGACTCGTGTATCCAAGACACCCTCATTGATCCACAACTTTACCACCGTCATCCTCATGAACTCCTCGCAAAGACAACAAACTCAAACAAAGCTAAAGAAATATAAGGGAAGAAGGGAGGGAGGGCTTCAGGTCTCCATCTCCCCCCCCCCCCCCCCCCCAACCCACTCCTTTCCCTTGGATTTTGTGTGGATGTGTTTTTAGTCTTGTTATTTTGTATATTGGAGGGGTTTTTTTTTTCTCTTCGAGGTAGGGTGCCCCCCCCTACATGAATACATATATATTTCTTTAAAGAAGTTGCATCCTTCCATTTAGTCCTCCACATCTTGGTCCTTGAACCTCACATTATTTCTTCCATCCTCCATTGCCCACTGCTCTCTGTAGTACTCTTCAGAAGTTACCATTAAAGAAAGGGTACCACCACAATGCGAGATTAGTATTAATATATCAATAATCATTGGGGTCAAAGGAAGGTGCTTGGGGTTAAAAAGTCAAAGTAATTAAATATAAGCTAATTTATTGGACGGTTATTTTTAAATTAGTTTTCCATTTTATAATTCACATGAACCCTTTAAAATAACATATTTGCCCTATAAAGATTACAATGTTAGGAGGAAAAAATAAATCGATAACGTGTTCAGGCCAAGTCAATCATTGCTTTAAAATTCCAAACTCTCCGAAAAATTCGGCCTTGGTCGGATTCACAAAAGAAAACCATCCAATTATAATTTTTCTACTTTCCCGGCTCTTGCATGCAAACAGAAGCATCAGTTCCAGTTCTCGCAGAGCTGTTTCCCTGCCTTTTGGGCATGAAAGAAAGCAACAACCCGGACGGTTCCATCAATTAAACATGAGTACTTCCATGATGGGCACTATCCATTTGCTCAACTTTGATGGAAGATTTTACTTGTAAGGTTGGTTGTTCTAATTATCACTACACGTAACCACAAGGTAGCAAATGCGTGCCAAATATCACTTTTTCAGCTACTTCAATATGTAGCGCTGTTTTTACTATTTCTCGCGTTGCAGTAGTATGTGTTGCCCCATAAGTGATGACGTACGTGCCAACATAGTTCCTAAGTTTTTCCAATTACTCACTCGTGACGGTTGTACGCCTACCATGTTTGTCTTAAGTCTCTAAGGATCAAAATGGTTTCGAACGATTGATCCCGACTCTCGACTCGACCTTTTAGGACGGTCGAATTTGAAAAGAATTGAGATAACGGAAGTAAGATTAGATGAAAACATAAAAATTTGTTAATATATCAAACGGTTCTAAAATGGTCAGGACTAAGAGTCTTGAACCATCAATATTAGTAAATATATGTCTTGTATTTATGGTTAAAGCTAGAAGATGTAGGCCGAGCTGTCCGGAGCAGAGTGAGCCGCCCCTGACCCAAATTTTTTGGGTGTCTGTACATGATTAGGATTAGGTTTTCCTTGCAATGGACATAACTATAAATAGGTTGTGTTCTCTTATATATTGTGACGGCAGACAATTGAGAGAAACACGTGATGAAACATTATAAATCTGACTTGTATAAGGTGGATTTGAGGTTTTTCAGATTTTTTGTCCTCTTGAGTTTGTTTATCCTGTTCTATACATATATTTATTTAAAGCAATTTCGTAATAATATTATCTAGTCTTTTTAGCTCAACTAATCGAGCATGAAATTTGTTGGTAGGAATACAAACAAGTAGCACACATGCAAAAATATGCTACCAAGAAGTGATTTCCTTGATGATTAACTAAGTCCTCCTCTGTCTTGTACGCTCTCTTTATAATGCAATTACACCGACTGTTGATAATGGGACATAATTTGAATTAAAGATGCTTTAATTTCCAATGAATGCCTCTTTAAAGCTCTCGTGTGATCATCATTTCGAGGTTAACTACGAGTCCAGTGAATCAGGTGATGTGTTTTTTCAGTTTTTAATTTTTTGGGGGGGATTTTTAATGCTAAAAGTATTATTACTGAAATTAGGTATACATGACCATCCTAGATTTTTAATAATCCATGTACATACATATGTCTGCATATTACAAACCTTACAAACAGTAGTCCGGAAACATAATACTATATTACCTGATATTTTACCACAATTAAGCCAACAGAAGCAATTCCAGGTTCCACTCTTGAGACTGCTTTATCGTCGCGATCTCCATTTGTTATTTCGTTGCTTGAAATCAGTCCATAGAGACGTATGTTCTTGCATCACACGCAAATCTTGCAAGCATTTCGGTTCAGAAAATTTGTCTTCTCACACTCAAAGTATGATATTCATTATTAGGTTCGTTCTGTATTCGTTTAAGTTTTTAAAGTAGTAACTTAACATTGTATCAGAACTTTAGTTTGATAAGGTCTTAAACTTTCCTCTTCTCGCTTGCGTAGCTTGTTCCTTGCATCATACTGCAATTTGCACACTATTATTTGTATATTTTTTCATGGTACACCTTGATTTGTTTCTTTACGTACAATCAAAAACTTGCATGCAAAATTTTCTTTTGAAGCTGTGGAGTACTAGTACACACATGTCTTGATACATTCATATTCTAAAGAGACGTGGCATACTTTAGGTACATTATTTAGCACAGCATCTTTTAATTTACCTTCTCAACTCTTATAGTACTTGCACCTTTTACGTTCGGAATCATATGGATACTAATTCTTCCTGCCATTTTGTAAATTCAGTTGGGAGCTCTATGATTTTCACTCCAGTGACTATTTTGGCACATATCACACGTAACGAGCAAATATTGTATTGTTCACCACTATTGGTCCATTTGATCTAGGACCGTCAAATCAGATAGGGGTTGATGTCACTGAAGCAGTGATAAATGAGACTATAAGAACACTTAACAATATATACAGCGGTCTTAGATAATCGAGATAAGTGATCCAAATCATATAATATTTTATACACGCCTATATTTTTTCGGAGAAACAAAATTTATTGATATTCTTTTGTAAACTCGATCTTTTTTACTACACTTATTCTCTTTAAATAGGATTTTGCAGTTTTTTCTTATGTAGTACTATTGCAAAGAGGTCTCATTTCTTTGTATGTTATCCCTAAGAAATGGTCCCAAGTCTTGTCTTACCAATATCTTCATCTAGGGTCCATCCTAACAATTATAAATGCGTCTACGCACCATCGAAATATGAGTCATGTAGCTCCCGTCGAAACACTTGTTTACAAAAATTAAGGGTTCAAATGAAAAAAACTAAATTGACGCAACATCAACAGATCGAGGAGCTTCAAACCTCAATTCGAAGACATATGCAGAGGCTTTAAGGAATAACTTTAAGGTGGATGGTTCCAGTTTCCATACCGACACCCTATAAATTTCAGTTTATTCATAGAAAAAAAAAAGCAGCTTCAGAATGTGAGAATTGTTTGATTAGACTCATTTGAAGCTCAGTTCAACTGTTTACAGAGTAGAACATTTAAGCACCAAGCTTGATCAAAAGCTCATTTTGTATAATGATCATAGTGGCTCGCCTCATAGTATGAACATATGAAAGCTCGAATGTTGAATGTTGAATAATGATTTCACTCATTTACTTAATAAAAGCTCAGTGTAGAACATCAACTTCGACTTCTGTGCGCCCCCTAATTATACATACATTTGTTCGTTCCTATTAAACTTAAAACGCTTCAATTGAACACTACAGATGTGCATCGCCATATAAAAGCGGGACAAAAGAGTTTTTTTTTGTTACTCAACGTTAAAAGTGATACCACGTGCCAACTCATGCACCATAACAAGTCCACCTTCCCATATATCATTTCTCTGTGTTTATAATTACCAGAATAAACCTGAAGATAGTGTAACTACTGCTCTTTGATACATGGATAAATCCAGAAAGCCAATGCGGTGATAGAAGATATGTATCATATCTTCTAGTTGATAACACAACCAAACCCAAGATCTTCTTTGGATTTTTCTGTAAATAACACTGTTGTGGTTGATTATTGGGTATTTCTTACACGCCATGATTCTGCTGCACAAAACCAATAAAGGCAAAACAATGGGCTTTTCTAGCGCCCGACATACTCCGAATGGAGAATGGATCACTGTCTGCCTGAATACTAAAAGATGAACTGAATCGACTGCTCTATCTAAAAGCCAAAAACAGAAAATGATTTACCAATAGAGAAATTTTGCACCAAAGAATTTATGTTTGGGTCATGCATGGACGTACATTGGTGAGAAAAGCCTTGGACATATGATCAACCTTTGGTTCGTTTATTTCTTAATCGAATCTCTCATACCAACAAGGAGTTGGGGGCAAACATACTTCGTCGCCTTGCATGTTATGCTCCATCCGCGAACTCCCCCCTGCGCTTCGGCCTTGGCTGAGGTACGGGAATTGAGAATTCGGTGTAAGTGATAACCTTGTAGGTTCTCAAGGCGTATTACCGCATGCCAGTTGAATCAAAGCCTTACGGTCCCGTCTTCCTACCAAAAAAATTCTCTCAAACCAACACGACTTTTGAGTTAATTTGTTTAGACATGCTTAAGAAGTTAAAAAACGGAAGCGCATATTCAAGTTTTGTTCGCTTAGCCTGTGAGCTAATTGTGAACAATCGTCCAGAGAGATCGGGAGCTAACACGAACTTGCTTAGTTCGGATTGTCTTGGGCTCTTGCTAATGGTTCTTAGAGCAAAAATATATGATGAAGTCCCCTGAACAGTAACCATAATACGTTAATAAAAAACGGAAACATCAATTCAACACTCATTGCCAAAACCAGCAAAAGGCCAGAGAGGGCAGTCATCTGCTGCAGGATTTGAAGATTGGCATACCCTACTAGAAAAAGAATTTGACTGTGACACCTATTAAACAGAAGTATTCAATCCTCCCCCCACCACCCTAAAAGAACAAGTAATGAAAAAGGATTTGATGAACGAACGTTCACCCGCCCCTTCAAGCCTAACTCTGAATCCGTCACTTGCATGGAGCAATTTGTCACGTTTAGCAAGACAGATTCCTGAACAGAGTGCAGCACTCAAACATCTCCTTTAGAAATTAATGTCCATGAAAGATTTTCTGTATTCTATAAAGGGATTCTAACATTGGAAACATGCAGTTCGATCTGTTAGATAGCAATGGCTAAGGTGCAACATGAAGTATAAAATTGCAAATGGGCAACAAATTCATTACACCTAGTCGCTTCTGATCAATATGGGTAGGTATCTTTAAGACGGTGAAGGAGATGTCCAATTTTGACATTTATACCTTTCAAGTTGAACAAAAGAAGAGCACAAACCCACGCATGCAGACGCATTTATGTGGCATCTACCAGCACCAGCACACAAACCCCTTTGGACTTGCTAATGATTCAATTCAAAGAACTTCCATGGCTGACCCGGCATTGTTCGAGCTCGATTGCTCGTCATTTTCCCGAACCATTTTGCTATCAAATTGCCAACCCTCGTGAGTCAGTCGCAATCATCAGTCATGAATGCTGCACACCAATCATGGTCCAAAATCCTCGACTTCTCGTTTTTTCATCTGTTTTGAATGTCGTCACTCTTTAGTTTCCTTCTAAATTTCGCTTCAAAGTGATAATTGTTGGTCATCAGTTTACTGGTCAGTTAAATTTGACAGGTCGGTCCTTCAGTAACTTTGTCTGGTTAACCGATAAGCTTCTTAATGTTCTATCAAGTGACTTAAAAATTCGAATCTACTCCATCTAACCGATGAACTACTCATTGTCGTGTTGTTCATGTTCAGGTGCCTCTCGTGGTTGATTATGCGAAGGCACAAATAATATACTCGATAAGTAGCTTCAAAATTAAATTTCTATTGCTATTGATATTCTCTAAACATTACATTGGTGGGATCTTTAGCATCTGAGAATTAACGACAAGAGATTAAGAGAGATTAGGAGAAGAACTCAAAGAGATGTTGTAGAGCAAACGAGGGAACAGCCAACTAATACTGGCACATGGCTGGGGTATTATAACATATGATTATACCTGATTAATCAGTGTAGTAGGTCAACAATTATGCGATCGTTGGATTTGAATCTGGTGTGGTCAAAGCCGAACTACCGCTTCTCGTTAATTCCTTAAATCCTATTAGAAGGGGCAAGTCTGTCTCTCACGGATAATGTCTAATCACGTCCAATAATCACTCAAAATAACTAAGAGAAAACAAGGAACTTCGGGAGCTAGGTTAGGGTAGCACCACATTATTATTATTTTTTCCTGTGAACTCACAAAGTATATACGAGTTCTGTTAAAGTTCTGTACAGTTTTGTTTTAAGGTGATATATCTATTCTAAAATAGACATTTCTTCGAGAAACGTCAATAAATTTTCTGAAAACAGGTTATACAATGATCCTAAAGAATACATTATTTTGAAACACATCAAAGCTTATTTGACATACGAACTAGCAAAAAAACAAGCGCCGAAGAGGCGTACAGACTTATCAGCAGGCAGGGCCGTGAAGATTTTTGACAAGATGAGGAAGAAAACAGACGAGGCTCTTTGACTCACTAAAACTTTCTTAAGAACTCTAGAGCGCCATCACATCATCGAAAGATAGAAATCAGAATTATTATGCATCAGTACTGCAGATTGATGCTCGTACAACTGTTTCTTGAGTTTCCATATGTCATGGAGCAATTCCAGTTGTGTGACGGACTGGTAGTTTTGTAGGAAATGGACATGCATGCAAAATTCGTCACGCGAGAAGTTAAAATATGAAACCACAGAGCGTGTTGACAGCGGCCAACCACCAAACATATGAGACACGCAATGGGGCCTAATTGTATCATCAAGGTAGAAATGTCATATGTTGGGACCTAAAAATGAAGGAGACTTTCTCGTTTCTTCGCATGCTTATACTGAAAGCTAGAAGTCCTTCGGGGTAAATCTCTCATTTTTATTCGGTTTACTCAAAGTTACACATTGATTATAAGTGAACAGTTAGATTTGTTCTTGTACATAATGGGCTTTATCATCCTTTTGTATATAGTTTTGGATTAGATACCAGACTTTGATATTAGACCAGAGTCAGGTCATGCCCATTTTTTATGATTTTTGGTTGGTACTTTATATTTTACGTTATACGTGAGAGACTATTTTGTTCGGATCGAAGGCTTAGAATCACTTCATATTTGAAGTTATGCATAAGGGCGGGTATTAAAGTTTCACATCGACTATACATGCAGATCGGAACAATTCTTATATCTAGTGAACTTCTTTCCTCTTGATGGACTTCCTTTGTTAAACTTTGTAGTCTTTTTGGTCGTCCGATTAGTTGTATCAACATTGTGGAATGTAAAATACCGCTGTTACTTTTATTGTTGTGGTCATAGTCATATACCTACTGACTCCCCATTAATATTTTCTTGGATTGTTTGATGTTTTTACCTTTTTTATCTCAAAAAGGTAAATCAGTCATCTTCATTTTACGTGAGACAATACTATATATAGCAATAAAAAATATTATCAAAGTTTGTTTGACAGTGAGACATTTTTTATTTTACTGTATGGTAAAATATGCAGTGTTATTCTCCATGAACTTACTATTTGCGTGTCCAAAAAAAAGATTATTCAGGGAGGGACTTCTCAACAGTTTCTCTTGGCTATTATGTCATTTATTATTTATTTATGTGTTGCACTTTTTGCCTAAAATTTATATGCTTTCATTAGATCCTATTAGCGTTCAATCCATTTTGACGCCTATGTAATCAGTAACTTGTAAGGAAAAATTTTAACTTCTACTCGGATTATAATTATATAGTTATAATTAATTCTTGGAATAGTGACAATCAATAATAGTTAAATATTTTTAGACTTGTGTGTTTTTTCTCGTTAGGACTCCAGCCCACAAAGTCCACACTCGCTTAACTTTTGTCACACTTCAATAACTGTTATTTAATGATGATAAAAGAGTAATTTAAAAAATTATCGCTGAAAATTTTAACAGCATTGTCACTAATTATATTTAGCGACCATTAATTACTAATATACGAGAGATCTAAACTATCATCCTACAATCAAAATAGCAACAACAAAAAAAAATATCCAACTAGAAATGTAACGTAAGGCCACTTTGCAGCTTTCTTCAATTTAGAATGGGTCAATTGCACTAAGCACCCCGAAGTTTTCATGCGGTAGCGTTCTGCACCACAAAATTTTTTTTAGCTATCTGCCACTCTAAAATAGCATAAGTGTGGCGCCTAACACCCTCCGTCCAAATTCCGGCAAAAAAAAATTAATAAGCTGAACTTAGGAGGGTATTTTTGGAACATCACAGAAACCCTAATCTCTATCAGCCGTTTGCGCCGCAAACCCCCTTGCGCCGGCATCTCACGCCGATGTCCCCCCTCTTCCGGCAGCGCCCCCCCCCCCCCCCCGTCGGCGACGCCTATCTCGTCCCCTGCCTTCCTTCCTCTTCTTTCCCCCTCGCCTCGCGCCCCTCCTTCGGCATCTCACGCCGGCAGAGTCTCTTCCCACCCCACGGTTGCAACAGCCCTGTGCCGATGTCCCTTGCCCTTCTTTCGCATCTTAGGCCGCACTCTCCGTCGGCAGTCCTTCCCTCGTCAGCGACGTTGACCCCCCAACCAGTCCCTCCCTCGTCACGGAGTAATGCAAATCAACAGCCAAGAATTCGCGGCTGCAACAGCCGCACTCTCCGTCAGCAACGTCCCTCCCCCTGTTGGGGATGCTGAGCCCCCTCTTCCTTCCGCTTCTCTCCCCCGCCCTCCACAGCGGCAATAGCCCCGCGCCGCCGCTTGACAAACCCATTGCAATCTTCCTTCCATTTTTTTAATCTTTCTGACCAAAATGCCCCCTTGTTTAAGTTAAAATTATTTATCCGGTGAGGCTGTTGACCGGAATTTGGACGGAGGGTGTTGGGCGCCACACTTATGCAATTTTGGAGTGGCAGATAGCTAAAAAAATTTTGTGATGCGGCACGCTACCGCATGAAAACTTCAGGGTGCCTAGTGCAATTGACTCATTTAGAATTAAAACTTCCAAGGTGACAGGCAATGCAAAGCATCTAAAGCTTAGATGGAACTTGTCAGTTTTAGTGCACTATAAGTATGATCACAAATCTATAATATATCCCTAGTTTCTGTTACCCTGTCTTGTACGTACATGCCAAGTAAATGCAGATTAATTGGATTCTTGTTTAAGTTGGTCTGTGCCTTGTCCTGTAAGTCGCCCAGCACACACCAAGCAAATGAATTGATTAGTATACAAAACCGAAATTAACAAGTCTTTAATGTAAAAGCTTCGCAGTTAAGTAGTCATATGCTTTCATGTCATCCTAGATTCACAATGTTGTCAGCTTTTGTGCGTCCAAATATAAATCAAAAGTGCATCACGTACTCAAATATATAGAGCGCAAATTACTCTATTATTAAGGGGAACCAAATTTGCAAGCGAAAATTATTAAACCGTAAATCTTCTCAAATCAGAACTCTAATACAATGTTAAATCATTAATTGTAATATAGCTTAAGGAGTTAAAAAATTGGCTCGATAACATTATTATAATTAAAATAGGCAAGAGAGAAACAAATAATAATGTCTCATAATTCAGAGGTGGTGTTGGTGGAGTGCTTTTTATGTTTTTGTTTCTTTTCTACCTATATATATATATATATATATATATATATATATATATATATATATATATATATATATATATATATATATATATATATATATATATATAACAAAATGCTCCAGTACTAAATATCCCTTTTGCTTTACACTGGGTTTCTTGGATAAGCTACACAATCTCTATTACTGCTATTTATTTATTTAATAGGATGGCCGGTGTGTGTTCGCTCCAAAACCAGAGGTACGTGGAACCATGGGCCGAAGCTCTCTGAAACCGCGGGAGGAACAAACAAAAATGACGTAGTCTTCACCCATATGGTGGGGAATGGCCTGGCTCTCGCCAATTAAATTTATGTGACGTGTATGGGAAAATTACTATTAATAAATTAGCCTGCTTAGTTATCAAAGAAATTTCTTGAAATTTATTCCTTTTCATTGTGGGCGACGTGCTAGAAGAGATTTGAGGAGGAATTGTGATTCTCAGTCGAAACAATTAGTTGGAACTAATTTATCATCAAAACCCCACAAGAGGATAAGTTTGTTAAGTTATTATCTGCTCTAGAAGTTTAAGCTGTTAAAGAATAAGTTCAACAATGTTATCATGTTTAACACTCATCATACATGCAGCTTCCAAATGTACGTGGAGAGATAAATCAATGTGCACACCGTCACCTAGTACACACATAATACTTTACTAAAGGGGGACCAAACATACAAGCGGGAATAATCGAGCTCAAGACACTGTCAATCCAGAGCTCGATATCATGTGAAAGCATCCATAACAAAACCAATTGGTTATGAAGGGAGAGGCCTACGAGGCTTACTTGATTGTTACCCGACGTGTGATTTATATCTCTCAACACTCTCCTTTACGTGTGGCACAACTGATTTTTGGGTGGGTCTAGTACGTGGAGAAATTGACTGGGTGACGGAGAACTAGTTGTTGAATTGTCTGTTGGGCTGGATCGATCAGCTTTAATGCCATGTTAAATTACCATATGCCTTGAAAACTTAAACCGTTAGGGAATGAGCCTACCAATATTATCATGCTTAATACAGTGTAAGTGAGAATCGATCTTACGTCCCGCTGCCTTACCCCTTCAATTTCATTAGTAGGAATCGACCACACATTCCTCATATGACATAGCTGAATTAGATGAATTAGCCGAAAAAATGTTCTTGGTCACAAGAGTCCAAGTTCCGATTTAGGTCTTCAGAAATTGAGTGATGGACCCAAAATAAATGCAATGTTTTTTTATTGTCAAAATAAAGTGTGGCCCAACGTATATTTCCTATAAGATCAGCCCAAGAGAATGAACGTTGGTAAGTCCAGACTCCAGATCAAATACGTTGGGCCTCTTATTAACTAGATAACCAAACTTACAACGAGTCCTACTAAGCATCCCTGCAGGCTTGAGAGGCCCGCCCGGACCAACTTTAGAATGGGTCTCATCGGGTAATATCCTGGGTCCATGGTCATCAGACTTCAAAATTTGATAAGAAAGATAAGGAAAATGATGATCCACTCTCAAATGGACTATTAGTTATCCAAATTCTACTATTCTCTTGAGAGAAGATGGAGTGAGTTAATTTAGTTTTAAAGTGAAAATAATAATAAACAACAAATAAGCATATTGCAGTATGGAGCATTTGATGATTTTTTCTGTCGAGATGATAACAACGTATTCTCCAAAAAGAGTAAGTTTCACAATCCAAAAATAAGAAATAAGAACTCTTAAAAGGAACATACAAAAAAAGAACTCCTAGGAGTTGGTGAAGGACAATTTGCCTTTTTTATTTATACAAAACTTATTATTATTATTTTTAAAGATTGTGCAGGATATTTCGGGCTAGCTTAAGAGTTAATCCATGCTAGCAATCTTACAAGTGCATCCATCACATCAAACTCGTACATTACAAACTAGATTATGGCCACCTTAAATAATTGAGAATAATGTTCATAAAAAATTGACCGCCGTGCATTTTATAGCTGGCTTCCGCACTCTTGGATCATCGCTGGAACATTTAATATCTCAAGAGTAACTTCACTAGTTTTTGTGAAACGTTACCAGAAATATAAACTTAATTTGGGTTATATGTTATTTTTTATTGTCTTCAAAACTTAATTGGAATTATGATGTAGCCAAATCACTAATAATTGAGGCAGTGAAGACAAAGTTAAAAGGAACTATTTTTTGGTGAAAATAAATCTATTTTATTTCCTAACATGGTTGTTTGCATCTTTTAGGATAAATGACATCAAAAACTCAAGAGCCTTTCCATCTACGATGCCATCACATTCACAAGGGATTTGGATGGGTTACAGCAGGGGTGCTGTGTTCAATATGTGAGAGAGAGGGGGAAGGGTGTGAACCATGGTTACATCATTCTCTCTCGCTCTCTCTCTTCCCTCTCTCTCACATATTGAATACAACACCCTGTTGTAACCATGGGTTATAGAAGGGGATTTAAATCCATTAATAAATCTAACATTTATGACCAATTAATGCGTGACACTATATGCCAACCTTCTCACTAGTAGCACTTTTAGTATGAAATAATATACTTGAGACTTCTTTTCACATCATTAACTGTATTGCCTATCTTAGACTTATCATTCATCCATATTCTTTAGAGTTGACACCTAGTTAGAATAATCACAGTGAAGACACAAATTTTATAAGGAACTAGTGGTACGTTCGAAATGCAATTTGAAATGGTAATATTAATGATAAATGTTGATCTTATAAATAAAATTGAAAACTTGTCTGGCACTTTAAACTTTAAAGAACTACCAATGAATTGGTATATATATATATATATATATATATATATATATATATATATATATATATATATATGGGTCGTGATCCATTGCTAGCGCTAGCACGTTGCTATCGCTAGCACGATGCTAGCGCTGTTTTGCCGTCCGCTACATAATATAGCGGACGATATGTTACCGTTCGCTACATTATATAGCTGATCCGTTGCTAGCATATATATATATATATATATATATATATATATATATATATATATATATATATATATATATATATATATATACAGACAATTATTTTCCAGCATTTGTATAATTAAGAATATTTGTGCTGTACAAAAGAAGAATGCGAAAATCAAGTTTCACCGCCATAACTTATATATAATTAACTTTGAAGTAATTTTTAGAGAAAAGGTAAAAGGGCTTTACAAGTAGGTAAAAGAATATTCTAGGTGGTCCCAGAGAAAATCAAGGCAAGAGGTAAATAAGTATGGCGGTGGCGAATTAACCTAGCTATAGGGTTAATAGTTAAATGGACGTGGTGAGGTCTCGCCGCAACTCAACTCCTATATAAACCCGAACACCCCCCACCTTCACGTACCCTTCAAGCAAAACCTTAGCACCCAAAAACCCTCGCAAGCACACACTGAGATTCGATAGAAGTAATTTCAACCCACAGTGTGCCATAGGTTCATAGTGGGTTTTCGTTGATGCCCATGTACGGTTGATCTGAATCTCTAAAACCCTATTAGGGTTTTAGTTCTTTCCCTCTGTCTGTATAATTCTCCGTTTCTTTGGCCTCGATGGCTCGTCAGGCCAATCTTTTTGCGCTGTTGGACGACGAAGAAACCGACGACGTTTCGAGTCTGGCCGAGCACATCGCGGCCAAGAAGAAGCAACAGGAGGAGGAGGAGCAACAGAAGCGGCAGCAGGAGGAGAAGGAGCGTCAGGCCCGCTTGGCGGCCTCCAAGTTTCCGGCCAAGCCCCGCTCTCCTGCTCAGAATGGTGATGTTCGATACCACATTTGTTATTGTTATTCGATCTTTTGATTGCCACGTGCATTATTCTTGCATTGTTTTTGGCATAATTTGTCTGTTATTATATTTTTATTAAATGAAATAGTAAAATACGGAGTAATTGATATCCTTGGGTCGTATGACCAGGGAATTGTAGAATTGGTGTGGGGGAATGAAATCTTGAACTTCACATATAATCTTTGCCCCTAAAATTAGTCAATAAGAAATGTGGGTATCAGTAACAAGCACAAACTTGAAATATTGTTCTTCTTTTGATCCCCGATATGCAAAACGGTCCTGTTAACATATTCTTACAATTCTCAGATCTCAAGGAACCATCCAACCATGATTTTGTTTACGTAGCAGGCCGTTATAATGACCCTAACATTGGTGTGTGTGTGTGTGTGTGTGTTTGTTTTCCCTTTTTTACCGAACTTTATTGGAATCGATGGGCTCACTTCGTTTTTTTTTGTCTAAATTTAGTGAAAGCTGAGAGAAGCAAGCCAAATGGTTATCAGCAGAATTATGGACAGCATAATGGTTATTTACCGGATGGCAGAAAGGCTGATGCTAATGGTCGGGGTGGCGGAAGGCTTCGGGATATCGGCCGAAGGAACGACGGTCATCGCCGGAATGAAGCTGATAATAGTCAGTGGAATCGCCGGAATGAAGCCGATAATAGTCAGCTGAAATACAGAGGACGTTCTGCTGGCCATTTGAGCAATGGCAATTGGCAGGGGCGCGGACAGCAGGAGTTTGACAATGGGGCTCCTTCTGTAGAAAGCAACCAACAACTAGATAATCAGGGTCGAGAAGATGGTAATGGGAGCTGGGAGAGTCCTTCCAAGAAAGTGAATGACAATAAAGAGATTCTTTCCATTGATGGTGATAATAACAGTGTTGGGGCTGAAAGGTACAATGGCTTTTTGAATCTTCAAAAGAGTATTTTATGTTGCCAGTACGTGCATGTTTTCTTTTGACTTTTGTTGCTTCTCTGTCTGGTTTTTGGTTGCAAATATGGTTAATCGAGTATCATCTTCTGTGAAAACATTATTGCCACAATTGGTAATGCCTACTTTGGGGTATAAAGCAGAGTTAGATATCTGAATAATTTGAAAATGGATATTTGACTTCCGAATGCAAGCAAAAGAGTTAACGAACTGTGATTTTTGACATTGAACAGTTGAACTTATATGTAAGTTCATGTGTCTGTGTATATATGTCCTCTTGATTATTCTAGGTGGTTGTTTTGTTTAAGTATTAAAAATGCATGGTTTGTGGCTCAAAAACAAAGCTTGAAAGGCACTGGTTCATTGTTGTTTCTTGTTGATTTCGTAGCTCATATCTTGTTTTTGGCACAGGAATCTTCCTATTAACTCTGAAAGAGCAAAAGATTCCGAGCCTAAGAAAGGAAAAGAACGACAAGCTTATGACGATTACTATAAAAAGAAGGCTGAAGAGAGGGCCAAAAAGCGTGCAGAGGAAGACGAGGACAAAAAGGTATTGTCTCTTATCCTGCACACTGTTGGAAATTAAACTGGTTGCTTTTTCCTGGCTGACATCGATATATTGCAGAAAATGACTCTTCAAGAATACGAGAAGATGCTTCTTGAGAAGAGGAAGGCCTTGGAAGATTTGAAGACGGAAGGGAGGGAGGTAAAACTTGACACAGATTTTGAGTCAATGCAGGTAGTTGACAAGAAGAGGGCAGACCAAGTTTTCATAGCGCTGGTATGTTTAGCTCTTTAGTTGCCATCTTTATTCGGTTATGAATTTCTTGGTTTATAATTTTGTGTTGTTCACTCTAGAAATCTGAGAAGGACAAGCTTAAGAAGAAAATTGATGCTGGGAAGGATGAGAAAGTTCGCAAGGTATGTAGTTTGTCCAAATCTGCTTGTGATATATCATTGTAATGTGGCACCATGTACCGCATTTAACAATTTGCTTTATCGGTTGACAGCCGGTGAGCATTAATGAATTCCTGAAACCAGCTGAGGATGGAAAGCAGGAGAAGCGTGTCGATCGAAGGCAGCGTTTCAATGGCAGGAAGGCCAATGGAAAGCAGGAGCAGGGTGGCAATGGTTTTGATGATAATCGGAAGGGTTACAGCTATGTGACCCTGAAGGATGATCCACTTAAAATTGAGGACACCCTCCAGTTTCCTGCCATCAGTGGTGCCGCTAAACCCTCTGCCCAATAGCAAGTTTTCCGTTGATTAATTGCAGTAGCTAGGTTGTCATGATTCTCGGAATTATTTTTCCCAGTACACGGAAATTTTAAATTGTAATTCAATAATATTCACTTTATGTTTTATGCTCCTCTCCAGTTTTTTGTTTTTTCTGCGAAACAAAATCTGTACGTTTACCTAGAGATGTCTAACGGGCCGGGTGGCCCGCGGCCCGGCCCAGCCCGAAAAAAGCCCGGCCCGTTCATGAACAGGGCTGGCCCGGAGGAATTAGGCTTAGGGCCTGAGCTTGGACCAGGCGGAAAAAATCTGGGGAAAAGCCCGGGCCTGGCCCGGCCAGGTTCTGGGCCCGATTCCGGCCCCCCACCGGCCCCACCTGTTTGAATTTTTTATTTTTCCCCCTTTCTCTCCCCCTTTTCCTCCAACGGATATATTCCCCCAAAATTTCACTTTTATCCCCCAACAGCAATATAACGGCTAGTTATGTGTTTAAATTTTATTAATAAAGATCACCAAGAAGAGTAAGAAAAGATTTAACATATAGCAAAAAATAAAATGAGAGACAAATAAATATATCTATACATACATACATACATACATACATATATGAATATTACATATAATTAAATAAAATGATAAAAATTAGATTTGTCAAAATTTGAAAATTGGACATGCCTAAAGATGAAATTTAAAATTGAATAACAAGAAAAATTAAAAAAAAGGGCCCGGGCCGGCCAAAGCCCGGCCCTAGAAATTGGGCCTAGGGCCAGGGCCTGGACCGGGCCTAGCATTTCTCCTCAGCCGGCCCGACCCGGCCCGGCCCGGATGGCTGCCTCCCTGGCCCGGCCCCGGCCCGGTTTCGCTTCAAGCCCGATGGACCCTGGCCGGGCGGCCCAAGCCCGGCCCGTTTGACATCTCTACGTTTACCATTAAGATTTCTCCCTTGATGTGGGCCGAAAGTGAAGTGTTAAGGGCTATGTCTAAAAATACATGCCGGTCTCACTCATCCCCAAATTTTAGCCGCTACTCTAGTTATAGAATCTTCCTTTAATTTTATTATAATGATAATTAATATTTGCTAAACATTTTTTGTAGTTTTTCTGTTAACACTTACAGCCACAATTTTTATCATTAATTTTTGGTATCACTAAATTAAAATTATTAGAAATATCTAGCGAATATTAATTGTCGCTACATGGGGGTAGGAGGAAGATTATTTCAACCCGGATAGCACTAAAAAAAATTTCCCACCCAACATCCCTTATACGAGCAGAGGGAAAAAATTTCCATCATGGCGTCCATTTTCCGATGTCAAAAAAAAGTTGTCTGCACTAAGTCTCCTTTCACTTGAATTTATGGGACAACGTAGACGGAGTAGTGCCCATCCATAAGCACCATATCCTCCGCCCAAGCTCTAGGCTCGTCCCTCACTACCTTAGCTATTGATGGACGGTCGTGTGAAGAAAGTAATGCAAGTTAAACATCTCTTATTTTCTAGTGGGTAGTTGTCCATTTGTTAAGATAAGTTTTTTTTTTTAAAGTGGTAGCTATTTTTGATTAGGTAGCTTATATTTTATGTTGTGGTTATTTTTAACATTTAGTTTCTGGTATAAACATTTGATGCAAGACTCAAAGAATGACACCGCTCAACACTCAAACAAATCATGACTTGAGTCCCAAGTCTTTTTCTTCTTTTTTCTTTTTATGCCATAAGCTCTTTGCTGCCCATCGATTGCAAGATTCAGGTTCTAAACCCGAGTCCTTTGTATTTTATAAAGCTCTCACTATTAATTAAACTCTTTCATTTGTCTTTGTAGGCGTTTTCTTTCTATTTTAGTCTATATTTTCATTTTTACCTAAGTTCTTGTCAAAGAAGCAAGAAAGAATCCACTCATTTATCGCGAGTTTGCCTGCAAGCGTACACATTGGCAAGCCCGATGGGACCATCTTAACCTAAAAGTGAAAATGAAAAACAAATTCAGGTGTTTGAAAATATCTTTTCAAATAATTCCTTATAGTTTCAGGCTCGATTCGATAAATTAAAGACCAATTTCTAGTTAATTTAGTGAGACGCCATTCTTTGGCGTCTTTGGTCCTAGAAATGTTAAACGTTTTGTACTTTCATCTTACAAAGATGTTACATTGACCAATTCAAGAATTTTCTAATATCATCTTATGACTTCATGGAAGCAAATTACGTCCAAGTTATTCTATTAATTGTTTTGATAGCAACTTTTAATGAACTACATAAGTTTGAAAATGCATTCAGTAGTGGTGTGGATATAGTTTTTCCACCAACTTTGTCCGGAAATACTCCATATGTAATTTGGAGAATGTTTGAAGATCAGATTGATGAAAGAGGAAGTTGAACGATTCCTTTCATCGATTGTCATGATTGTACATCAAAATAGTTGAACTTTTTAACTATACGCACTCCTCATATGTAGATGAATCTCAAGTTAATAAAGTTGAGTCTGCGAAGACAAGTTTTCCTGACATCTTTAGTAAAGACTTCTAAACCGGAAATAGTGCACATCTCATTTCATCAATGAACTTTGGTCAGAAAGTTGATAAAAGAGTGACTTAAACCAGAAAGAAGGGGGGGCGGGGGGTGTTGGGTTGGGTTTGGGGGCACAATTTAATATCTTGCTTACCTTACCTTTGAACATAAATTCAGACTCTGGAATGAGAGTTCAGTAATGACATTACTCACTTCCGACTATACTCATCCTCTCACGCTTTCTGAGGTAAGCAGATGAGTTAGGAGTACGTTCATTCATTACCTACTGGAACAGTTAAGATAATAATGAACATAGCTTAAACTTCTTGCTAGGAAGTCCTTCTTGAAAATGGTCAAACATGTTGAATCATTTGACTTGTTACTGAATGGAATGGATGGATTTGAAGTTGACGCTAATTACTATACCGAAAACCATGATGTTGTGCCAAAATTGGCAGAAGAAATCGAACAATCATGTCCATTCTGATCTAGGATAAATATTTGAGAAGGGGATATAATCAAATTGGTTAGGGGGTAAGTTTGCAATCCTACTATGGTTGAAAGTGACAAAGAACCCTTTTCATGCGGGTGTGTAGCAAGCCAACTGTGGCTATTGATTTGGAATTCCCTATTATTATTGAGGTTGAATCTCCTGCTACCATGATATTTGATGAAAAACATGTATTTTGGAAGATAATTGTTGTTATTTTTTTCGGAGAAAAATGCCCTATTTGGATTTATGGAGCACGCCAAGATAGAGTTTTCATGGATTTGTGTAGCACGCTAAAGTAGAGTTTTAATTCAATGGTTATTCAAAATTGCAAATATAATAAGATATGTTTTGTAATCTTTTTAATCCATCCATGTTGGAATAAGAAAATGCTCAATCGATTGGCATACCTATAGCTATTTTATAACTTAACTTAATTAATTATTTGGTCAAACATGGCCATTATTTGCTTATTGGCATGCCCAACTGTGGTCATGTATTTCATTCATGGTATTGCATTATATCTCACGGTCAAGTAAAAAAAATTGGATTAAGCAAAGATGTTAGATGGTTTGTGGCACCCTTGAAGAAGTGAAGTATTGAACCTTAACTTAAGTGCTAAAATTTACCATAAATTGTGCTTCGATGAGTCACTATTTTTATCCGGAGAATTTATTTGCCTTTCGCTTGTCAAGACAAATTCTGAGTGTTCTTTTGCGGCAATGCTTACAGAAGCAAATAAATTCTCGCTATCAATAACGCATAGCCACTAAAGTTTATGACTTTTTCTTTAACTAAATGTCACAATATAACATTAACATGTCACTATTATTTGTAGTAAGGAGACAATTACGAATGCAAGTTTATGAAATTTTTTTCTCAAGTAAGGAAATTAACTTAAGTTAAATGTTTTCATAAGTAGTTGCCTTTTTGTTATGAGAAGTTACAAGAAGTTATTTTTTAAGTGGTAGTTATTTTCTATTACACTGTGTTTGGAATGAATTTTTTTTGGAATTGAAATTCAAACGGAATTTGAAAAGTTATTAGAGTTTGAAATGAATTCAAAATTTTTATTTGTTTGGAACAAATTGGAATTCAATTCCCTGGAATTCCTATCTTTTGTTTGGAAGATATAAAGATTGGAAAAGGGATTGTGCTTTTGACGATTATATCCTTTTAAGACTTCTGAATTTAAAAATAAACATTAGTTAAAATTAATGTGAAGGGTAAAAACTATCTCCTAAATAAATTTAATACGAAAAAACTGCAATTACCCAAACAATACTGATATTAAAGAAAATATTATAAATACAATAAATATCATGAGATTAAACTCATGTCCTTATTTAAACATCCTAAATGGACTCAAAAAGAGAATTTTAAAACAACAGCTTCAATTCTATTTAGAAGGATTATTCATCTTCCAAGATAACCAAGAGAGACGCATCTTAGGCGGACATCCAAAAAACCCTTCCGCAACTGTTTGATCAAAGATGAGAAAATCATTAGCAACAAAGAGAAAATTATTGTCAGCTCCCTCAATCTTATTCAATTATGCATAAACTTCTTGTCCCGAATAAATTCGTTGTCCGCCTTGTTGAGCCACAGTGGCAGCTCTATCAAGTGCACTTGTAATTTTTTTCTTCGATGTTGTAATCACGGATATATTTTGATTCAGTTTATCAAACATTGAACTTTTTTTCTTCCCGTGCAGCCAGCACTTGCAAGACATTTGATAGGGGAATACCTTCTCCTGTGTCGCCGATCAAATGTCTCGGGGCGAAGGCGGCGCGGGGGAGGGAGGATAGCGGCGCTCCTGCAGTAGTAGGTTCTGGGAGGATTGCCTTTTCATTGCACCAATGCACACCCCTCGATGTTATTAACCATGGATCTAGAACCCAGTTAGTCGGGCAAGAACCTTATCTCTATTCCTACCCGAAATCTTGCGATTCATCTCCACGCTATCTTGAAATCGACTTCGACCATCCATGGGAAGACCAACAAGAACAGTCACCCTAACCTTTAATCATCCCATACCCATTTTAACAATTATATAGAAATGAATCGAAAGAGGGCGAGATGCATTGGTGTTGTCAAATTACATGAATTAGGTGTATCTGATTGAATACAAGGAAAATAAAGAGGGGAGGAGAAAACATACATGTTTGGAAGCTCGTGTATGTAGAGGGTTTTTTTGTATCTACAGAGGTTTTTCAAGATGAAATAGAGAAGTTTTTACGATGTTTTTTCAGGAATAGATTAGGGAGTTTTTGGTTTTAATAACTTTTCATACACAAAATCCACCAAATCTAACCTCTTTTGGTGGGATTTCAGCATGTTAAACCAAATCCCATGAAATTTAATTTCAAATCTATTTTTAAGTATTCCAAACAGCTGAAATTCTATTTTCAATTCTAAATTCCATGAAATTCATGGTTCCAAACAGACTCTTAAACAACTTATCTTTTATGTGATAGTTAGTTTCTACGTTTAGTTTGTAATATAATTATATATATATATATGTATGAAAGCCGAAGTTGAAAAAATGTTGTCCAGTCATCGCTTACTTGGATATTCTCTTAACTCGTCACATGGATTTTTCTATTTTGAATTTTTAAAATATTTTAAATTTACGTATCTTTATAATAATGATTTGAACTCTCTCTCTCTCACACACACACAAACACACACAAAATTGATTTGAATTCCTTCTTTCTATGAAATTCAACCAGTTATATAGATTTTACATTTCTCTCTCTTCTATGTCAACATATCTCACTCAAAAATTTATTTATATCTTTTTCATTAATTCCTAGATTTTGACAAAAGTAATTCTCTATATATTCCTTTTTAATCTTAATCTTTTTTTGTTGTTTAGGAAAACACAATATTTTTCATTAGTTTTTTTTATCAAGCTACAAGTTTTCTATATAGTTTATGCTCCTAATTTTTTTTCAATTATGATTATACACTAAGGGGCTGTTTGATAAAACTGAAATTTAAGTTGTGAAAAAGTTAAGTCCTGAATTCGTAAAACTGAAAACTGTAAGTGACTGAATTTTTTTCTGATAAATAACTTAACCTGTTTGGTAACCAAAAGCAGATGTCTGAAAATTCTTTATTTACAAATTTATCTATTTTACCAAAATTATGCATTTGTTTATGTACTTCATAACTTTTTTTGTGGGGGCTAAAATTGTGTTGGTGGTGGAGGTGACAGTGACGATGGAGTAATAGTGGTGGTGGTGGTGGCGACGGCGGCAAAAGTTGTCAATGGTGGCGATAACGATGAGTGAAGACGTGATATTGGTAATTGTGATGATAGCGATAGGTGGCGACATGACCACCATGGCAGTGGTTATTATAGTGTGACGGATTTTTAGATAATTTTGGCGGATATGAACGTGGTGACAACAGCGATAATATGGTGGAGGTGGCGGTGTCCTTGTGGTGGTGTTGTTGGTAGTGCTGATAGTGACTAGGTCGTGATAATTGTGGTGGTTGTTGTATTGTGGTGGAGGCGGTATTACCAGCAAATTGACGGCATTGTGGTGGTAATAATTTTTTATGTTAAAATAACTTTTAAACATTTCACTTAGAATTAAGTGATCATCATTAAGTAAGACCACCCTGACTTAAAATTTTAGTCTATTTTTAGTAAGAATTAATTTTTTAAGTAATACGAGATTTAGCGTTATCAAATGCACTTAATTGAAAATCATTGAAAACTTTAAATTTTAAGTGCTTAATTGCGTTATCAAACACACCCTAACTCTTTTCTTGGTGATCTTGAGTATAATACAACATCAACACACCGGTTATTTTTATTATTATTATCACTGCAATTACTATTAGTTCGGAGAGACTATTTTATTATTTCATATACTATTTTTCTTCTTCATTTATCACTAAAAACTAAAAATTATTGCTCAAGTTCATTTTTAAAAATAAAAATTGGTAAGAGAACTCTTTAAAAAAGATAAAAAAAAATAATTAATAATTTTATTGTCAGTACCAATTTTGTAATTGTTATTAGGCATACAAATACGAAAACTTTCAATAAATATTTTGATAGTTGTTATTCTCCCGTATGCAACGCGCGTGATCAAAACTAGTATAGATATTAGATGTAAGACTCACATAAGGACATAACTCAGTGTCCAAGTAAATCGTGACTTGAAGCCAAGTTGTTTTCTACTATTTCCATTTTATGCTAAAAGCTCTTTGCTACCCAGTAATTGTGAGATTTAAGTGGCTCTCTCCATTAATCAAAATCTTTTCTTTGTCTTTGTGGATACGTTGACTTTCTATTTTAGTCTAAGTTTTCATTCGTAGATAAGTTCTCGTCAAAAGGCAAGAAAGAATTCACTCATTTATTGTGAGTTTGCCAGCAAACACCATCAACCTGATAATAATAGAGAAAAAAATAATGACTCCCCAGACATTTTCCAAAGCAAAGGAGATTGAGATGTTAAGGACCCAAGAAATGTGGAAGGTAAAAAACCAAATTATGATATCAATAAAATGTTATAGGGAGATTGATATGGGCTAAGTTTCTTAATATCCATGAGCTTGTGAAGGAGAGTCTTAATTTAAAGCATATTTATCCACAACTGGGCGCACCTGTGAATGTTTAGCAATGGGCTAGTAGTAATTCCCCTAGAAACTCAAACGAATTACATGTGACGGCAAGTTAGTAAGAACTCCTAATATGGAAGTTACATGAAGGGATATGAGGACTAAAAAATAATCACAATGTATAGCAAAACAAACACAACCGCTGCAATATCATGATCGGCCTATATGGCATCCCGAAACACAAATCTTGAGAGGAAATAATAGTTTTCTTTTTGTAGATCCCGATCTGACAATAAAAAGAGAGGAAGAAACATTTTCTCATATCTAGCAAACTAAAGTCGGGCTTTAATGGAGTCAAAAAGTTCATTAGCCATTAAGATACTTTTGTGGGTAGAGGAGGTTGAAGATGGTAATGGGAACTGCCTGTACTTTTTTAAACTTAATTCCTTTCCTTTATTAATGTAACCGTGGTTAAGATTGAAAGAGCAGCTGGTAATGTGGCCCACATTGACATTCTTGCCAATGTGTTACCGGAATATTAGATATAACACAACCGCCGTCAAATATGTTTTTGTTTACTATATTCTAACCATGGTACTCGATCTCTAGTAACCAATGGCATGATCTGTTTTTGCCAGTGCCTTTATAGATGCAGCGTTGCTCTGTGCCTATCTTTTGAACTCGTCTGGTAGCGTATGCCGTAAACCTTCGCATCCCAACTCCTTTGACATCACTTACTTTTTGAAATCTGCACAGGGTAACTACCTAATTGACAAAGGAGAAAAAAAGATCTTACTTAACTATTGTGAAAATATATTGACTCAACAAACAAAAAATTTTAACTAGCAAAAATCGAAAGCACCGGAGTGAATAACTCATAATTTTATGAGTAGTCAATTTATATACTCACTCCTTACTCCTGGTAAATCCAAAAGTAACCCAAACATTGTTGTGCCAATTTTCACATTACACGTAACTATACTCTCCCCAAAAAAATTTATGCGTCTTTTCTTGTGAGCTCCTAATTTAAATGTAATTTGTAAAAGTATCGTATTTTTCTAGACATTTTAACAAACGTGAGACATTTTTCTAGTAAAATGTCCCTCGTTTGTGTTCACTTACCACAGCATCATATATTAGTGCCAAAATTAAATGACATGGATTTCTTTTTTAAAAAATCACGACCGTTAATTTTAATCACTAATTCAAATTTATCCCGACATTCATGTCCATTCCTAAAACTTAACCTTCTAACCCTACACTACCGCCTTAAAAACAATTTGCCGCCACTTGTTTTCCCCCTTCCCTCTTTCTCTCTCTCTCTCTACCTCTCCCTCGCCACTTTTCTGGACATCACCACCACATTTTTACATATACTGTATTTCTCATCTTCCTTCCACCTACCTAAAGTCTTTCCTTTCCAAACTCGATTATACTAAAAGCTTAGTTCAAGGGGGCTAATAGATGAAATTACCATGAGATCTAAAGAAAAAGAAGCAAAATTGTCAAGAACTTAGTAAGGGACCATGGCCTTCTCCATCACCTCTGGCGGTCCATCTTTGCATCTCATCTACCACATATATGTTTCATCGTTAAAGCCAATATATGCTTGATTACATAAGATAATTGAAGCCAGATATACCATGAAAGTGAAGGTGGATGAAGTGATTAAGTGGAGGGTGGATTTATCCATGTCGGCGGCAAGGGCACCATTGTCGGTGTACTCTAAACGAGGGAGAAGAAGGCAGCAGGTGGGCACATGCCCCCCGCCGCCGCCGCTACTGCTTTGAAATATCTCGTAGTATACTATAGACGAATTTTTCTATAACGATTCAATTTATCCAAGTTTTCGGACTTAAAGTTCAACCGAAAGACATTGCACATTTTGTTTTTTCCTTCTTGATTTCGTCTCTCACATCGCTGCAGAAACAAGTAAGTTAAACATTGGGACGTAACCAACACTAAATGCTCTAACCCTTTCAGTTAGTGAGAACAAAGTTTACTCCAAACAAAGTTTACTCCAAGTCAGAAGGTTGCAGCAGCACCTTACTACAACCAAGGTGGAGCAAAAAAGCAAGCGGTGGTTTCTTGCGAAACAAGACATCGCGTGGATCCACACCATATTCCGGTGCATCTTACTCGGCACCGAAGTCGTAAGGAGCGAAGGACATGTGGTCAATCAGTGTCCAATCGCATTTTCTTACCCTTCCCAGACCCCGAAGAGCCAAGAGCCACCCCCACCCCACGCAACCTAACCCGATGAGCCATCCAATGAACACGAAGCACCACCCTTCTTTAGAACACGTGCTCCCCCGCTGTGTCCCATGCACCTTCTTTCAAACGTGGGGGTCCGCTGTCCGATCAAATCAGGTCCCTCCACATCACGCACTACGTACGAGACGAGAATAAACTCTGCTTCCCCTTTGGATATGCCCGCCTCGTCTACAAGCGGATTATTATGTTTAGTTCTCCGCATATCCTCTCCCCACTAAAGTCTCCCGTTTTCCAAACCCCCCCCCCCCCCCCCCCCAAACAAAAGCAAAATCAGGATCTCCAATTAGGTTTTCACGATCTTTAACTAGTCAATATATTTCAATAATATAACCTTGCTTATTTTCACCTCTCCATCCATCCATCCATCCATCCATCTCTTAAGACATACAATATTTACTTGTTGAATTAAAAAAGAAAAAGAATCGTCCGATAGTGTTGATATATTAGCAATCACCGCTTCTAGACGTACGAAACATACACATCATCTTAGTCAAGATCAAAAGATAAGGAAAAAGGAGTTAAAATTCGTGATCGATGTTTGTGAATATTAATTCCGGATCGGGACAACGCATTATCCGATGCATCACCTTCAAAAACATGAGATAATTAGCAACATACAACAAGAAATTATTTATTTTTTCAAGTGACCAGCCTACCTCAAGCCATTGTTAATGAAATAGAACTGCGCATTAAAACATCAAGATATATATATAGTAGGTAAATGAACTCATCACCCTCCAAAGAATTTCAGTGAGAGACATAAAACGACACTAAATCGCATAAAATAGTGATAGACCATGTTTTAAATGCAAATAAAGCGAGGGTAACTCTGACCTTCTCCACGGGGACATCATAAAGCTACACTTCACTTTTGGGAATATTCGCAGGTAAATTCCTTGGATTTTGTTCTTAAGCAAACCACTCCTTTATAAGCTGCTCAGTTTTTCTTTAACAAATTGAGCCTTGTTTGTTTGAACCTGAACAACATTTGAGCTCACCAATTTCACCAGAAAGATGTCTCGTTTTGCGAGGACGAAGCGGATCACTTACCCGCTCAATGACAAGGTCAAGAACCGAATCGTCGGCCGTGAAACCGCCTTCGCCAGCAGCGGCAGCGAACACAGCGGCGAAAACGACGTCGACGACGAGTCGCCATGCCTCACCGACCTTCTGTACGATTTTCCCGAAGAAAGCGCTGTAGACGAGTCACATGAAAATGTGTCCGATACCGAGCGCGATCCGTCGGTGTCCGATCCAACGGAAGAAAACGAGAGCCTCCTGAACCCAACGGCGTACGAAAGTGATGCTTTTAAGAATCTGCTTGTGGCTCACGTTTGCAAAGCTCTGGATATCTTTTCGCCGGCGAAATTGTGCAAGTCGGTGCTCCGTCGACACGTGATTGCCTTTCTTCGAGGTTTCGGCTACAATGCTGCTGTTTGCAAGACAAAATGGGAGAACTCCGGCGGACTCGCTGCCGGAAGCTACGAGTTCATCGACGTGGTGAGATCGGACTCCGCCGCCACTCGTTACGTTGTCGACACCGATTTTGCCGGAGAATTCGATATCGCAAGACAAACAAGTCATTACGAGCGTGTACTGCATACGTTGCCTAGGGTTTTTGTTGGTAGGTGTGAGGAGTTGAAGCAGATCGTGAAGTTTATGAGCGACGCAGCGAAACGGTCGCTTAAGAGCCGAGGCCTACACCTTCCTCCGTGGAGAAAGAATCGTTACATGCAGAACAAGTGGCTCGGTCCGTACCTACGGACGATGAACATGATCCCGGCCAATTCTTTACCGGCATCGCCGACGTTCGCCGTGAAATGCCGGTCCATTGGCTTCGTCGCCGTCAACAGCCATTTGGCCGTTCCCGCGACAGCCCGTACAAGATAATTGCAATCCACAAGTAGTCATATTATTATATTTTGAATAATGTATTCCAGCTTCTGTCGTTTTGTGTGTTAGAGTTGTACATATCACAGTAGATGCGCGTTTTTGCTTACGTGGCGGGGCTCTATAGAATGATTATGGACCGATATATTGCTATTTACTTATTGAGGTCTTTACTGAAAAATTAAACTGAACCACTTATTTTTATCTCCACGATATTCGTTTGTTAGGTTTTTGTTCTATAAAGTTTTTTGAACAGCCGGTTAACTTAAATATAATATTAATGTTCTAATGCTTGAAAAGTTGCTAGTCTTTATGTTTGTGCAATTTACACTCATTTACTTGTACTGACGTTTTTCTATTTTAATTCCTTTTAAAGTTGTTCAATTTGCACTCGTTTTGTCTGATTTGTCTGTCGTGTATTGATAATGGTATATTTTTATATATCTTTCATCAATCTAGCTCACATTATTTGGCCTATCTTTTAAAGCCGTTAAGACCACTACTACTAACTTTATATGAATGAATAGTACGACTGGTTCAACTTTAGATTTTACTGATTAATCTTTCGTGTACAACATTATTTTTAAAACCACTAATATGCAATCAATCATAAATAAGATAAAATATCAAAACGTCAACTAGATTACAACTGGAACTTGATCACCCATTGATCCCGTCCAGATAAGTATGTTTGCCAGAGCTGTACCGTTTTCTTAAATACACTACCTATCACCCTCTTTTTTCTCTTTCCAATGCGGGGAAAGAAGCAATCAGTAAAGAGCAGATTTCCAACAGGAGTCCTGGCTGTGAGGACCTTGCTTTGCAACTCTTGCAACAGAGACTATAGAGACTATATTCTTAAACCTTCCGTCTAATAAGAAAGCAATTGCAAGAACATTAAGCTACATCAAATTTCGAGGACGGAATTCTTTTAAGGTGGAAAGAATGTAATACCTCAATATTTATTTATAATATGTTATACTTTAAAGTAAATAAATAAGTAAATAACTAATTAAATAAATTTGTGGCCTTTTCATATTATTAGAAAAGGTTTGGTACATTTTGAAAAAATGGATAAAGTTTAGGGGGGTTTACGTAATTTGTTAATTAGGGCTTTGATATAAATTAGGGGTGGCAATGATAACCCAAACCCATTTACCCACCAAAATCCGCCCACTTAAAATTCACTCAAATCTACCAATTAAATAAATGGATCTAAATGGGTCAGTAAATATTGAACCCAATAACCCACCGGTTTAAGTGGGTTTTAATTGGGTGCCCATCAACCCATTAGTCTTAACACTCACAAAATTTTAAAACCTAAAATTTTTACACACCACAGCCAATTTTTACACAGCACGGCCAGACACGAGGCCAAGCCGCTGCCGGCGCCACCGCCACGTTGTCACCTCCTCCAATCTCCGTCGACATTGCCGCCGTCTTCACCGTGTCAATCGTTGTCGTCTGTCATGGTTGTGTGCTCAGATCTGCTCATTGATGTCGTCCCGTCACGATGGTGCTTAGATCTGCCCGTCACTACCGTCTTGTCACGATGTCGCCACCGTCTCCTCACTGTACTTCGAAAAACCAAATCCATTCAAGATGGAAATTGAAAAACCCATTTCGTGAACTTCGGAATGGGATCTGAAAATTTTGAATCAGTAACAGGAGAAAATTGCTGAAGGTGGAGGTGGACAGGTTTGGTGCCTTTTTTATTTCTTAGGTGGTTATGACAGTGGTGGGTGTCCGGTTAGGTGGTGGTGAGGTAGAGCTGTGGCCGTGGGGGTTTACCGTCGAAGGTGCGGTGTAGAGGAAGAGAAGAAAGAGGCGGCGGCGGCAGAGTCAGTAACCCGCAGAGAGGGAGATGAGAAGATGGCAGCGCTACAGCTGCATGGGTAACTGGGATTTTGGGTACACCACCGTCTCAATCGCTGTCGTCCGTCATGGTGGTGCTCAGATATGCCCATCGCTGCTGTTTGGTGCTCAAATTTGCCCGTCCAGCCTTTTGTCGTCGCTGCTGTCCCAACCCATCCCTCTGTCAGCTCAGATCTGCTATTTTTCTTGATGGATCTACTATTTTGGTGGTTGTAATCTGGCGAGTGGTGGTTGTCAATGTCGGGGGTGAGATTTCGACACGCGGTGGCTATGTGGTGGTAATTGTGGCATGGCGGTGGTGATTTTTTGTGAAGTGGTAGCTTTGTGCGACGACAGTGGTAGTGGGTGTGGCGGCGGTGACATTTGGTGGTTGTGCTTGCGATTTTAGCTGTGCATGGTGGTGATTGGGGAATGGCAGAGGCGGCGGTGAGTGGCCGGCGGCAGTTGACTTGTTAAAGAAGATGAAGTATCAGAGAGAGAGATTTTTTTTTTGTAAGTTCAGTGTATTATACCAATTAAATGGGTCGTTATTGGTTTGATGGGTGAAACCAACCCATTTAAGAAATGACCCAATTGACCCACTAATAAATTGATAGAAATGGGTCAGTCATCCAGTTAAACCAAACTCGTTTAACTCACACCCAAACCCAACCCACCCACCCACCCACCCACCCACTCGCTTTGCCACCCCTAATATAAATAGTTTCTTCTTGTTTTAGCCATACCTTTCTTCCTGGTCGTTGCCCTTTTCATCTTGTTCTTCAATTTTAGCCCCAAGACTTGGTCTATGTTAGAAATATTGATAAAATTTGAATAAGATACAATATTAAAACGTTAAGCATATCACAACTCGACTCGAGCATCGTCCACTTTAGAAAAATTTGATAACCAAAATTCCAACGTCTACAAACTAGCTAAGAATCTACTACTAAGGGGAGGGGAGTGGACACAGGTCGAGGATGTGTACCCACTCGGGACATCACAGAATTATGTTAGTGCAGCGATGCAGCTGATGTTTATCTACGGTATCTCTGGCGGTTTTGGGGCAGCGTGTCCTAAACAAAAAAAACGTGTCATGATCTGAGTTATGGCTGGGAATGTGACGTACGATGGGATGACATTGAAAGTCATGAGTTTCTGACACATAGGACGACTTAACAGCTTGGCATGCGGTCTCTATTGTATTGTATTGTATTGGTGAGAGAAATAAAGGAGGGGCGGGGGGCCTCCGTTTGGATAATGTTTTGTAAGTGACCAGATAAGGCTCCAGTCAACCTTCTCTTGAGAGGAAAGCTTGTGCGTGCGGAGATATCTACTGCCTGGTTGGCACAAACAAAGATCTCGAACATAATTGGATTTGATTACTGATTGATAGAACTCGAAACAAACTATGATACTTTTTCAATGTGGAACAGTCACTTTCTTACCCGTTCGCAAGGCGGCTGGGATTGAAGAGAGAGGGAACGGAGTGGAACTGGGCCAAATTGCTTGCCTCTGCCCTAAATTGTGGGGATTGGGCATTTCTGAAGAAAGACTAACCTACAGAATCCTACAACTTTCTGCGGATTCTCGGCATGGACAGAACTCGACGCCCGGTTTGGTTCTTTATTCTGGTGGTTTACGGCATTAATCACTTGGTTCTTTAATCACTTGAAGCCTATATCAATAACTCTTTGACACAGCCAGGGAGACAGGACGTGTAACTGAGATTTTTCATTTTGTTTGCACATAGTCAAATCTCAGTTTGTAAATATTAACTCTGTCTACTTTTATTTTGATGAAACTAGTTCTCACTTAACTAAAAAAAAAAAAAACTTAAGGTTAGTTCTTTTTCTTAAAAATAAATTCTTATAATTTATTAGCTTATAGTTGATTAATGTACTTATATTTTATAATCACATTAGTAATATATCTATACAGTAAGAGTTAAGTTTCTTCCATACAAAATTAGTAATTAATTGTTAACTAACCTTAACAAATTCAATAAATTACTATGCATAGTTACAACATATTGATAATAATCAAATTGAGCAATCTATTTTGTAATTAAAGTATTTAATAGTGACGTTAATTATAATATATTTTTGATTATTTATATTTTATGTGAACTTAAACCTTTTGAATTATTTTATATTAGCCATCAAATTTTTTTTTTATGAATTTCTGACACCCCCTATTAGACTTTTTGGGTCTGCCTTTGAGCTTTGAATTGATTCTTAATTCCTCGTATACAAGTTATGAAATCGTTTATGCAATGGTACCTAGAATAATTATCATACTTACTATTTGGGCCCTTATTATATTTTTTTCATGAATGAAAAAACCGATATATTCATTTGAGTGGTAAAAATGAACAAATCTATTTCCATCCTCTCTGAAATAAAAAGTAAGTTTAGTTCTTTTTTTGAGATCATTTATCGTATCATCTCTAGCCCTCTGGGACAAAGAAAAGCTTCTATTAGAATTAATACCGGAAGTTGGGTTGGATTTTTATGAGTATAACCAATTCAACAAAAGAAAATATTAGCCTTTTACCCAACTCAACTCACTTAGTTACAAGTTATTAGTTACAACTTATAAAATGGGCTATGATGGGTTATGTCAGTGCTACAGTGGGTTATCTTTTTTTTTTTTTTGGTTAGACCACCCGGTATCCAGACACCACATTGGGAGCCGACTAATCCGGGTTCGAGCCGGGCATGACCACATGGGCGGTAAAGCACTCCCTACCAAGTTTTAACACAGTTGCATTCCCAGGATTCGAACCCGAGACCTCTGGTTAAGTTAAGACAACCCCTTACCAGCTGACTTACGTGTTTGGTGGTTTACAGTGGGTTACCTTAGATTGCGCTTTTAAGACTCTTTTATACAAAATAATATTTTATTGGTAGCTTCAATAAAATTATAAGAATCATTATCTGCCATTGCACCGCCATTCGCTGTCACCTTTAACCGTCAGCTCTCGCCAAGACTATAGACGACCAGCTCTGGCCGTAGTAAGCAGTCACCGTCGACCACCGCCGCTGTCAACCATCAACCACCACTTCATTTTTTGTTCAAAATAAAATTAAAAAAAACTTTCTTTTTTCTTTTTTTATCAACTTATTCAGACCCAAGTATACCCAACCCAATTAATTCAGATTTTTCTTATGTTAAATCTTGTCAGGTTTAAAGCATATGAGTGTTCTTGTATTGGATACAAACTCAAACCACTCAAGTTGCGACCCTAGCTAGACTGTAATCTACCATTCTTACTTTTGCAACCATAAATATCCTTTTGCTCCGCCATCAGGTGTTAGGGCCGTAGCCCATATAGATAACTCCGTCCACAACGTTTCAAGCTAAGCCTCCATACACTAACTAGCCCTCTTGTGTGATGAGGGTCAACCTGGGCAGCTACCTTATTTTCACAGCTTTCAAGTTTGGCCCAACTGGATGTGTGTACGTAGAAAAGCTCCAGTCACTGTCCAAATAATTTACTGGGTGGATTTGATGGTCTGCTAGATTACTCACGAGCCACTGCTCATTGCATTGCATTGCATCCACACTCGACAGGCAAGGGAAGAGATCATGACATCTAGTCACCTTCAAGATGCCTTTGGTGGGGTAAATGGTAGAAACGCGAGATGCAAATTTCATGTGAAAAGCGTCGATGTGGGTTTGATTCAACAGTCTGCTAAAACACTCACGGCCCACGGCCCATGGCGTGATGTTATATCACATGGCCATTCACAAGCAAGGCGAAAAGATCGTGAAAAATGAAGTCGAGATGCGCTCGTGGTGAAATGGTAAACATGTGAGGTTCAAAATCTCGTGCTAGGTTGGAGTCCTCTTCAAGCATAATACTGAGAATGCTCTTTGAATAAAGACCGATCTTTGACTAGGGAAAAGAGTGGAACTGGATGATTTCAAATGGAATAGGCTTATTAGAAAAAGGCCCGTGGGAATGAGACTTTTTTGCGTATGGAGATCCAATGATTTTGATCCAAGAGAAATGGGACTTCAATTTCTTATATTTGGGAAGCCTCTAGGCTCTACCTAGTTTTTATTTGCAACCATAGAGTTTCGCTCTCTGATTACAAAGCAAGGATACACATTATTCTCTTGATAAAAAAAAAATGTCTATAATCATGCCACATAATGCTTTTTTGCTGCCTATAGTCAACAAAAAAAGATAGTGTAGAAAAACATATATGATATGGAAATCTCTCCCCACATGATAATCATAGATTGCGACGACATTTATGTGAAAACCAATACCACATAAGCTAAAAATACGTACATATTCATAAACCCAGATTAATACATAGTTTGTACCTTCGTTGTTAGCCCATAAGAAAGTTACAATAGCTTTCTTTCTACATCTATAGTCTGTTTGGGATTAATTATGATCAAACCAATCAAATTTGGTTCAAATAAGATTGTTAGGCGTTTGACAATGATACAAAGCTGATTAAATAAACTTTCAAAAGTGAAAAAAAAAAAGGATGGATTGAATGATAATTCAAAAAAATTAAGATTATGAATAATTACTTAATAAAATATCCTTATTAGTGTTGGGAATTTTTCAAAAATTGATTCCTACCTTAGTAAACTTTATACTACAAGGAATAATTTGTAAAAAGAATCAATCAAATTGATTGATTGGTTTAAGAGATATTAACTCTCAAAGATTGGCATTTAGTAAGGTTGAAAAGGGTCTTGATGGGGGTTCCTACATGGCTTAGGAAATGAAAAGCTTAAGGGTATTTAAATGATCGGTCATGTGACATACCATATTGTTCTAGAAACATATGGTATGCATGGCCATGATCTCGCACATGTGCGGTGCATGGCACAGCATGCGCGCGCGCCGACGGGGGAGGGGACGGCCTAAAGGCGCTATTGGCGCTTTTAGGCGCACGTCGCTGGTGTACATTGTTGCTAGGAGCCCTCGCCCCGAGCCCAGTCTTAACTTTTTACGACAAATTCAGCCCGTGAACTACATTTTGAACTGAAACAGTGTGTCTATTGGCGAAATTAAACAGATTTCTGATCTGTTTAAATTCGAAATGGCACCTATTTATGGTACCTTTTAACTCAAATGTTGCACCTCTTTACCGTGTCTACAGATTGTAATTTTAAGTAATATCTGCAGAATTACTTAACTATCACAATTGTTTGCACCTGTTCAAGGCACCTTTTGATGTCCATAAATAGGACTGATGGTCAGATCATTTCTCATTTCGAATCTCTCTTGCTCTCTTTCAAATTTCTATCTGTTGATTGCAATCTGATGTAATCAACAGAGTTCGCCTGTTTTTATCTTGAGAGGCATATTTGCTACTACCTTAAGCAGATTATAAGGGAGCAAATACTGTCTTAAGGAAAGAGTACAACGCATTCGATTCAGACATTTCTCCATACTACCTTACTTTCTAACAATTAGGAGTAATTACCAAGACCATTAATTTAGCATCATTTTTTGAAATACTTAGGCTTCGTTTGACAAACTTTTTTTTTTGTTTTCAATTTAAAAAAAATAAAAATTAAAGAGCAGTTTAATTTTATTTTTTTACAAAACAAGTGGGTGTTTGATAACCTAGTTTTTGTTTTTTTGTTGAGTTTTTTTTGGGGTGTTTGATAACCTTTTTTTTGGGTGGTTTGCAGTGGTTGGTGGCCGGCGGTGGCCACCAGCGCTGGCCGGCGGTAACACTGATAAAAAAATCAGTTTTTGGAATTTTTAAAAATAGTCTTGATCTAAAAACTGAATTATTAAACTGAAGGGAAAAAAAAGGAACTGATTACCATAAGTAATTTTTTTTTTTAATTTTTAAAACTGAATAAAAAATTGTGTCAAACATGATCTTAATCTATTATTTATTAACATTTTTCATGGATAGGAGGATTCCGACTTCAGTGCACTTATTGGTAAATAGAAATCATTGGTGGCTCCCTTCCATTACCATTGCCTGGCACCGCGTTGTGCACCAACGTAGACGACAAAACGGAGCCTCAGGACAGCTGGGCCGGCTCCGGGAGCTCAGAGAATGACACGTCAAGTGCCGCGGGCCCCAGGCGACCCCCGTACGGAAGCCTGTCCAGGCTGGCAAAATGGGACGCATCCACCTCACACCTTGAAGGCTCTGGAGAGTGATGGATCTTCCTCAGCCAGCCATGCCACCCAACACAGTGATGTAAGAGCCCGCCATTAATTGGAGTTGTTTCCTCCTTGACATGGACAACGGCGACAACTTCTCCCATGTTCCCGCCAAAAGCACACCCTCAAATACGGTCCAAATGTGTGTATGTACATGAACAAATATCAAATAATGCAATGCGTAGTTGTTTTAGTTACGTTACGGTCAACGTTGCGCGAATGCTTTCACTCACGAGGTGTTTAGGTTTTACTCTATCTCAATCTGGTCAAATTATAACTTGTATCAGTTATATCAAAATGTAAAAACTCGTAAGCAAACTCTTTGGTGAGCTGGACGAGCCGTCAACCATTAGGTTAATTGCTTGCTTGGCATAATATAATAATTTGGCCTTTGTGATGTAGCTCTCGCCGCGCTCACAAAAATGAGATAGAGGATTGAAAAAAAAAGTTGTTTACCTTCACAAAGTTTTCAAGATAGTCTTGTTGCATCTCTTGAGAAGGTTACAAACTTGTACAAAAAAGTTTGCCTTTCTGTAGAGGAGAACTAAAAGGAAATTCATGAACATAATGACAGGCCGATCAACAATCAGCTATAAAGAGTGACCGAGGAAAGTTATGATTTTGAAATACAAAAAAAAAAAAAAAATGTTCCATGATTCAAAACAATGTCGCTGCATTGAATTAAGTTGGTCAAAATTCTAGGGCTAAACTCTGACATTCTATATTTTGGGCTATCAATCTCCTGGGTTTGTTGCTTTCGGTAAATAAAATCCTGATATTTTATTTTGGACAATCAAAACCCTGACATTCTATATTTTTAGCAATTGAACCAAAATTGACCAATTATCTAAATTTAATGGACGGTCATCTGTACATGGTATTGACGTGTTGTTTTTGAAAGGGCATCTATGTAAGAACAAAACAATTACAATAGAGCTGCTGATATTATTAATTACTCGTGTCAAAACAAAACTACGCCACGTGCAAAATACTCAATCATTTTTGCTTTTTATTTTTCTTTCACAAAGTCACGATAACACCGAGCCTGACACCATCACCAGTATCCGAGGATCACAATTACCAGCCTCGACATCACCACTACCACGACTACCACCGTGATATAAAATTAAACCTAAACTCTCCTAGACAAACCAGCCCTAAACATTAAAAGAATAATAGATATACATTGAATACTACCTGGGTGGAACGAAGCATCTTTTCTTTTTATGAGCAAGACGAGGGGGTGTTCTGCTTTCACATTAATAATGAACTGAGAAGTTGGGTAAGTCAACTTCCTAAGCAATGAAGCATGCATTCATCTGGTCTTAAGTAATCTATAAGTTCAATGAATTCATTGCTTCGAAATTAATCTTATGTATTATATGTTCAATCAGGCGATACCTAGGGCTTAGTTTACCTTTTTTTTTCTTCCGTAATAATAGTAAATATTCTTTTGTTGTGTACCTTTAATATTTTTTATTATTGTTTCAACAAAATCTTACTCAGTCTGCGAGAAGACGTGAAAAGAGCTTGCCTTTTTCCAACCAAACTTGATCACAAGTCAGCAAGAAGCCCAAAAAAAATAAAAAATTGTTCATGTCTTTTTTTGGGAACAATTTATGATACCATTACGTCGCTACTCCATCCATATCTCTCTCTCTCTCTCTCTCTCTCTCTCTGTGTAGCAGCACCACCATGGCACATCATTGACCACCTATGAGCCACCACAAAAAAACGCCCCACCACTCTGCAACCATGAGGAACCACCTCTTGCCGCCATAGTCACCATGACCACCACTAATCACTTTTGATTAAGATCCTCTGTTGTACAACGCATGTGCTGTACAGTATTTAGCGACAAAAATTATCATTGACAATATTTTGTTGCCGATACTGAAATTTATAATAAAAATTTTATGTTATAACAAAATATTTAGCAGTATTTTTTTTTTTTGATACATCACCTCTGATGTACAACAGAAGATGTTGACCCAACCGCCTTATATCTTGTCTCCTCCAGCCATATCATAAGCACACAACCATACAAAACCAAAAACTCCATAACTATCGATGTTTTCTCCACCACCATACACAACTTGCTGTCACCACTGAACCACTGCAATGCCACCCTTAACTAGGGCTGTAAATGAACCGAGCCATTCACGAACGGCTCGTGGTTCATTCTCCACAAGACTCTTTCACGTTCGTTCGTATAATATATGAGCCGAACATGAACAAGTTTTTAGGGCTCGTTTATTAAACGAGCCGAACATGAACACTCCAAAATGTTCACAATGTTCGTGAACAACTCGTCTAAATAATAAATTAATTATAATATATTTATAAAATTAATATTTACATAAACACATAAATTAAAACTTTAAAGTTGGAGGCCAGGCCTTTAAGTCAACCCAAAACCCAAGCCCACTTACAAAGATAGAGCCCAATCCTTAGATAATTCAATCTATGAAGCCCCAAAAACCCTAACTTTATAAACTAACCTAAACCTAAACATCACAAAATAAAATCACACAGCCGCACTCTCTCTGTCTCTTACCTCGTCGGGCGCGCGTGCACACACACACACACGCAGATCGCACATAGCCAACTTATCTCTCTCTCTCTCTCTCTCTCTCTCCACAGACGGACATCACGTTTCCTGTCTTCGCGCGCCGTCATCTCTGCATCGTCAGATTCAACCTACAAAGCAGCAAAGCCAAGTCTCCGATCTGCAAAGCCATTGCCTGCAAAGCCATTGCCTGCAAAGCCAAGTCTCCATCGCCTGCAAAGCCAAGGGCTCAACCTCGAATGCATCAACTCTTAGTCTATCGCCAATCGATCAGATTTATTTTTCATTGTTTTGATTCCACATACCTCCTTGTATCTTCTATGTCTCGTTTTTGATTAATTATACCTTGAATGCCAGAAAAATTTGAGGATTTTAAGAAAATTTAGGGATTTGATTGGAACTTGAACATGAATGCGAGCCGAGTTTTCGAACTCAGGTTCGGCTCGTATTGTTAAACGAGTTGAGCGAGCCGAGCCCGAGTCTTACCGTCACAAACTCGAGCCGAGTTTGAACATTGACATTTTGGCACTTAACGAACTTGAGCTGAGTTCGAACACTGACATTTTGGTACTTAACGAATTCGAGCCGAGCTCAAACATACTAAAACTTAAACGAATCGAGTTCGAACACACCCATGTTTGGCTTGAACTCAGTTCGTATACAGCTCTACCCTTAACCATCAACACAGCCACACCTACGCCTATTTTTTCTTCTCTTCAGCACCACTCACAATCCACAACTACCCCAAACCATTGCAATACCATCCTCAACTGCCAACAACACCGTTTACGACCCACAAACGCCCTATGCCACGATCTTTTTCAACCATAGCCACCATGAAAATTGTCGCCTAACACCAAAAACTACCAGATTGTAACCCATCACTGCTGTAAGCCACCATCATCACTACTCATCCCCGCCCACATCAACTAGGAAAACTATCAACAAACACCAATAACTATCAGATCGAGACATAATAGTCACTAAAACACCACCCCTTCCCACCCACATCCATCATAAAACTATCATCGAACACCAAACAACCACTGGATTGTGACATAATCACCACCAAAACGCCAAAACACCAACACTTAACCAGAATTTTAGCCTATTGATGATGGCGATGGTGGTGGATATTAAGGGGGCTGTACGCTTACCAAATTTTGTTTTCGTTTTTGTAATGATGATAAAAAGATGCCTTTTTTCCTGTACTTTTATCTTTTTTCTGTTCCGTTTTGAAAAAAATCCAAACAATAGTGAAAAAGGTGAAAACACCCAAAGGTTACAATTGCTATTCTCTTGTCAGAGAATTCCAAGACTCTGTCTCCTCTGCCGCATAGCTCTCTCTTTCTCTCTCCCTCTCCCTCACGATACTGATGATAGATGGGTCGGTTGTCCTTCAAGATCCGCCCCTTGTAAATCAGCTTCTGTAAATCAGCTTCAAGATCCACCCCTCACGATACTGATGGCAGCCGGTTGGTATGCATAGCACCGGCCTCTTGCCGGCAGTGGACGACCAGCCGTTAAGGCTTCAACCTCTGGGCGGCAGCGCTGTTAGGGCATCTTTCGGTGACAACGGCTCTACGATGGTCGTGGTGAATAGAGGTGCTGCTCGCGGTGGCCCTCGTGGTGGCTGGCCCCTCACAATGGTGTTGCAATTTCAGCAGTGATGGGATTGACCGATTCTGTCGCCGGCAAGCTATGGAGTGTTGTGGCGGCAACAACCTATGGGGTGAGGCGGCCTGTTAGGATTTTGACCCCGTGCGGTAGCGACGTTACCTCCGGTGGTATCGATGAATAACTGCCGGCACCAAAAATCCTAACACTGCCGACACCTTCTTTTAAGACTAGTGAAGGGGAAAGGGAAGAAGGGGGCACAGATGTGGAACGATAGAAAATGAAACATATAAGAATATATCCAAAAAAAGTTGTGAAAATAAAATTGAAAATATTAAACGTACAGAAAATCTGAAAAAAGAAGATACGAAAAAAGTAAAAGTAAAAGTACACAATACGATTTTAGAACTAAATACTAAATTCTGGAAACCAAAAACATAATACAGAATACAGGAAAAAAAAATCTCGTAAGTGTACTGCCCCTAAGGGTTTGGGGATAACAGTAGGTGGGAAACCTAGTTGGGAAAGGGGGAAAGAGTCTAGAGGAGTGGGCCATTACGTGACAGATATCTAAGAATTGGAGAAATTTAGGGTATTATGGTAGCTTTATACATCAATAGATAGGATATTTAAGGGAAAAAAGGAACTAATCAAAGTAGTAACAAAATAAAAATAAAAATAAAAATAAAAATGATATAAGTACAAAATCAAATTTCCTAACTGGGTAGAAAACAATGAAATGGAAAAGACAAAAGGAAGATGTTAAACGCACAAGCCCACAGTATCTTCCTTCATAATTATCAAGTATCTGAACTCTATTAATAGATAATGGCGCCAAACGGAAGGCTTGTCCCTCTCCATCTGATATGGCTGAGAAAGTTATCTCTTACGTAAAGTTGAAGGGTACCTCAAGGCATAGTTTCTGTTTAAGGCTAGAGACCCATTTTGCAAAAACGCGTCACCTACCTTCTGGCTGACGAGAGTAGCCCACCTTCATTGTCTCTTTGCAAGGAAGGTGGTGGGGTTTGTTTAATTCCAGCAGTGGTTATCATTTGACAGCAATGGGGGTTTATTTGCAGTGGTGGTGAGGTTTTGGGATGAATTGGCGTTTATTGAGTTGCAATGTATTCGACGGCCGAATATATGGTGGCCGACGATGGTTAGCGTGTGATAGGTTCGTTAGTTCGTGGTGGTTGAGCTGTGATCGGTTCGATGGTCAATGACACCGCCCCCCCCCCCCCCACCCACCCACCCACCCACCCGTTGACAACCAACCTCCACCGCTTCAACAAACATCGATTGTACAATTTTGCCCTAGAAAAATTCAAATGAAATTCACGCCCAACCGTCCACTTAATTTTGACTGTCATGCGATTATTCATTTGCTCTAGATCTAAAATGTTAGTCTTAAATGTTTAAAATGGAAGGTTAAGATTTTATTTGCCAAAAGTTACAAATCTCAGGAGGTTGGTAATGCTTAGGCCCCGTTTGACGCTCATTATTTTTTCAGTTTTTTTTTCAATTTTGGAAATAAAAAAAAAAACGCGTTTGGTAACCATTTTTTTTCCTTCTCCAATTTAAAAAATCAGTTTTTAAACTGAATTTTTTTTTTCACTTTTGTTTTTTTTTTTGAGACCACCACCCTCCCACCGCCGGCAGCCACCTCAGGCGACCATTGCTGGCGGCTTGCCTGTAGTCGCCGGAGGTTGCCGGCAGCCACCTCCGGCGACCACCGCCGGCCAGCAGCCACCTCAGGCAACTGCCGGCCACCACCACCACCACCGTCGATCACCGCTACGCCCCACCCCCACCACCGCAAACAACCACAGAAAAAAAAAACTCATAATAAAATTGGGTTATCAAATACTCACTTATTTTTGTTAAAAAAAATAATTAAGCTGCTCTTTAATTTTTTCAATTTAAAAACTGAAAACTAGTATCTTTTGCTTGCTTTTTTATCTTATGCATTCATTGGACACTCAAAGAAGACTTTGTAAGAGTCTAAGAGCTTATTGGACACTCAAAGAAGACTTTGTAAGAGTCTAAGAGCTTACGAAGTAAGCTGCATGCAAGTGTTAGGCTGGGGGCTTCTGTCATATTAAGAGAAGCCCTCAAGTCTGAGTATTTGACAAACAATGACTTGTTTCCATTGATTGATTGGACAGAGCTGTCATGGGAAGCTAGAATGGAGTATGTTAGTCAAACAATTCTTAGGAAACGAGACATTACACCGCACTTTTTGGCATGGCCTGCTAAACAGCTGCACCGACTTGGACTTGTTAGTTGAGAAGATGTTGTCACTAATGAGAAACCTATGCTTGTGACTCTTTAATATTGTTCTTCAACCTAATATGAAGGGCGCCGACAGTTATACCCTATTGGTAAATCTTGCTGGCGTAGGTACAATCTATATAACATGATCATGACAACAAAAATAATTGCAACACATTAAAATAAAAAAAATAATTATATACATCTATATGTACAATTTTATTATGAATATTCAAAATTAGTTAGCATAGCGTAGCAGGACATGATATAAAAAGTGTACATATTTTGTAGAGGACGAGACTCAATTCATGCCTCTTTTGTTATATTCACACCCTCTGTCTCTGCATGTCGGTACTGTAGGATTTGCAGGATCTAGAAGTCACTAATGTCTCTATTAACCGCCAAAGTGTGTAGATTTAACAAAAAGAAAGCGTAAATTAAGCTTCATCATTTTTAGCCATCCTTGGCTTGTTTTTGTAATATAATTCTATAGCGCTTCTTTCTACTAAGAAATGTCACTTCTGTATACAGTCGCAGTATACCGTTGATAAAAGAAGAGACAACACAAGACAAATAAATAGGATAGTATAAGTAGATATTTATACTATATTGCCGCACTCCTTTAAAAAGAGGCAGATATAACTTTATAATAAATAAAATATGATAAAAAATCCATAAAAAATCCATAAATTTAAAGAATCTAACAACAGATATACTTTTTATTATTTTAGTGATGCAACAAAAAAAATGACAGAAAAAAATAATATATATATAATATATATATATATATATATATATATATATATATATATATATATATATATATATTACTCCAAAACAACTGCAGGAAGGCACAATCATTACCGGTTGAATTTGTCCGGATGCACCGACAAACTCTTAGTTGGTGCTCCTTTACTTAATTATTTGATTAATAATCGATATTAATAACAAGCCGGTAAAGTTGTAATTAGACTGTCGGTAAAAGGTCTGCGCGCGGTTGTAAACTTTTGACCCAAAACGAGTAAATAAAGAAATAAGTGAATAATTAAGAAACCCAATAAAGTTATTCCACTTGTACACATATATAATCCTCTGTCTGCCATTGTTGGATGCGGCCCCTGTTTTGGGTAAATCACTAAAGCCTACAAAGTATTCCTTCCCCTGATAACTTTGCGAACAGTGAAAGGTGGAATGGTGCATTTGGGTTGTTTTCTTGTGGACTTTACTTAGAGGCATCACTTGCATTACTTAATAGGGTGAATGAAAGATGCTAATCTTTAACTTCTAACTTTTCAAGTCTCTGGCTTATCAGTTAAGCAATAGCCATGTCTTTCAAGCTCAAATGATTCGGGCCGTAACTTCCGCGAACATCGCGTGTTCATTTTGGTCTTATTTTTTGCTTTGACGCTAACGCCTTGTATAGAAATAAGATGTACGTGGGCGTTGTCGATCCGCAATTGAATAGTGCACCTACACTATTCAAGTTTAGTTGGTATGTTTAACACGGCTCATTTTAAACCGTTACAATTTCTAGCGGATTCATCATTTTTTTAGTCAAGACTCGTAACTCGCGTTATTCTGTTCGAAATCACTTACATTTATAATTTTCAGTTTTCGAACAAATTAAAATGAGTTTAGTTTTTATTTTTTACAAACAAATAGATGTTTGATTACCCAATTTTTATTTTGAATTTTTTCTTTCCCGTTTTTTCTTAATTTTTTTACCAACCATTTTTCTCCAACAGATTTTAAAACTTAACGAAGCACCACTATCACTGGGTAGCACTACTACCATAATCAAAGGCGATGGTGGTGGGGTGGTGACGGTAAGGCAAATTGTGGGTTGTGCGATAGTGCTAAGGTGGCGGCGTTACTCGAGGTCCTATTGATTGTCCATGGCAATGAGGTAGAGATGGTGGGTTGAAGTTTGATGCATTGTCGAAGGCATGGGTTGGTGACGGGGCCCAGATCCATGGGTAGCGATGACCGTAGGGTGGTGGTGCTAGGGCATATTTGTGGGTGGCGAGAGTGTGGTAGTGGTGAGGGTCAGATCCATGTGTAACGATGGAGGTAGGGTGGCGATATTGGGGGTAGATCTGTTGGTGGCCATAGTGTGGAGGTGGTGAGACAAACCCGTGGTTGTCCAAGGCATGGGTTGGCGACGGGGGGCCAAATCCGTGGGTCGCGATGGCAATAGGGTGGCAGTGCTGGGGCAGATCTGTGAGTGGCAGTGGCGAGAGTGTGGCGGTGGTATGGCAGACCCATGGTCGCCGACGACGATAGGGTGACGACGGCGATAGGGGCAGATTCGTGGGTCACGACGGCTATAAGGTGACGACGGGACAGATTTGGCCGATGGAAGGAAGTGTTCGGCAGTGGCGATGGTGGTGGTGGAGGTGTGTGTGTGAGAGGATTTTCTTAAAATGATATTCATTTTTTTGCTTCTAACAAAGTTTGAAGATTAGATCTGAAAACAAAAACGAAAACTGAAAACTCTAAATACTCCAAAATAGAGTTCTAAAAAACAGTTATGTTTTAAAAACTGATTTTTATAAAATGAAGAGAGAAAAAAACTGTCCGTAAAATTTATTATTATTTTTACCAGAGTTTATGAAATTAGAAAGAAAAAAAAAACCAATGTTAAACGCTACCTCAGTTTAAATGGTTGTTTTTCTTAATGTAAGTGGTTCTGAGGTTGTGTAGATAAGTTTTGTACTTTGACCAATCAATTCTACCCCGGGAACGAAACATTTACTGAAATAGAACTATTTTAAAAGTTGAGAGGCCAGTCCTATAAAGTTACGACGAAAGCAAAAATGTCACGCAGTATTCTCATAGTCACCGGAATTTTAACATCGTCATTGGGTCTAAGTATGGCTCTATCGCCCCAATTTTTGGCCTTTCGAGATAAAATTTAAGAGGAAAACTCAAAATGGTCAACAGTAAACGACAGCTTTTCAAACTTAACAGTATCACGAGAGGATAAATTAAATCTGATTTAATGCTACTAAAAACAGAAATTCTGGAGGAATTTTTTAAAAAAAAAAGCATAAAAGGTACTGAACAGGGTGCATGTTTTGTTTTCTATGGTAAGATGATGCATGTAATTCATCCCGCAGTCTGTCTAGGCTCTTTGTGTTTGGTCATAATATATAGTTTGCCTCCCAATCCCTCGCTTTGTGGGAAGTAGTTGCCGCCCACCGGGTACAATCAATCACTTTATAGTCATTACCAATGTGCATAAGAAACCAAACAATAGAACAAAGGACAACCTCATCCAGAGGACCATAACACTTTCTCAAAAAACTCGAATATACATGTGCGAGTTGCAATGTCGGGTAAATAATAGAGCCTTCATGAATTTTCAAATTGCAATGGATTACTTCCTGTTCTTTTCTTTTTTCTAATATAACTTGATCAATGACAGTTTTTATTTGATCATTGCTACTGAAAGAGCTAAGTGACATTATTTTCTTTTTGGTCGTCAAGTAAAATAACTGGAGTTGATATAAATCATACATGACACGAGCAGTACTTGTATGAATGCCATCTTTTGTTCGCGATTGGAATAGTTTTTATGTCTTGAAAAAGATGTCAACCTCAACACAAAACTCCAACAGACCGAAGATTTCCACCTTTTGTGTGATTAAAATGGACAACAACAAATCTACAAGTAACTATCAAACAACCCACAAACCATCCACAAAACTACCAGACAAAAAAGTAAAAGTACGAGGACCCGTTATTGAAATTCGGGCATGGGCATCGGGCATGGGCATCGAAGACAGAGACCATATGAATTTGACACACGTCCGGACCTTCCCGTAAATTTCGGTTCAATCCTGGCCGGGTAGGGGTTACCCGATTATTTGGGGTATACATGTCACTTGTCCTTGATTTATGTTTTAGGGTTTGTCATTTTAGGCATACTTAAACACATTTTTCTCATCTCCTATTAGCTCTCACCCTACCCCCACCCTGTCTGGTGTCGCACTATTGTCCCTTCATTCTTTGCCATCACGGACCACATTATACCTTCTCTGCCAGCCCCCCACCCCCCTCTCTCTGGGGTTTAAGGCTTTCTTATAGTTCTCTAAGGCACCTTCACTCTTCATAGCCCCACCGATCAACCGACACTCATCTCTCTCTCTCTCTGGTTGTCACTGTCAGTCACGATTCAAGTCCACTCTCGGCCATCGTCATCACCTCCGCCAACACCGTTCATCACAAATTTCGCTAAGGAAGGCGAGTCATTCCTTAAACTGATGAACTCTAATTTTGAGTATCTTTTACCCTAGTCCCGGCCGATCATTACCAGGTCTACACAAAAACACCTAATATTTAATACGAAAAAGCTCTCAGACAAGAAGGAAAAAATTACGAGGCCAACATCGAAATACTTTTACTATGTCACCAAATCATGGGTCGGGGTTAGAAATTGTCACTTTTTTTCCTTATCTAGGCAGCATTAGAGGCTTGCAGCCATTAAGAGAACAATCATGGATCACTTATTAATTACCATAACAAATAATGCCTCAGCAGATGCGTGTTAAGGTGCATGTGTGCAGTTATGATAATCCCATATCGAGTAAGTGGAAAAAGAAAGTTGAGCATATTTATTTGAATGGACCACGGTCAATTTACTTAAGTTTTTAAGTCGAATTAGGTTTATTGTGTATATATGCTATCTTGGTGGATGCGTGGCTCCTTCTTATATCTCTTGCATGGTACCAAAGCCCATGGTTGGCGACCTGAGCTTTGAACTCTTGTAGATGACTCTTGAAAGAGCGATGGTTCCTGGCAGACTAAGGCGTGAAGAGGAGTTTTGATGGTAAGTGAACTCACATATGTGAGAGAGACCGTTGATGCGTACATGTCAAGTTGTGTTAGTCTCACGTCGAATAAGTCAAAAAAAAAAATAAGTTAGAACATATATACATCCATAGATCAGGCTCTATTGACATAAGATTTTAGGTTAAGTTGGACCAATATTGTATATGTGGGTCAATATTGTTGACATAAACATTACTCAACATATAATAACCCGATTTTCTATGTCTTAGTGTTATTGTAGTCAATACACTAAGCCGATTGAACCACATAAATATGTATCAGACTGAAGATTGAGACAAATTGTATATACCAGAAACATTAAAATGCAGGATTTTGGTTTTTTTGTCAAGAACCTATCGAAGTAAAACATCCACAAGCAATCAATGAAGACATCGAAAAATCAAATCCTTTTTCATATTTCAACCTCAGAAACCATTTTATGTAGTGAAATGGTTTGATTTATCAAATTGGTTTCCTCGATTGGTTTTATGGTGTGTGGGCCCCGTTATAAAATATTTAGCTTCGTCTTCTCTTTCTCTAATTTTTGACATCTAACTAACTTATTCAAACACAAAAATTTAAGAAAAACAAAATGAAGCCTATTCTATTTGCATTTGTAACGCAATAAATGACAGGTTCAATTGAAATGAGAAATAATAACTTGGGGTTCGATTGACTTATAAATTAAGAAAAAGGTTGAAGTGGAACCTACATGCAAGCCTTTGAGCTAAATTGGTACTTAATTCGTATCCAATTATTTGTTTGGGATGCGTTTGAAAAGTTTCGAGTTGTTACATAGTGCCATTGGTTGTATAGAAGAATTTAAATGTGCTAATTGTACTTTTAGATGGTTTTTTGACCTATTGCTGCTCCAATAATGCTATCACGACTTGTACCATAGGGAGCGGTAAAAGAGCTAGACTCTCATAGGGTTAGGACTATGAAAATTTATCTTGGCGAGCTATTTGTGAGATCATGATGGGATTGTGTGAATTGGACCTTTTTAGACTATATAAAATAGATCGTAGCGTGCAACTGAAAGAAGTCTGCCAAGTTACCACAAGAAAGAAAAAAAAAAAAAGAACAACAAATTTGAAAGATATGGATTTTTTTTCGAAGACTTATTGATATTTTTGTCCATTGTTTTGACTACTTAGTATATCAAAATTCAAAAAATGAAGAAATGAACCAAAATAAATCATGGTGAACGATATTGAGACATCTAATAAATAATATCATGAATGCACATACTCCCAACAGTTAAAGGACCATGTTTTTGTAATTAATCCAAAAGATACTTTGTACATAGAAGAGAGTCCAAGTATATGCAAATTAAAGATTCTTTCAATATTTTAAGGGAGCTCATTGGCTAGCTAATGGAAAACAAAAAGTTTGAAGCGTACCAAAAAAGTGCAGAAAAATATTGTGCATGTATTAATTAACCTGAAGACAAAACACGTGGACGTGCATCTCTCACACACACATGTCCCGCTCCATCCTCCACATGCATCATAAAATCCACCGTGTCAGTCGCACAAAACTCAAAACACCACCGCTTGCACCTTATCCCTCCCTCCTCTATCATTTTCCAATTTTCACCCGTCCCAATCCATTCCGTAAAAGTTTTAAAAAAAATCTCACACGACAATGCATAATATATGGAAGAAACCAACAGATCTCATAATCTCAATGGAGTCATATCACTTAAGTTGGAGTCTTCGGTACATTGCTTCATATTTAGGACAAATATACGTTTTCATCATGCATGCTGCATGATACAATATAGATACAAAAATTAATAATTTAAATGTATTAAATGACCTTATAAATTATTTAAAAATAGTACCGTCTCTCAACTGGTCTTAAAAATAAAAATAAAAATAAAAAAAAAAAAAAAGTACAGAAGAAGCCTCGGTCCCATTCCCTTTGGTAATTCTCAGATTTCAGAGTCCAAAGTACAGAACAAGCCTTAGACGAGACCAAAGCAAGTTTAAGCCGCGTAGGTGCCAGCTGTGAGGCCATGGATTCCGTGATTGCATACACACCGGACCCGCGTGGACCCCATCCACTCACTCACCCACACACACACACACTCCCCTCCTTCGCTCTCTTACAATTATAGTCTCTCTAGAGAGAGAGAGAGAGGATCCTTAGACACTTGCCCGAAAGCCAAAATGACACATAACACTGTTGTCTAATTAGGCTCTTTTAAAAGGAGAAGAAGATTGTTTGAATTGATCGGATGGCGAAGACGGTGGAGGCGGATCCGACGGCGGCGGCGAAGGCGGCGGAGGAGCTGAAGAGGGAGCTGGCGAGGCTGGTACGGGCGATCGTCCACGACGATGAGTTCAGTGCGGAAACCGTCGATCAAGCGAGCCGGACGCTATGCGCGTTGAAGGACTTGAAGGCGAACCGCCGATCGCTTTCGTTGCGGCTCTCGCAGTCGTCGGTGGGGTTGCCGGAGGAGTTCCGGTGCCCTATTTCGAAGGAGCTCATGAGGGATCCCGTTATCGTCGCCACCGGTCAGGTGCGTTTGGGTTTCTGTTACTGTTTGTCAAACTGTGGCGGTGTCTTTTGCTGAGTCTGGTGGTGCTAAGTTTTTTTCGGGGTGCGTTGATTGTGTGATTTTGGTGAAGGAGGTTGATTGATTCTTTTGTTAAATGGTTACTTTTATTTATGTTCTTTTTTCCCCCTTTTTTTGTTTCTTTTTCTCGGGTGGATTGTTACGTGCAAATTTTGGTAATTTACTTTACCCCTGGAGTGTACAAATCAATGATATCTGGATATATATTTTTGAAATTGTCTAATGTTTGTTATTACTGTAATCACCCCTTCTTTGGTGATTTACTTGACTAATTTGTTTAGAGCTGTCCGTAATCGGTTGTCTTCTAAATGTAATCATTTGGATTCTGTTTCAATTCTTTTGCAATTTTTTTAAATTGGTTGAGCGAAGGAGGTTGGGTTTTGACTTCACATATGTAGTGGTTGGCAATCTTCTTGCTATCTAAGAAGATAAAGATCCTTGATAAGTTCTGTTCATCTTTCTTTGTTCTTATTATCTACCTAAAGATATTTTGTTTTGTTATGAATTTAAAATACTCTGTGGTTGGTGAGCTTGACGAATAGTAATTTCTGAGAGGTAAGTAGTAATAGAAGTGAGTTTTTTCTTTCTACAGAAGTTAGTTGACAGACATCTCTCAGAGGCTCTGGTTAAATTTTGCATTTCAGCCATTGGAGTTGTAGTCAAATTATCTCATTTGCTTAATTTGTTGTTGTTGTTGTTGGTTACTAATGTAGTTATCGACATGTAGGATCTTCTTAATTCTTTGCCACATCTTGCAGACTTATGATAGACCGTTCATTCAGAATTGGTTAAAATCGGGGAACAGGATATGCCCTCGAACTCAACAGGTCCTCTCCCACACTATACTTACGCCTAATCACTTGATTCGGGAAATGATATCACAATGGTGCAAAAACAATGGAGTCCAGCTGTCAGACTCTCTTCCGTATTCCGACGAGGAGAGATTGACAGAAGCTGATCGTGACCGTTTTATCTCTTTGCTTGAGAAGATGTCTTCGACACTGTCTGATCAGAAGCAAGCTGCAAGGGAGTTGCGATTGTTGACAAAGAGGATGCCTTCCTTCCGCGCGCTATTTGGTGAATCTCTCGATGCCATTCCTCAATTGCTTAACCCACTCTCTCAAAACAAGTCTCTAAGTAGTATTCATCCTGATCTTCAAGAAGACTTGATTACGACACTATTGAATCTCTCAATTCACGACAACAACAAGAAACTCGTTGCAGAAACACCAATGGTTGTCCCTCTTCTTTTGGATGCACTAAGATCAGGAACAATTGAAACAAGGAGCAATGCAGCTGCAGCGCTGTTCACATTGTCTGCCCTTGACTCTAATAAAGCACTTATCGGCAAATCTGGTGCTCTTAAAGCCCTTGTTGACCTTTTAGAAGAGGGGCACCCGTTAGCTATGAAGGATGTCGCGTCCGCTATTTTCAACCTATGTATTAGTCATGAAAACAAATCAAGAGCTGTGCGGGATGGTGCAGTGGGAGTAATATTGAAAAAAGTCATGAACAGAATGCATGTTGACGAGTTATTGGCTATCCTTGCTATTCTTTCCAGCAATCAAAAGGCCGTTGAGGAAATGGGAGATCTTGGTGCTGTTCCATGCTTGCTTAGTATAATCAGAGATAGTTCTTGCGCTCGCAACAAAGAAAATTGTATTGCTATACTGCACACCATCTGTTTTTCCGATAGGACCAAATGGAAAGAGTTGCGGGATGAGGAGAAGACTTATGCCACTATTTCTCAGCTTGCTCAAAACGGCACTTCGAGGGCCAAGAGGAAGGCCAGCGGCATTCTTGAAAGATTGAATAGGGCTGTCAATCTTACCCATACTGCTTGATGCTCTCGGGAACCAGGTTCAAAATATGTATATCCTACATCTATCTTTTCGGCCTCTTAGTGTTTGGGGATCTTTGCTTTCATTCTCAACCTCCATTTTGTACATTATATATTTCTTTGCCAGAGTTTTCTATCTCAGGTTCACGAGGCAATAATACTACTGTAGTCACTGTGAATAAATACAACCAAAAGCATATCTGTGTTTAGTATTGTTCAGAGTAATCCCGCACCACCCCACATGGCTCATTTAGCAGATTGCTTGCACTATACTTGAAGCAGAAATTTTACTTCTTGTTTAGCACTATATATATATATATATATAATCTTTAAGATTTTCACTGTCGATTTGCTCACTCATTATGCACATGGCTTACTTGGGTTAAGGAGCAGCAAATGCTGGCATGGTTCTTCAATTTGTGTGCCAGCAATAATTTGTTATATTGTATATCAATTCTTAGTTGTATGCTAGAAGTTAAACTTGTTTGCCAGTGACAACCCTATGTTACCGTTTCTTTTGCTCTTATTACTGGAGAATATCGAAATTTGACCCTGGTGGGCGTGGGAGACAGAAGAAGAGAGAAGAGAATAAAGCCAAAAACCTGTAACCACTCACTGTGCATTATAATTGAATGGATGTAATTGAAATTAAATGGGGGTGGTGGGATTGGATTCCAAAAACAAAATGGGGAGAATGTGCCCATATTGAATGGCACTGGTGACGCCTGGGCTTTGTGGTCCATCAAAAGTGCCACCCCATCCTTTTTCCGAAAGGTCCATGCGAACAGTTACTACCAACCAAAACTTTTATCCCTGTCACCTCCACCGTACTTGTTTTAATGCTTGTATGTTGGCAATGGCCATTGCATGGTCTTCAAGCTTTCACCTTTTCTTGATATGCTACCATGGACGAACATCTCACTAGGGTTACATAGACACTGTAGAAACTTGGGGAGTTTCAAACTTCAGCTAGTTAATTGTGGTTACTTTTTTCAGAAATATGTTTAGAGTTTTTGGGGATTCTCCAACGGCCGATGTTTACAGACGTGCCTTCCCCCTCGTGGTACTCAAGCTCATTCAAGGAATCTCCACGGGTAGCTTGGAATTGCTTGATTCCGACTGTACCTACTCCATATTCTAGGTAGAAAGCTTTTCAGAGTTTTCTGCCAGTAATAGTTAAGTCATTTTCCTCTCTTACCATCTATTAAGATCTGTACAGGGAAAAAGAAAAGAATATAGGGTTTACATTACTACTATAATCTCCTCTAAAGAATGTGTTTGGTATTCGAGCCTTGATTGCGGATTTGGGGGATGTATAGCTAGGACGTAGGAGGGGGCTACCGTTTAGTTAGAGAGACCCGTACACATCAAGCACTATTAAAGAAAACTGTATTTCACTCTTCTGGCATGAGTTCTTGGTTGGTAGCACGTTGACAGAACTAGCTTTGCCATAACTCAACCAAATCGAACGTATGAGTCGTGTTCCATGAGCAAAAGATTTCTCAAAAAATGAAGATTTGGATCCTCACAGTTGAAAGTGACTTTTATGACAAAAACATTTTTCTTGTAGTAATCATGGCCTTGAATCATCGTTTTTCTAATAATCATGGCCTTGTGATTATGAAGACAAAAAGTACCCCCTATGTATGTATCCGGCACCAGGATAGGGTTGAGATGGAGAAAAGTAAGAGAAGGTTGAAATTGAGGATTTGGACAAGCGAGGGGGGACCTTCAATATACGCCTCGGATCTCCACGTCGTCCCATATTTACATCACAAACCGCAGCTTATGCTGCATCATGCACGTAATAACCCATTTTTTTATGATCATCTTGTTGGTTGATAGAACTTTAGTTTGTGTCCTACACCCAGATGATTGTGAAGGTGCCTTTTTCTACGAATCTAATCTTGCGTAGTCGACCTAATAATTCCAATGCCGACAGGCTTAGGAGAATTGTGGGGATGTAGAATAATGATGGAGGCTATGTATGGTCTTTGCCTTTTCTTTCCTCGCAATAGTCACTGCTCATGGTGTCTGATGTGATCCCGATAAAAACTGCCCATGTGATTGTTTTTATGTGCCGTGCGGTGCTGTGTGCTGGCTGCGGATAATTCATGGCAAGGAGCTCTCCACCTCTACTCACTTCAATCCAGGCCTGCTCAAAGTACATATGGAATGACCAAAGACTGGTAATATATTTTGTGGCTGCTTCCTTTGGCCTCTAGCTTTACTTGGCTGAATTCGTGGGGAACTCCAATTCCCAAAAGCAAGTGCTGAATGGTAATGCTGGCATGCAAAGGTAAATAATATTCCATCAACATGGAGTAAAAGTGTAAAACAAAACCAGTGTGCATTGACAAGACAACATGATTAGGCCCCCCTTTTCTTTTCAATGTTTTGGAGGATTTGATTTTTTTTTTTTTTTTTTGCTTTTCAGAGGGGTGAGGGTTCCGGCCTTCCGGATCATATTTTGTAGAGATGTCAAAAGTGCTGGGCGACCCGCGGGCTAGCCCGACCCTGCCCGTTTTAGGCCCGGCCCTCTAGGTGAATAGTGAAGGCCCTAAAAAATGGGGCTTCGGGCCTGGGGTTGGATCGGGCCGGGAAATTCCTGGGAAAAGCCTGGGCCAGGCCCGGGCCTAAAAAGCCCGGTTTTGGCTCGGTTGTAAGCCCAATTCTGGCAGGCTCCACAATTTTCAAATTAATTTCCCTTTCTCCCAACGGTCATATTCCCCACTCTATATGGACGTTAATAATTTACATACATTCATAAATTCTAACTTCACTTACTTCTTATTTTTTTACAAACACAATATATTAATTTTAGAGGTTCCTTTATACTCACTCATAACCATCCTATATACATATGAGAGTCATATATATAGAATAAAATTTTGTATATGAGACCAAGTAGAGAGAAAAACTGTTAGTCAAAATATATACTTATTACTTAAGATCATCTGGGGAATTAATAACTATAGTCCAAATTCAAATTCTTGTAAATTCCAACTAGTTTTTAGTAGTACATTATAATAACAAAAATTCAACTTTAGTGAAAAAAAAGTAAAGCTTAATAGAATAAATTTGAAATAAACTGATTAGGATTTCAAAATATATGCTAAAACTTTATACAAAATTAAACTAATCGTATAAATTTGAAATAAACTGATTAGAATTGAAACTTTCGAAAAATGCTACTTATAAATTATAATGCTAGTAGGCCAAAAAAAAGCTTGTCAATATTACACAAAATTAACATGTATCAATCTCAACCAATTAATTTGATGTATTCTTGTTAGTCATCGACGCAAATAAATAACAATGAGTAGGGAACAAAAAAAATTTTGGGCCCGGCCCTAAATATTGAGCCTAGGGCCAAGGCTTGGACTGAAATCATATCTAGATTTCAGGCCTGGGCCCGGCCAGGCCCGTTGGGTTTGGGCTGGGCTGGGCCGGCCCGAGCCCAACCTATTGACTCCTCTAATATTTTGCAAGTAAATACTAAAACTCCGTAACATGTCATGTTGAGACAAGGAAGAAAAGTAAGCTCTACAAGGTCAGGTCGCCTTCTCAAAGACGGAAGGGAACAAATATTTGCCATGACAAGCTTATAAAATGTTAGCCTCTCAAAGTCTTTGGCCAGAATTTCGGTAGCCAGCTCTGTCCAACGCCGGTGCCAATTGGAATAGAGAAAATGTATTTTTATTGAAAATATGGCTAGTTTTAAAAATAAAAAGATTAAAAAAACTAAACGAGTTGACCCGTATTGAACCGGGTTAAATGGGACTAGTTAAGTTACCCCGAATGGAAGGCCGGGGCTTGCCTGGGCGCATTAAATAAAAAATGGGGGGGTTAATATGGAGACAACGCAAATGGAAATGGAGCGATTTAGGTTGGGGTGGATGCCCCGTATTGCCATCTCCAGTGAGAAGAAAGGTGGGAAGACGGAAAAACGGAGACGAAAAAGTGAAGGGTCGGTTTCCCTCCCAAAGTACGAGAGGAATGGCTGCAGCAAAAAGTCTCTCCTTTCCTAGGCAGAGAAATGATATTTTCTTTTTTCCATCCTTTAAACTGATGGTTATCAGGAATACTTGCATGGACAAAAGTCGAAATCCGAGTAATCTTCCTGGCAGAATTCTAGTGCTTTGGCTCTTTAAAATGAGTGGTAGAGGTAAGTTTCATTGAGATCGAAAGAATTTCTTAAGAAAAAAAGAATAAGAGTCCCACTGGTCGGTCCCTTTTTTAATCCACAATTTGGACATATAAGACTCTTTGAAAGCAAAGCACATTCGTGAAAATTTCTACTCCGTATTATGGAGGGCCCCTTCTTGTATAAAAAGCAAGTATATTTGTTACATTTATTATTGATAAGGGAAATCAAGTTTGAAATAAAGAATCAGAAGGACAGAATTGCATACATACCAAGTTTACATAATCCACTCCCATCTAATGTCGGTAATTATTACATTACATATAATTCGTACTATTATATTAAGAAAGAGTACCCTAATGGTTAAGTTTTTTTTTTTTTAAACTTCATATTATACATTTCTATTTCATAATTAGTAATAAATTGATTTTCATCTCAAAAGAAATTGATAACGGTTCTTTAAGTAGTTTATAAAGTAAATAAAAAAAAGATCTATCATTTTTTTGTATTTAAGCCCACTAAAAAAATCCTTCTTAATTTCAATTATAACAACAATTATGAGTATATGTAAACCCCAGAACAGACCTCTATTTATGTCTTCTCTCTGTCAATTCGTAACTCCCCACATGGCTCATCTTCTTCCTTCAACCTCATGTATAGTGAATATTAATTGTCATTATCCATGGGGTTGAAGGAAGATTCCTACAACCCGGGTAGCAGCCAAAGTTTGTTCTTACCATAATCTCTCCTCTTCCAAAAAGTTCGTAAGGTTCCTGTGAATTTGTTCTCTCTTTCCTTTTTATTGCACACACATCACGTGACTCAAAAAGTAGTGCAATACTGCACTAAACAAGCAAATCCTAAATCGGTGCCTTTTAATCAGGATTTGAACTTCATAGACCATTAGTTGCAAATAAGGTGAAGAAAGTTGAGCGCACACATTTTATGCGAACTGACAGTTTCGGAGTCGACACAGCCCCAGAACTGCCAAGAAAGGAACTTAGACTTAGTTTGGTTTGGTTTGGTTTTGTTTAATACCGACTGGGTTCCAGTTGGGACACTTAGGGGCTGTACGTTTACGTTTTTCAGTTTTCATTTTTGTAATGATGATGAAAAAAATGCCTTTTTTTCGTGTACGTTTACGTTTTTTCGATTCCGTTTTGAAAAAAATTTTCAAATAGTGTCAAAAAAGCTGAAAACACCCAAAGGGTGTTTTCACCTTTTTCTCGAACTGTATTCTCCTAATCAGAACACCACCTCTTCTCCCTCATATCTACCACCCTGTTTCAACAAACACTCACCAAACTAGACCACCCATTTCACTGGGTCTTCTTAGAAATGAAAATAGTGGGGTCCATTAATGAATTGATTCAGAAAAAGTTGATAAAAACGAAAATGAAAATGATAAACGTACAGAAAAAATTGAAAAAATAGATACGGAAAAAAGTAAAATTACACAATACGATTTTAGAACTGAATACTAAATTCTGAAAACCAAAAACAGAATATAGAATACAGAAAAAAATCTCGTAAGCGTACGGGCCCTTACAGATTTTAATTGATGCAGCTGATAAGATTAGTGCATTTCCTCCGGCAATTTGTAATGCTATCTTTTGGTTGAGTAGTCTCAGTGTATTCATCCTATTGTTCGTCTCCCTCGCTCTGAATTCATGATGCAGAGGGAGTTTCCTGATCAAAGGAGTTTATCATTTACCAACTTTTTGTGTAGATTACAATCGAATTGTAGAATTTTGAACTTGCTGCATATCACCCAGGGAAAAGAGGAGGTGTTGTCACTTTCTTCTGCACTGACATCTTTTGTTATCCGATCCAGCTTTGGGTTACAACATGTTTGGTTTGCTGGTATTAAAGCATGTGGTTCCTCTTCCTGGTATTCGGTTTTGGCCCTGATGCTAAAAAAAAAAGACTTGGCCAATCCAATGGTTCACGGTGAGGAATCGTCGTCAGAAGGTCCACCGCCCTGGGCGGATGATTTTGATTGATTATTGGTGTCAATCAAGCGAATTGGCTCAAGCAAGAGTGGGTCTACCATGTGTGACTGCTGTGAACTTGTTCTGAGCACAAAATTGACACAAAGGACAACGTTGTTTCAATCTGCTATGGACTGTGTTGTTCTCGAGACGGGTAAAGCCAAGTAAAGATGCGAGTCCACTACATGCACTTCTTAAATAAGCAAACATCAGGTAGGTACTTCGGTAATCCTCCTATTATTAGCACTTCTTTTCGTTTCAGGAGCGAAACTCACAGAGAGTACCAGTATGGTATAATATGGAATAATATGTGAAGCAGTGGGGTCGATTTACACGATTATCGACCTTTCAAACTCGAGGAAGTCGAAAAACATCTAGGCGTGTTCCACAGTATATGTCGCAAATATGATGAGAGTGCGAGATGCTGAATGGCTCACCCGAGATGGTGACTTACGAGAAACGGTGTGGCCACAACTTAATGGAACCAACGAGTTCTTGATACAAGCCTCCAAGACCCACAAAAAAGGGTGGCCATCTTTCCATACTCCTTTACCAAGACATTATAACGTGTAAACTGACTTCGATCAGTCCCGTCTGACCAAACTTTAATGTTCAGGGATCATGCCCATTGCCAACATCTTGGGAGAAAAGCATGAGCTCGACTAGCCACGACAATATCCAAGGGGACATCCCTAGGGCAGTCATCAAAATGATAGGACCCCCTTTGCTGCCGAAAGAACCAAGAGTGATAAAATCATTGCTTGTTCTTTTCTTCTCTCTCTCTCTTTTATTTTTTTTGGTTAAGAAACTTCCAGGACTCATATTAAAAATCAATTACATAAGGCATTGTTCCACACTTCTTCAAAATTAAACAAAAGGTTGGAAGAGTGGGGAACAAAGTTAAAGATGTTACAGAAAACGATCTAGCACCAAGGTGGCGAGCTGGCTCTATTTGCATTGCAGCTCTTGGAATATGGACTGCTTCCCAGCAAAACACTTTAGACAAATCCATTTTGGCTTCGCCAATGATTGATTTGATCCTCCAGCTTGGTGTGGCTTCGAGTTCTCGAATACAGTTGATGATTCCTTCCGTGTCCCCTTCAAAGATTACATGATTAAGTCTGTGTTCCAGAGCTGTACGGATGGCTAGGAGTGCGGCTTCAACTTCTGCTACCTCTGGATCGCCTGAGTGTATAATTGCAAAGTATCTAAAATCAAGCTCACTGGTCGACCGACATAAGACTGCAATGCAAGATTTGTTACCCCTAACAGCAGCATCGGAATTAAGTTTTTTCTATCCCAATGGTGGAACAGACCATACTTCCACAGCATGTGTAGGTATTGTGAGTGTTCCAAATGCATCTTAGTTGTGAGTTGCTATTATGATGCTGTTTGCTGTCATCCAAAGGATCAAATTGGGTTTTCTCATAAATGAGTTTGTTTCTTGCATGCCACACTAGGTGCATCAAAGTCGCTGTTGAAGAATTTTGGCTTTCCAGAAATTTGGAGGGACATTTTGGGTTGGTACAAGCCTGCGCTCATTTGCTGTGAGGAGAAATTTCCAGCTTTTGTTGGAGGTCCAAGCTATAATGTCTTGGGTTTGGTTGGTGGGGATTCTGATTTCAACAGAGGGTGCATCAAACAGGCTTTGAATTTTTGGGATGTTTCAAGAATTGGAATGTTGGAGGATAAGATCAGAGACAAGGATTATGTTGGGACTTCTACGGGCCGCATTTGCAGGGTGAAATCCTTCAGGGGATAGAATCCAAGGATCCTCCCACATATTGGTACATTTACCATCACCTGTAATGTAGACAATTTCCTTTTGGATTACTTTCTGGACTTGCATATTCCCTTCCAAAGCCAAGAAGAATAATTTTTTGGAGTGTGCTTCAAGAAATTAGTACCACAAAGATACTTGGATTAATTTCTTGCTGGATACTTGGAATGCCCCTGTTCAATCCCACTTAAATTTTTTATGCACCTATTTATACAACAGGGGAGGAAAAAATACTAGAACTTCTGGGAATACTTCTAGTGGGTACAACGATTATCCCCAACATCCAAACGTGGGGATATTGTTAGGGATAACGTCCGATTTGTAAAGCAAATCGCAGCTCAGGATCTTCTGGTACATCATGGATCATCATATTCCGATTCTCTGACCTGCCGCATTTTGGTGATTTCCCCCATTAACAAGCTAGATTAGAAGTATCTTTTTCTTCAGTCCAACCAAGTTTGCATTAAGTAATGTCCATCAAGTTAAACTGGCACTCATGGTACTATAGAATGACCAATAGCGGCCTAAAGACTGTACAGAGTACACAAACCGATTACTCCCAGATACTATACAATTCAAAGACGCCAAACCTCACATTAAGCGGCATGGCACCGGGCGAACAAAAGATCCAAAACAAATAGCGGTTCTGCGCCATCTGTATATTTCAAGTTAAAAGCCGCATCAATTCATCCCGGGCATCAGTAAAAGTACAATTCTCAATCCGTCCTGTAAGCCCAGCCATGCTTATCCAGAAACACGTGTACCGCTTCTTTTATGGCCAAATTCGGCACTAAATGGGACTTCCTAAGTGGCTGGCGTGTAACTGGATCAAACTTGCCCACCTAGCAAGCATAACGTGTGGATTATTACTACATGATGTTAGTGGATACATGGGTAACGAGAAAAACAAAGTGAACGAACTGTACCTTTTCGAGATGGTCAAGAATCACTGCCCTCTCATACGTAATTCCACTTGGAGTAATAACAGGATCGCGGAAAATGTCAAGCGTAATATTACAACATAAGTAGTCCGGCACCTGAAATCCATGTAGTGCCAATCTAATATATTAAAAGGAGTACATATAGTAAAACAGAGAAAAGAAAACCAAGGGTATGCAGATGCTCACTTCAGTTGGGATGTCTGCTTCTGCAGCTTTCCTGAACACTTCTCCTAGAGCATCCAATCGTGCTGAACAGGAATTAGCGGCTTCGTCTAAAAACCCTTCCATTTGAGATACATCGCGGGTATGTTTTTCTTTAAGAGCTGTCTCACAAGCTTCTCTAAAGAACAGATAGACAAGAAAAGATAAAAAGGTTAAAAAACTGTGATTGCCACCTCAAGTACAAGACCATAATATGGCAAAGAATTTATGCACGTAGAGTCGCAACCAAAAAAACATACCTCAAGCTCTGTAGATCCCATGACCGCTTCGTAGAGTCATGTTCCCACTCCAGGTACTTTGCTTTTGAAAGCTCCTGCCATATCTCCTCCACCATATAACTCTTCGGGTTTGCGCCTCTGCCAAGGTCTAAAGCCTACAATGGAAGGTCAAACTAGATTGAATTAGTACACTGATCGTGAAAGGCCTATCAAGTCCCAAACAATTAAGTTCAGCAACCTTTTCATTTTTCTCCTAAAAAGTAACTTTCAACAATATTTGAGGGAACATGCCGAATAGAATAATTTCCGATGGACCTCATAATTGCATAGCCTTATTCTCATGCCTTTGGGGATAAACACTGCCTCTATGGATGCTTTGCAAGACTAGATTTGGCCTCATAATTTAAAAAAGCAGACAAGCACCATATTGGAACTGACCTTTAGTTTACACATCCAACGTGATAAAGGCTCAACTTATGATCACAAACTAGTTAGGGTAGGCTACATGAAACCTTTTCTCCCACTCTCGGCTATCTAACACATATTCTGTGATATTTCTAGCAACCAAGTTACGCTGAGTTTATCGGCCCCATATCCCCATCAGAATGAAGAAATCAACTTTCTTCCCAGGGGCATCTATAGGCCTATGTTTTAATATGGGAAAACCATTTCAAGGTTACACCTCCTCATCTTTTCCTTTCCATCTCTCGTTTTGTGCATGTTGCTCCTTAACAATACAACACCCCTCACCTCGTGACTATCTAAAGACATTACCTTGAACCTGAGCAAAACATTGCGCCACAACAACACTCACAAATCACCACAGCACTCAATCCAATCTGTTCTCATATGTTCCCTCCTTCACCCTTATAACTCCTACCAGTCAAACTAAATTAGTACCTTAAACACAGTCTTAACCCTACCTACCCTCAAGTCTTTGAATTCTGAAGTACGTCTCCATAACTCTAAACTCTAACTTACTATTTAACACAACCACTCAAACATAAGAAATCACCATGGGGCCTTGTCCTGCATATTTTTGTCCTCTCTGATCTCATGCTCATCCAACTAAAGCAAATATATAACGGTTTAAAGCTGATTCCTGGTGTAGTTCAATTTTCATTTGAAAATGAAGTGGTTGTATCATTGTGTGCTTTCAGGATTGAATCTTCAATAGTCTGGGACCAATGCACCGGTTGATCCTAGTCGGATCGGGGGAGGCGAATGTGGAATGTCACAGGACCTGTGGCAAGAAGGGGCAGAAAAATATTGCTAATAAGCCCAACGGTCACAGATCCACTGGTGCATCAGTATGAGACCATTGTCGTTTTTCTCTGTTTTCGCACCACAACTGCTGCATCGCACTTACTCCCATTCACAATTATATACTCAGTCGGCACTCCTTCTCTAGGACCCACCACATGATCTTGCTTAATAAGGCTATAAATGAATCGAGCTATTCATGAACAGGCTCGCGGATCAGCTCGTTTAGGGCTCATTCATATTCCTCCATGTACTAAACACACTGATGTTGATCTAAAAGACAGAGCTCCTTCTTACAAAAAAGAGCCGAGCTTAAAATTCACTTGGCCATTTATGAACACGCTTGTTTAACTCATTTTACACAATTTTTAAATCTTATGTAGTGCAATATACAACCATTTGAAGACTCAATTAAATATATGGGTTTCTGTCAAGTTAAAAGCTTAAATTTGTAAGAGAGCCATAAGCTTGAACACCAGAAAAAGCTATCAAATTCGACTAGTACTGTGAAACAAGCCGATCAACAGTTTTTGGCTTTTTAACAAACACAAACAGGAACCAAAAAGTTTGAGCGCTTAACAAACATGAGCTGAGCTCAATCATGAACATGGCTAAACGAACATGAGCCCAACACAAGAACTCATCTCATTTACAGCCTATTTCTTGGCACCCAAATGTGTTAACCAAGCGACCATCCTTCTATTCTTCTTTCGATTTCTCCATTAGTCGCCAAATCAAGAAGATAGGTTCCACGGTTCATACCACAGGCATGAAACAAGCTAATTCTCAAATACTTTACTCTCTTCTTAGTCTGTCTTCAATTACCCTCTCTTAAAACTTCACAGGAGGACTCACAATATTACTCTAGAATTGATGCACATTGGAAATCTACTTTACTAGTAATATATCACTGTACGTAAGTGCTATTTCTCCACTCAGGCATTTTCCTAGACCTAAAAATCTTATTCAACAAACTAGTCACCCGATCTCATAGTAAATCTTAATAAGACTGCCGTCTAGCCTATAGCCTTTCCCAGCTTTATCTTTTTCCGGTTGGGGGAGTTAATGCATCACCATAATAGTACATTACGGAACGAGAAGAAAACAAAGTCGAAATATAAACAAATGGAATATGAATTTTAAATTGAAAAACACTTCGAAAATATCGTCGTAGAAAAGAAAAATAAATAAAGGATCGATGGTTAAGTATACGGGTATCATTCATTTTAATCAACAAGGGTCGTCATGTAGGATAAGATACATGGTGCAAGCAAGAATTTGACGACAGAAACACATCACAAAACTTAGTAGATGCAGATTATGATAGGAAAATATAGTGTTATGATAAAATATTCAAGTTAAGGGACAGATGCCAACACAGATTCGATTCCAGACTCAAGATAGGGTACAACCAATGCATTATTTTACTCATAAAGAATAGTTGCTTCACTTTATGTTTGACGATAACAATTTTTTCAACTTTATTTGTATAGGGTGTTCGCACATCCAAATTGGATACAGAATGAAGTGAGGGGGAGCGTTGACAAAAGAGAAAATAGATGAGGACCGGCAGAAGAGACGAAAGCATGTAGAAACAAATTGAGCCCACACATTAGTGAGTAAAAGTGGCTCGCTGTTGACATACAAAAGCCATTTCAACGTCCTTTCTATTGCAAATCAGGCATCACAAAATTTACTCATGTTAAAATATCTCACCTTTACCAGAATTTTGAAAATGGAATGAGGAACACAAGTTCTTTTTCTCCAAATGTCAGCAGGACCACATATAAAACTGACTATGCTTCTTCCTCTACTAATAGCCTCAAATTCTCATCCTTGAAGCATTTATATGGTTCAAGACTTTGCTTCTCCTTTCTTTTAGCTTAGTCTGCTCTATATCTCTATTTCACCTCTTTAGTACCCAACTTCGAGTATAGATATCACATCAGGCATCAGGCCTCCATTATTGCCGTCTTTCCTTCATTTCTAGCAATACATACTTCCCAACACACTCTGTTACTAGTTTTGACTGTTGAGTAATACTTAAAATAATTTCCTCTTAAACTTTATTACTTGATGAACCTCTTTGTTCCATGCCACGAAATACAGACACAGGTACGGGTGCGGATATGACTCGGATGCGTGTAAGCCGAAATGGTATTTTGTAAAGAAGCTGGATACATGTGCAGCTAAGATACGGCAAATTTTTATTAACTTTAAGCAAGTAATGTTTAATTTTTAAATATACATGTCTAAGGGGCTCTTGTATGAATATATAGACATTGGGGGTCATTTTGTCAGTTAAATACAAGAATTACTCCAAAAGAATAAATTTATAGCTGCACGTACTGCCAAAGGCCGCAAGTGACAAAGCCCCACAACACATCAACAAAAGAAAAAGGAGTCTCTGGTGAGAGTCAGAGAAGCAGAGACAAAAATCAATCGACGACAACAGCAGAACTGTTGCGTCGGCCACCGCCTCCATGCCCGCTGTTGCCGCCGTGTGCGTCGTCGCTACAGCTTCTTCTTTTTTTATGGTCATCGACGGCGCTGCCTCTTGTCAGTGGCTGCTGCTTCCTCTTTTCTCCCATCTCAAGTTCCTCACCAGTGGTCGCAGGTAGTCACGCTCGAGGCTACTTCACCGCCGCCGCTCCCCCCTCCCCCCCACCAAAAAAAAATCTGTTTTATGTTTTGAACCCTGAAAATTCTTTTGAAAATTGTGTTTTGACCCCATAAGTATCTGATACGCACCCAATCCATAACCTATCCGCACAAGAGCCGCACTGGCACCCGCCCCCGCCCCAGCACCCAGTGCTTCACCAAAAATCCACACCCATGCTTCATAGTTCCACGGTTCCACCAGCACGATTCTTTATAAATAGGACTGTTGCCCTCGCTAGCCGCTATCCTAGTACAACACCACAGTCCCATTATACAAACCCATCATTTAGGATCCACATTCCCTCTTTAAGCCACATCTCCTTAAAGTACTCAATTTCCCCTTACACAAAACACATAATTGAATATCTCACACCCCTACCCTTTCACTTTCGTCTTTTAATGAATAAATCCAACACCACCAATATCTTCTCATGATCAATCGCATCAAATGTTGGATGAAGATCCTTTGGGGTGTTAATGCTAATGTCTTCTAGATAGCTTTACCATATATTTTTTTCTTTGCATGTGTAGTTAAACCTAAACTATGCTGTGCAGCTAGGCATTACCCAAGAATGACTATGCAATACTACTCCGACTCCGAAGGACAAAGATACATAATATTTAATCCACTAATAACTACGCAAAATTTGAGCACTTAATCTGTATTTGGTGATTGAAAATATTGGCTTGAAACTGAAACGTGATTAACTAGAGCACAAAGAAAAAGGGGTGAATATACATAAGATGTGTTGTGTCAAAAGTCAACGCATTATATCACCCATATGGTACAGCAGAAAAAGCATTTGATCAGATCATACAAATACAACTACTTTGCTTCTCTTACAATCAATCCCCCCCCCCCCCCCCCACATGATGACCAATTACATATTTATATTCTGAACAGCTAAATCTAGTCAGTCTTTGGTGACTGACTGAGAAACTTTTATGCAGCTAAGAAAACATAGGGTCGATTGCATATAGCCCCCTCGAGGTTTCGGCGAGTTTAAGAAAGACCCCACGGGCTACAAAAGTTGCAAATGGCCTCCTGGGGTGCCAATTATGTTGCAACCGTAGAAAAATCATTTTAATTGGCAGCACCATGCTCGTGAGAAGTGCACTTCCTAGAGATTAGTACATGAAAATGACTAAAATGCCCTTCGTTTCTTTTTCTCCCCCACTCATGTGCAATTTCTTCTCCACTCCAACCAAACCTAACTCTAGCTGTACCATCACCAACCTAGCCCCATCCACCACCACCCCTATGTGTAAATCACCCCAGCTCCACAAATGTCTGTCACCGCCACAAGCTCCACCCACGTCTACCACTGCCATCAGCCCATCCCAATCTCGTAGGCTGCATCAGCCCCAGCCAATCGCGCCGCCGCCATCAGTCCAACCCCGTGCATCGCTGCCACGTCGACCCCAGCCAATCCCCCCACCGCCGTCTCCATCCACACCCGCCGGTCGTCCAGCCAGCCCAAGCCCCTTCCTCTCATCAACACCATAACACCACTGCCACCACCCCCTCTTCTCCTAATCACTGCATCTACTCCATCTCCATCGCCGCCTCGTCCCGCCACTTATGCCCACCACTCAAACAAACCCTAGATCTATGTTTCAACATTGCACAAACCCTAGATCTATGTACCAACATTGCACAAACACTAGTTCTATGAAAAACAACATCGCACAAATCCTAGAAAACCCTACATCTATGTTGATGTTGATCAAGGGTTTTATTGTGGGCTTGACTCCACGCACGCCGCCCCCTCTTCTCTTCAATTTGTAGTAGCGAAACAATATAAGTGATCTTTAAACTCTGCTAAGGGAACCGTATAATACACCACTTTTGCGACCTTAGGTCTCTTTTTGCAATTTTGTAACCCGAGGGATCTTTCTGGAACTAGCCCAAACCACGAGGGGGTTATATGTAATTAAGCTAGAATATAGCTTCACCTGCTATCAATATAAGCTGCAGAATCTGAGTGGTGAAGATGAATATTCACCACCAAAGTTATTTAAACATTTTCAAGGAAGCAAAAAGATAGATTTGTGTCATCCTCCTGCAGTAAATCACCAATTTGCAGACTGTTAGCTTCTTCCTCACAATAAATTGGCGTGCCCTATAGCTAAAGATGACAAATAACTCTCAAAATCTCAATCATACATTAACTTCCAATAATGCAGGATTACAATGTAACGACATCTAGCTTAATCTACAAGAACCCTAATATACTGAAATACCAAAGGTTACCTAATACTAGGACTTAATGCTTGAATAGCTAAATCCGACTTATCAATGTTCGTACATTGAAATCCCAAAATCCCATAAGAATACTAATGCAACACTGTGAATCCCAGTATTCCCTATCATTCTCTCCAACACTTACAGAAACCTGACCTCTAATGACGTAATAAAATAAATCCATGCGGACGACAGCAAAATTCTCCAAACATTGATCATTTCAAGTTGCTTCACGGTGAAGATCATCTTTGACTAGGAAAGATTAAGTAGAAATCTCGGGTTTACTAATGGTTCAAATAAGTTGTCTGCAAAATAAAATCTATGGGCTCAACGTCAATCACAACTGCAAGCTCAGTAAGTGGAACATGAAAACTACTAAGAAACTCTCTCCGGGTCTCGACTGCATTTTTTGGTTCGACGTTGAGCAAAATTACTTGAATTCAGTCTGTTTTTCCAATATTTTGGTCCAATATGCACAGGAACAAAATCAGAATCTGTTAGCTTCATTAGCTACTTCAGTTGGTGCTTCAAGTCAAGACAGTGGAACAAGTTCCATAACAAACAGGTACAGTATCTTCCTTCGATTCTAAAAGCTCAGCTCTAATTCGATCGTCTTCAACAACGTGCTCAACTCTTTATTTCGAATAATAGTACCTTCTTGCAAAAATTTCAGGCACAATTCAACGCATTGTAAACCTTATTTTCCAACGATCTTGTTGTTTTTTAGAATCACTTAACACATAGCTCGGTTATTGCAGAGCTGTGTTACACAAAATCCACAGCTCAGATTCAGCTTGCTCATATGCATAATGTAGGTGCAAATCTGCAAGTCTGTCGCAAGCATCCGCATTTTCCCAGAACTCTGCCATACAAGGACGGGCATATGTCAAAATAAAGTAACTTACACCATCCATCTCTTCTTCAATGCCACTCAAACAATATCTCGCTTGTTCAATCTGGGCCCTTGTAGAGCTAGACATTCGCTGCTATATGAAATTTAATACAAAGGCTTAAGATGTTTTGTGCGCAACTCTGTCTACAGTGTTGCACAGGTTTTTGCTTTTTAGTTTGTGGTTGCTTGTGTTTAGTGATCTTGAATAGTATGAGTCGGGCTGGGAATTTGGATCAATGTTAGTGATCTGGGTTCTTAACCAACATAAACGGGCTGTTTATTAGCCCCTCCGTCCCAAAAAATATTGCTCAGTTTTCCTTTTTTAGCAATCCAAAAAAACCGCTCAATTTCCATATTTAACTACAAACACCATACACCCTTCCAAATTTATTCTTTCTTTTTCTCTTTCCTTCTTTTTATAATTAAACAACCGGTCACCTCTGATGTCTTCCCATTTTTATTCTCACTTAATTTCTCTTTTTTAACCATTGACAGAGTTTGGCTCTCATTCTCTCTCTCTCCTAGTTGCCCCTGCCGATCACCGCTGCCGCGTAGCTCCTTCCACCACCACCTCCATTAACTCACAGATCCCACAAACAACACATAGTCAATATACTGACAGCAGCGCTACCACATTCACAGTCTTATCCCTGAGGGTGACAACCTCTAGACTTGGTTCACCTTCCCAGCCTTGATTAACTGGAACCCTCGTACATTTACCTCAGTTACCATTACACATTTTTAGTAACAAGATATCTCGACACTTTCATCGACAGCGAACCATGCCACCTCTAGGCTACCAGATTATCCAGTGCCAATTGGTCGAGCAAAACCACCACCTTCCTTTAGAAATCACTTCATCTGTAAAGATCAGATGGTCACGAATTTGCAAGCCTAGCGACTTTTTTGAGGTGTCAGCATTGATGTAACAACTAGGCATGACCTGGCATTTGATTGGGCATGGTTGGGTGTTCAACTATGCGGATGCCTGGGCGTTCAGACAAGTCCACTGGGCGCTGAGGTAAACAGTCACCGATTTTGAAATTCTGAGTCCATTATTTCCCCTTTTTCTCTGTAATTTGAGACTAAATGCTGAGTAGACTTCTTAGGAATTTGGAAATGTCAACTATATTTGTATTCTTTTGATTTTTTTTGGGTGCAAGAACTGGAATTGGTGGCCGGTGTTGTTTAGTTCATGTTCATATTATATAAATGAATATACATGGGTCTTAATAAAATAAATACAAAAACAGAAGAAGAAGAAGAAGAAGAAGAGAGAAGGAATGAATCTGAAAAAGAGAAAAAGAAGAAACAAAGCAATCATGTGGAAAGTAGAGGTGCTTTAATTGTTTTAGAGACAAAAGGGTAAGAAATAAATACCTACAAACATTGTGCAAGTCAGACTCCCTTAGTAGCTGGAAACTCCTCATATGGTGATGCTTCTCCCTCAGAAACTCGCTTTTGCAATCTCAAGTTAGAAGCTCCATGGGATCCCATCCCAAGCTGACATGGGAACTCGATCCCATCAACTGGATAGAGATGCAAGAGCAAGTGAGAGAGTACCTTAAAATCAAGCCCTTTTTGACTCAATTCCTTGTTCCCCTTTTCCTTCACGCCCTCAAAGCCTCCTTATCCGTTGCTGACTATCCTCATAGAGAGAACAGAGCTTAATTTGTGCCCCAGGTCTAACCCTATTTGACGGGAAATGTGGCGCCTATAAATGTCTCCAGAAGTGAACAGCAGCAGCAAAACTACTTTTACTTTTGCTTTTTTAAAGACAAGTAGCTGGTAGCCACTTGATTTGACGAGTACAGAGTAACAATTCACTGTCGCTAATGGTATTTTCAAGGAAAAAAGTGTGTACACCGCAATTAAGTGTAAGATTTATTAAACTACTCTTTGCGCATTTATTTATTCAAGCCGTTCCCAACCTTAGATTCCAGGTGCTTACTCTCCCCCAGCACTATTCCCACTCCCGCCCCCACTTCGTGTCAGAGTATATCAACAATACTGGGACAGAGGAAGTATACGATAAGTAAGCAGGTAGGACAGTTCTGGGCTAGGATAGAGTGAAAAGAATTTGGTCCAGTTCAGGGCTAACTTTAGGTGTCAGTTGGTCCTAGGATAAAACAAGGTGGGCCAATATTTCTTTTTAAAAGGATTGAGCTGTTTGGTAATTTTATTGGTTTAGTTTTAAACGAGATTAATGGGCTGCGCTGCTATAAGGAAATAAGTGCGCTAGCGAAGCGGCGGTCGCGATTCTGACCACTCAACTTCCTTGTCAAAGTCACGACCTAGGGTTTCTGAAAACCCTAAATACAGGAGCTATGGCAGTAGAGGAGATAAGTGATGGAGATGACTGAATGATAAAAGGACAGGCGCACATCTGGTGGCTAATGTCGGCGGCTGCGGCAGTAGAGGAGATAAGTAACAAAGGTGACTGAATGACAAAAGGACAGACACATATCTGTCGGCTAACGACGACGGTGGCTTTCAAACGATGATAGCGGTCAATGTAGGTTATGTTGCATAAGATAAGTGATGATGACTTGTTTTGTCCCTTCTTTCTTTCTAATAATCAAAATCAAAGTCCAGGCTTCGGTTCTGATACCACTATGATGCAGCAATGAATAGCAAAGCAAAAGAATAGATTTGCGACACTCTGCGCTGAACCGTAGGCCATTTTGTGTCACCCTCGCAAGGGATCAACCGATCTGCAGACTGTTTGCTTCTTCCTCGAAAAAAAATGGCATGCCCGCAAGCTAAAGAAGATAAAGGACACACTTTCTTCCCAATAGCTCTCGAATTTCAATTGTTTGTCAACTCCCAATAATGGGGGACTACACCTTAGTTTATAACAGCATATAACTGAATCATCAAGAAACCCTAATATGCTAAATTACCAAAAGTACGTAATACTAGGACTTAATAATCAGATACCCTAAATCACCATTCTTACTAATAGTACATTGAGATCCCAATTTCCTGTACAAGTATTAGTGCAACTTTGTCAATGCATGCAGTCCTCATCAAAGATGGTTCCTTACACTGATTGTATTTAATATTTGATCAAATCAAATAAGACACATTAGCATCTGGAATTGTGATGATGCTGGTGATGATGTGAAACACAAGAAACAAAAACTCAGAAATATTTGACAAACAACCAAAAGGGAAACTGCAGTTTATTATGCTAACCAATAACGGCAATAATTCAAAGGAGCTACATGAAAAATAAACTTCATACTTTTTCCAATTCCTTAACTCCTTCAGCATATTCCTGCTTCTGTAGTAATGCTTGCCCTAACATATAATGTGCCTGCATTTTCTCATACATATGACCTTGTTAGACATCATAACCAAAGAAGGGAAGAGTAGATATAAATCAAAGACGTATAAGCCTATGAAAAATCTTTAAACAGGTTGTAAATAATAGGGAAACAAGATATTCAAGAACTACTCTAGAAGTACATATGAAACAAAAGAAATCGTGATAATTATTGGGCTCAGAGTCATACAGATGCACTATGCATTATGCACAAGATAATTTCACACGACACAGAGCAAAGAAATAGATAAATGCAGTTTCGCGATAATTGGCGTATTCAACTAAAAACCAGTAACAACCTTAGTAAAAATATTGTGAAACTACTTCCTAGCCAGATCAAGATATAGCCATTTAATTAAGTGCAAGAAGCTGACAGATGGAGAATGTTATGCTGCTCACTCAACCCGTTGAAGGTCTAGTAAGAGTATAACTCCCCCTTTTTCAACCATGTGATGGCTTTATACTCGTAACCCACACCCTATGAGTGGCTCTCTGTGCTCCATGAGTACCACTCTATGAAGCCCCATGAGTGGCTAAGTTCACCTTCCCCAAACAACAAAACTGTCGATATTAACTTCCATCCGTTTGTGGGGGCAAAAGATCCTACCATAGTCAGGCAGGACTACAGGTTAGATTCACACCCATTCACCTGGATTCTTGAAAGTATTCGGTTGGAAGCTAAAGGAAGGGGCCGTTGAAGCATACCTTCTGCAGAGAAGCATCCCTAGAACCCGATCACGGGAGAGAGAAACCTTATGGCCTCTGGAGTGCACGTCAGCAGAATAATCTAGAAATCATTGCCAAATTAGCATTAAAGGACAAAAAAGTTGGGGCATATCTGGAATGGTAGCTCCACAATTCCAGAAGTCCAGATGCACGTGAGGGCTACGTGTAGCATCACATGTAAAGCAAAATGATCCCCTGTTCTAAGATAGGGGCAATCTATCACATCCTCATCTGGCTCAATCTCTTCCCTCCGTATGGACATCTGTACTATAGCTTCAAGAAAACAAAGCTCAGAAGGGTTTTCGAGCCCTATTTGACTCTCTCCTTCTGACCAGCCTTTTCCTCTCTGTCTCGACCACTCCTCTCAAAGATCCGCCGTGCTTCGGTCTTTGCCGCCAAGTCGACAACAACCTAAGATCTCTAGCTTCAGGAAGAACGCCCTAATCGAAGCTTCTTTCTACAGCTCTGTTCGTGCTAATCACCTTGTAAAATCCTAATGTGTCGGTTGGCATGCTATGTACGTGTACTGGATCCTCAGTCGTCTGTATAACTTTATATAAATTAACTACGACTATGGGAATTTGATCAGCTCTCCTAACTCTTGCAAAATTACTTTTCCTCTGAATATTCAGACGTTTGCTCTGGAAGTACCTCTTGTGCAATAAAATCAGAGCACGATCCCAGATCATACCAAACCCCACTGTTTAAAATATTGCACCCCTGCACATATCAGACAGACGGTTGTTGCATGTGGTCTTATGGAGGCGTGGCACATGATACGTGATTGTGTTGAAGTTAAAACTAAATGGAACCTAATATCCATGGTAGAGTCAAGTACGCCAATCAGATGAACCTAAAAATATAGGCTTCACAAACTGCGCTCAAGGAGCCTTACTAAGTTTGAAGGCACAGCTAGAATTCTGTTCTTGAGAAGACTTAGCACGCGGTTTCCTAACCAAAATCATTTGTAAATGCATTTTTACAGGTAAATCAATTTGCACAGTTAAGATAGAACAAAATGCAAATACTGTGTGCAGATAACAGCCAACACAGAAAACCACCCTGAGATATAATTTTCACGACGTGTACAACAATTTCAAGTCTAACTCATAAACGTAGCAAAACTCGATTGGATTGTGGTGCATAGGTAGTCGCTCATGCACTCCATTTTTAAACATTTGCCCTCCAATTTGCAACTAGAGGGTCCTAAAAGTGCCGCCAAAACACATGGTAAAGTGCATTTATCATTTCCCACAGTTTATTAAACATGATCAAAATTCATAAAACCAAAGCACACCAAACAAAACCAAAAGTGCATGTATAGTTGTAAAACATCACATAACAAGAAATGAATGGTTACAAGGGCACACTATTATTAGTACTGACCTTGACGGAATTGTGATCAAGCTGAATAGCCCTTCGGCAATCCTCCTCGACTTTTGTCCACTCACTGCAAGCCATAACAGCGTACCAAAATCATTACATTGTCAAAATCAAAGAGCACAAAAAGAAAAAAAAGGAAATAACACATTCACTAGATTCACAGTAAAAGGGCGACTTGATCGTACATACTTCCGCCTGAGATGGCATAAAGCCCGATTGGACCAATAAACTGCAACAGTAGGGCACAACGTAATAGCCTGAAAATCCAGTTCGAAATTCAACCGATAACCATCTAAAGAGATTATAATTAAGCTCAAAACGACACTTTGTCGAACAAGTTAACATCATACAGACCAAAACTTTCACAGATAAGACACATGTCTACGCATGTATGAAGATAATCATGAGTAAACTGACTAAAATAGAAGATTGAAAGCATATAAACGAATTCGTATGCGTGTAGACCTCGGTGTATGCATCGATGGCGGCACCGAACCGATCTTTCTTGAAGTAATTGTTGCCGTCTTGCCTCAGCTGTTCCGCCTGTTTGTTCGATTCCGCGGTCGGCGCCATTCTCTCTACAATCAACTGATTCCTACTTATACGGACGGCTATAACCGTATCACCTTCCTTCTCTGATCCCTAAATTCGCGGCGTATTTCTGTGTCTAGAACTCTCTAACAGTTACATTCAAGATGAAACGACGTTGCTCGGGAAAGTTCCCGACTGCGGGGAAAAGGAAAAATGTGAAGTTGTCGCAAGGACGACGAAAGCGCTTAGGTGGTGCTGATCGAATAACAGGTACCGGACCTTGTTGGGTCACAGCGGAATCTGATTGGAGGGTTACTACACGACAGATCATGCTGTACGTATACTATATATATATATATATATATATATATATATATATATATATATATATATATATATATATATATATATATATATATTCAAGACTCTTGCTGACCAATGTAAAACCTGCTTTAGAAAACTTTTGGCTTTAGTGGTCGACAAAGACTAGAGCCATGTTGACCCAGACTTACATTTTTCTTTGTGATTAACTAACTACATTAATTGCATAACTAGATTGCATGTCCAGCACTCGATCCCTAACCATAGTTATAAGTAATCCTGTCCACTAATCATACCTAACACTCGATTCCTGACCATAAATTTTAATAATCTCCCTTCGCATGCAAAAGTAGTCGACATAATTGCTTCGGTAGTAGTTTTTTGGCATAAATATAGTAATATTCTTGAGATTAGGGTGAAATTATAATTGAGGACTCTAACTTTTAAAATGTTATTATAGGCCATGACCACAAACTTTGAAAATATTCCAGTTGTGTCCATCCGTCATTAATCTGCTAAAAAAATGTATTTTTATGTAATATCATCAATACGTATTTTTAAAATAACAATATCGCCCTTATAAAGTCTACATATTTATACTGTATAAAATATTAATACCCTAATTTTTAGATTAGGATTTGATTCTCTCCCTCTCTTCTATTTGTCTCTTCTGCTTCCCATGCCCCCTCTTCTTAAACCTTAATTTCCAAATTAGGGTTGACTATCTTTCACTCTCTCTTCTGCCTCCTTCGCCCCCTATCTTCCTCATCTTTCAAAATTAGGTTTGATGCCAGTTACAGAAGGATGTCGACAATGCTTAGTCTCTGGTGTTGGAAACGGAGTTGGTGTGGGTTGATGTCGGTTATAGGAGGATGGAGTTCGTGGTGGGTTTCTTTGTTGGCAATGGTGATGGGTGTTTGATGTCGTGGTTGGTGCATGACACGATAGTGGGGGATGGTGGTGATGGGCAGTTAACAAGGTTTTTGGATGCTGACGTGGTAATCGATAAAAGAGGCTGGACGTGGGTGGTGGGGGATGATGGTGATGGTGATGGGGGGTTGACGAGGCTATTGGGTTTCTGTGTCTGTGGTGGTGGGTAATTGACGTGATGGTGGGTGGATCTTGGTAATTGATGGTCTATGCGGTGGTGGGTGAATGACACAGTAGTGGGGGATGGTGGTGATGAGCAGTTGACGAGGCTGTTGGATTCTGACGTGGTGGTGGCGGCTAGTGGAGGTTGGGGGTGGTGAGGGATGATGATAATGGGTGGTTAACGAGGCTGGTGGAGGCTGAAGTGTAGTGGCTAATGGTGGCCATAGCGATTACGGTTGGGCATGTTGATGCCCGTGCTGGTGGTACTGAGGTGGTGAGTTTGAAGAGAAAGAAGAAGAGAGATGAAGGAATGGATTTGAAAAAAAAAATAACCTTCTAACTTAAGGGCTAAAAAGTCATTTTCTCAAAAACGTTAGGTATTTTAAGATTTTATTTGGTCAACAGACATCAGTGATATTTGTACAAACTAATAGAGATGCACGTGTAATTTCACCCTAATCTCAGGGACACCATTGTAATTATCCCTAGTTTTTTACTTCCATAAACTATCTTACAAAATCCAATGAGGTGCAAACATGACATATCTTGTATAGAATAGGTCTAGTTGTAGCACTTATCTTCCCATCTCCCGTCATGAGCGTAGTCTAATCAAGCAAACATTTTGAGTTATAAGTAACTAAATGCACGATGTTTAAGATCTTATGGGCATTAATTGGGCAGTATAAGACTCCAGAGAGTACACAACTGAGCCAAGTCAGACTTTAATTGGCTTCATAACACAAATTCCCACTCCAGCTCTCAAAAGATCTTGCTGGAACTTGCATCCAACAGTAATAAAAATCATCTGATTTCCAAGGCAATGGCATTGAGCTGAGTTTAGTTTTACATTCATAACTTTGGATTTGGGAGGGGATACCAAGGCCTGTGATTTTTCTATTATGGCTGTTGAAAAAACAATTAATGCGCTTTCACGTAATACATAGTGGGTTTGAAAACATACCGTATAAAGTTTTCAAAAATTTCGACGATGGATCCTTGTTGTTACAAGCATCCAACACGCTTGATCTTTTTCGCAGGTACAAAAACGGCTACTAAAATCGAGTTCTTCATCCACGAACTAAATTCTAGAGCTTGGTGATTGCTCTAGACAGAGTACTATAGAGAGAGGGATTGTCTAGTGATTTATTGTCTGTGACATATGATTTCTTGAGATATCTCTAACGTTTATATAGGGAAAGTATTTAGAGACAGACTTTATCTCAAACACCTATGAGATAAATATTGTATTTATCTCAAAAACTTAGGAGATAAATATCCTCTAAATTATACCTACGTCCTTGAGGTTAGGGGTAATTACAGTTAAAGACACTAAGTTTTAAAATGTAACATATCGTGACCAAACACTTTTAAAATGTATCACCCGTGTCCATCCGTCAAGGTTCCGTCCAAAAAGTGTACTTTTTTAATGATGTCAGCAATACATATTTTTAAAATTATAAAACTACCCTTGTACTGTATTTATTGAGTAATTTTTAAAGTTTTTAAATTAATACTTTAAACCTTGATTTGAAGATTATGGGTTTTAAATAGGGAAAAGTGCATAAAACCACCCTCGTGGTTTGGGTCAGTTGCAAAAAGATCCCTGCAGTTTCAAAAGTTGCAAGAAGACACCTGAGGTTTAAAATGTGTTGCATCCGTCAAAACAATTGTTCAAACTAAAGGCAACAGTGCATTTGGTAGAGATTAATTCAACGAAATGACAAAGTTGCCCTTTATTTCTTCTTCTCTTCCCAAACCCTAATTTTCTTTCCTACTTTAATCACCTAAACCCTAACCACTGCCACCTCCTGCTGCCATCAGCCCTTCAAGCCAAAACCCTAACCGTTCTCACCAAGCCCCATCCACCACCACCCCTCATTTCTGCCACCACCCAACCTTGTGCGTCTATGCTGCCGCAGCCCCGTCACCGTGCACCGTCGATGTAAGCCCTTCATAATCCCTCTGCCACCATCCCGCTTACCAACCACAACCGGAGCCACCATCAGCCTCACCCAATCCCGCTGCCGCCATCATCGCCCAAACTTATCGCACAAGCTAAGATTAATTTCGGTGCAGCCGCCAAAAATTCGAACCCTTATCACACAAAGTAAGATCTAGGTTTTCAAATTGCAATGTGCAATTGAAACCCTAGATCTGACTTTGTGCAATTCAGGGTAAATCAGATCTGGGTTTAGATCTAGGGTTTCACAAACTTTGATGTTGCTGATTTGCCCAAACTTAGATCTAGGGTTTTAATCGCACCTTGCGATTGAAACCCTATATCTAAGTATGTGCGATTAGGGGTGGGGTGATGAGGGCAGTGGCGGCGACGGGTTTCGATTAGGCAGAGTTGTGGTGGTGATGAAAGAGAACTGCTTCGGCTTGTGGACACGACAGACATGGTTGGGTGATGGTGGTTGGGGCGGCGTGGCTGTGAGAGAGAGGGCTTGGGCTTGTGTCCATGAATGGCAGGCTGGAGTAGCGACGGTGTGGCTGGGGTGGTCTCTGCTGAAGACTTTTGTTGGCAGGAGTATTTTGGACAATATTTTCATTTCGTTACGAAAACCGTTGGCTGCAACACTTTTGTAACCACAGGTATCTTCTTACAACTTTTGAAACTGCAGGGGTCTTTTTGCAACTGACCCAAACCACGAGGATGGTTTATGCACTTTTCCCTTTTAAATAAGGGTTTCAAAATCCTAACTTGGAAATTAGGGTTACTCTTCAATCTAAGGCATCCATGTCCCCACGCCGCCGGTGCGTCCTTGTCCCTATCCCGTCGGCGACTCTCTCCCACCACCCCGACGCCCCTCCATTCCTCCCAACCCCGCTGCCCACCCCCTACCTTCCCCTAACCCCACTGCCTACCCTTTCTTTCCCCCAGCTTGCCCTCTCTCCCTCTCATCTGGCGCCACTATAGCCACGGCCGCACAACGAGCCAACGGGCCCACCGCAGCACAACGAGCCCACCAGATCTCGGTGGACTTAGAATCTAAGGTTTGCTTCGCGGAATACAAGGATATTCTAGTCAAGTTATTGAGATTAGCGAGTTATGAATTCAATTCTAGCGTGGTCGAGGTAGGATTATCGTGCTTGGTAAGCATTTCAATGGCGAAAAAGACCTGAATCAGATTAGACAGTCTCGGAGCTATGAAAGTTTTTGGCAAAAAATGGCGTCAGGTGGGTGCATCGTTGCGGCTATGGGGAAGGGGGAAGGTGGGGGCGATGAGGAAAGGGAAGGGGGAGGGTGCGGCAACAGGAAGGCACACCAAACGACGGAGAAGGGGGAGGGTGGGGACGACGGGGAAGGGGAAGAGGGAGGGGGAGGTGACAGGGAGGCACACCGGATGGTGAAGGGGTGTTGTGGGAAGTTTTGAGACAGAAATGAGGTTGGGGTAGGGGCGGGGGCAAGGGGGAGTAATGACATTAATGGTATTAAAAATAAGATGAAGAGTAATGGAATTAATGGAAGAAGATGAAGTAATAGCATTGGAAAAGAAATAAGATTTCAACTCAAGGGCAACAAAGTCTTTTCATTAAAACCGTTAGGAATTTTAAGATTCCGTTTGGTCAACGGACATATGTGTAATTTGTCCAAACTATTGTCCTTGCCTGTAATTATCCCCTAATCTCAGGAACATATATGTAATTAGCCATAACTAAAATTATCCAGACTAACAAATACACATTATCTGTTAGTGGACAGATAATGGGACCACTGACATAATTTATTAACAGCTCTCACTCGCTCACACACAGGGCAAATAAATCGTGCAGTCCCTCCTTATATCTTGTCCACTTATCTCCTCATACAGGAAATAAAACATGTGGCCTACGAGAAAGGATATCCAGTTGAGGAGTATTGTATTAAGTTATCACCAAACTAACACAATATGTCATTCCAAAAAATCTCGTATGTACCTCAGATAGTTCAACTACACCAGATTAAACACTCTAAAATCCCTCATGATGAGCAATGTTAAACCTCTTATATGTTATGTATTCATGACTCATATCGAAACAAAAATCGACAAAGTCGCCCTAGCTATGAATCACACAACATGGTATAATATTGAACTTTCTTCCCAAAGCCCTCATGTCATTCCAATTAGACCCAACCATTTTCCTAGACATGCCCCACGAGACCGCATCATCCATGATCCAAGGGTACATGCTAAAGTAGCGACATTGAGTATCCTCTTCATGACATAGTCTAAGGTGAAAAGGGTACTGTATAGGATCAAAAATATATCGATCCAAGTGGCTCACACAGTGACGAAGCAGGGTTCATTCATCACTCCCACTGTCGGTCTGCATTTAGCACATGCAGTATGATTTGCATGCTATGGCGTAACCCACAAAGGCGTGTCACATAAATATATAATAAAATACGCCATACGAATCTGGGTCTAGTCACTTTACAAGTGCCTAACCTGAGTTTTTCAGCCCAGTCACTCTTATAGTGCCTGCCTGAAATCTCACATTCGGCTATAAACAGGCTACATAGAGTTGTGGAGATACTCTATGATCGACCTATCTTTTAGGTCCCATCTTAGCTCCAACTAAGGCGACATGTTTGCTTTACAAGCTATATCATCTTATTCGCCCACTTGGCGCCTAAGACAATTATGTCTCATCTTGCTCGCTATCTTAGCGCCAAGGTGAATTACCCGTGTGAGTGGGTCAATTCAAGCCTGGTGACACTCTCAATAAGGATGTATATGTAATCACAAAGATTATCCATTCATTCCAAAATAAACTCAAATCAAGGAACGAAAATATAATAAATAATGTCAAGTACATAAGATGCCATAAACATATCAAACGCTACGTAGTCCCATACTCCTAATGTGAGAAAGGAAAACATCTCTAGCAATAAGCTTGGTCAAAGGATCAGCCACCATTCTGCCAGTAGGTATATGCTTTATGGTCACCTCTCCTTGCGCAACTAAAGTTCTAATGAAGTGATAACGAAGGCCTATGTGTTTGGCCTTCCCATGATATTTGGGGTCATTTACAAAATTTAGGGAAGTTGTATTGTCACAGTGAACAGTGACAGCCTCGTCTGCATGAGCTGTAATCCCTAAAGCCTGTATGAATGACCTCAACCAAATAGCTTCCTGGACTGCTGCTGAACAAGCAACATACTCCGACTCCATCGTGGATAGGGCGATGCAAGTCTATTTCTTGATGCACCAAGAGATAGCTTCACCTCCTAGAATGAATGCATAACCTGAAGTGGATGTGTGCTCTCATCTCTATCACCGCCCTATCAACATCATTGTATCTTCTCAGTCTCAAGTCTCCACCATGATAACACTGGACGAGATCAGCGGTTCCATATAGGTATCGAAGAATCCTCTTCACTGTATTCCAATGAGCGGGTCCAGGATTACTCTGATAACGACTCACCATTTCAATGGCATAGCAGATGTCTGGATGCGTACACAACATAGCATACATCAGACTCCTTACTGCAACTGCGTAAGGCACTTTGGACATCCGATTCTTTCTCATCATTCTTTGGGCATTGGTCCGTGCTAAAGTACACGCCTTGTCCATTAGAGTGTCTATGGGTTTTGAGTTATGCATACGAAATCGTTCAATGACTTTCTTGATGTATGTCTCTTGAGACAAACTGAGAAGTCTCTTTGGACGATCACGTATGATTTTAACCCCGAGCACATAATTAGCTTCTCTCATTTCCTTCATCTCAAAAATTGAAGACAGCCACTGCTTATTGGCGACAATGAAACTCATGTCATCCATATACAAAGAAAGGATCATAATATTTTTTCTTGGATTATTTTACGTAAACGCAATAGTCTTCTTCAATCATTTCAAAACCTATAGAGGTAATGGCATGATGAAACCTAAAATACCACTACCTAGACGATTGTTTGAGACCATATATAGAACGTTTGAGCTAGCAAACCTTGCGCTCATGTCCATTGACTTCAAAACCCTTAAGTTGAGCCATATAGATCTCTTCGTCTAGTTCTCCATTAAGAAAATCAGTCTTAACATCCATATGAAAAGTTCTAAATCTTACTGGATGACAATAGCTAGGATCAGGCGAATTGAAGCAAATCTCACCACTGGAAAGAATGTGTCTTTATAGTCCACACCCCGCTGTTGGGTATAGTCTTTCGCCACAAGAGGTGCTTTATATTTCTCAATTGACCCATCAGCCTTGCACTTGACTTTTAAAAGCCACTTGTTTCCAACAGTCTTGCGCCATAGCGGAAGGCCAACTAACTCCCAAACCTGATTCTTTTCTATTGAGCTCAACTCATCCTTTCATTGCAGTTATCCTCTCATTACTAGCAGGTGAAGATAAGGCTTCTTCCATAGAAGTGGGCTCATCTTCATCAGTTGGAGTGCACATAAGAATTTCTCCTTCAATCTCAAAACAACGGCGCGGAACTCTTCCTTGTGCACCTCTATGCAGTTGAGAATCTTGTTGACCTAATGGTCCCGATGGTGTACTCCCACTGTCTGGTGTGCTCCCACTGTCTGGGATACTCCCACTAGGTTGAAGGTCACTTATACTATCTGCAGCGACAACCGAATGACGAACTAATTACCCACATTCGCTTGGAGATGATAAAGTGGCTTCAACCTCCTCTAACTCATAGAGGTCAAGATTCTTACTTGCATCTCCAATGCTAGGAAAATCACTCTCCATGAAATCGTCATGAGACTCTATTTTCAGTCTTTTCACCATTTGGATGTTCACCATACATCACATAGCCTTTAGAGTTTTTAGAATACCTCAAGAAGATACTCTTTTAAGCTCAGGCCCTAGTTTTCCATACTTATGAGAAGTACCGTAAACATAATTTGCTGAGCCCCATAGGCGCAAGTTATCCAAAGGCTTTTGGCCATTCTAAAGCTCATAAGGGGTAAATTTGACTAGTTGTGAAGGTACTCGATTAAGTATATAGGCTGCAGTCAAAAGAGCATCCCCAAAAAGATATTGGGAGGTTTGTTTGCGCCATCATAGACCTAACCATATCTAACAATATTATATTCTTTTTTTCTGCAATACCATTTTGTTGTGGAGTATTAGGAATAGTAAGTTCCCTGCATATCCCTTTTTCCTCACAAAACTTATTGAAGTGATCGGACAAATATCAGCGTCCCCGGTCAGTGCGACGAGTTTTTAAACTCTTCTCTTTCTGATTCTCAACCTCTGCTACAAAGCGTTTGAAACAATCCAAAGCTTCATAATGGTGAGATATCAAAAACACATAACCAATCGCATATAATCGTCTATCATTGTAAGGAAATAAGAAGCGACATGACGTGCATAAGTTCATATATGTCAGAGTGAACTAGCTCAAGTGGCTGAGTTGCTTTTACAGCCTTTCCAAAAGACTTCCTACATGCTTTACCAGCCAAACAAGCCTCACATGTTTGTAGATTGACTCTTACAAGTGGGCCAAAAATGTCTTTTCTAGCCAAACGAGTCATTCTATCTTGGCCTATGTGGCCCAGTCTTGCATGCCAGGTGGTAGAATTATTCACCACATAAGAATAAGAGGACTGAGAATCAATTAAATTCAATTTAAAAAGACTATCCATGCGAAAAACATGTCCGAACAAAACATTATCCAAAAAGATGTTTAACTTGTTACCCCTAAAAATAAAGAAAAAAAATATTGCCTAATAAAGCAGTAACTGAAAGTAGATTAAGCCGAACAGTTGGTGCATATCGCACATCCTCAATAAGCAATATGTGCCCAGTGTGTAACTTGAGCTGGTAAGAACCAACCTCTAGCACCTCTTCAGAGCTATTATTTCCCATAAAGATATGTTTTGCTTCCCACTGGAATCCGGTGATAATCTACGAACCCCTTTCGATCGCGTGCTACATGTGTTTGTTGCACCTGGATCCACAAATCACACAGGTTGGGAATGAGTAACTATCACATGTGAAGAAATACGTAGCTGAAAGAGAGATTCAAAAGATACCCTCTTCGACTCAATACAATCACGAGCGAAGTGTCCTTGCTGTTGACAGTTGAAGCATTTGACTTTAGACAAATCATTTTTCCTACCATGTTTTCCTCTCTAGCGTTTCTTTATTTTCCATTCCTTTGGCACATAAGTACTAGCCTCACCTTTCTTGCCTTTATTATTTGTCTTTTGTGCTTGCCATTTGCATTGCACGATCCCCTTAGACGACATAAGTAAGGGTCTTGTCAGCATCTCAAGTCTCAGCCTCAAGGATGATATGCTGTGAAACATTAGAAAAGTTCTTGATGTTTTCACTGTGGGTCAATTTATGTTTCATATTGGCCCATGAGGTAAGAAGGGACCTTATGACAGCTCTGACTTGCTGCTCATCTGTGAACGCATGGCCAACATCCCTCAGCTTACAAATCATTAGACCTGGCAAAAATCTACCCGTACCTCCAAGTCGAACTGTACCCGGTCAAAAATCCCAGGGTACGGGTACTTATATTTACTACATGCGAGAATTAGACTCGTACCTAAACTGACCCGTAATTTTCGGGTCGGTTCTCGGGTTACCCTTTTTTTAAGTATATATAAGGAAAAAATTTTGTGCCCTAACTTTTTTTTCAACAGATTTACCGGTGATAGATCGTGAACTCGCCAGCCCATCTCACACAAGATGGCGAGATGCCATATCCAGTATCCACGACCAGCGCCATAACAGAGTCGAGACTCGAGACCGCCGTAGCAGCACACCAGCAGTAGCACCTCTCATCTCTTTACTCTGTAAACCCTACTCACGGCCTCACTCTTCAGTCTTCAGCTCTGTCAGCCTTCACCAGTCCACCACCGATGTTCACACCGTATGACACAGAACTCCAAGTAGAAGGTTAGTCAATCTCCCAAATGTTGTATCATTTACATCTGTGATCTGTGCATATTGCATACCTTTATTAAGTTCATTTATACATATATACATGCATATCTATATATGAACCACATTTGATTTGATAATTTATTGGTTCATTAGGCAGTTAGGCTATAGTATGTAGATTTCGTAAGGAAAAGCCTTACTCATTTTGAAGAAATTCTTGATCAACTATAGCAATCATCTTGGTTAATTAAGTCCCACCTCAGTGCTTAAGTTATGATTATTTCTATTTTCAAAATTTCTATGGAGCATACTAGTCAGCTCAATCTTCTTTCTGATTTATGAAAAATTTTAGTACATGTTCATGTCAAGTGTCAAAATTATTGTAGGAATGTGAATATTGTTTTGGTATTTTACAAAGTCCTGGTTTGGTTTTAAGTTATGTCTTGGTTGCAATGAAGTTTGATTCAAGTATATTGCTGAATTTGTTGTTGGACTAATGAAGTAAAAATCTGAAATTATGTATTGTGGTTGTGTTGGTCCTGCTGGATTTGGATTTGGGCAGTAAATCAGTCCATCATTAAGTATTGTTGACTTGCTGTTCTCGCTTTTTTTCTTATTTATTTTTTTGAGCTATTATAGAATCTATGGAATCTGTAAACAAGAATCCACCCTTTGAGAATGTTGAGGTTGTTGATGTTGAAGATAAATTTCCTTAAGTTTTACCAACCTTGATAAAATTGCTAATGACATTGACATTAGTGTTGATGAAAAGTCTACTAGAGGTGAAATTTGGAAAATTTTTGATATAGTGAAAGAGAATAATAAACATAGGGCCGAGTGTAGGTGGTGTAAAGTCTCAAGTTTTGCAATGAGGACAACCCCTGATGGGAAGCCATACAAGGGTACACATGGGACTTCAAATATGCATAAACATCTTAAGGTTTGTAGTGTGTACGAGAAAGAATTTATGGACATAAAACAGATGCATTTAGATCATTCTGTGAAATTGAGGTCTAGAAAGATTTCTCAAGATGTTTATCGTGAAAAAATGGGTATTGCAATGATGAAGAATAACTATCCTTTCTTGGTTTCTAAACATGAGGGTCTTAGGGACGTTCACAGTTATTTGAATCCGGATGTCAAGCAATATACTCGTAATACTGCAAAAGCCAGTTATTTAAAAATCTCGTTGAGTCAGAAAAACATCCTTAAGCTTGCTTTGGGTAGAACTAGAGGTAAGCTATGTCTTACGGCATATGTGTGGACTTCTATTAGATATGAAGGGTATTTTTGCTTGACTGCACACTTTGTTGATGAAAATTAGAAATTGCATAGTAGGATTCTTAATTTTTACCATTTTACTCTGCCATATAACGGTAAATTCTTGTGTGACAAAGCATATGATTTTTTGAAGGATTGGGAATTGAGAAAAAATTGTTTTCGATCACTTTAGATAATGCCACTAGTTGTGATAACATGCAAGAGCATTTGAAGAATATATTGCTAGTCAACAAATTCTTGGTGAGTAATGGGGATTATTTTCATATATGATGTTCGGCTCATATCTTAAACCTCATTGTTCAAGACGGGTTGAAAGTTGGTAATGAGGCTATTTACATGATTAGTGAGAGCATTAAGTATGTGAAAGGATCCGAGGGTAGGATGATAAAGTTTGCCCAATGTTTGTGAGCAATTGGTGTGGCAACTTCGATGGGTTTGCACATGGATGTTCCTACTCGTTGGAACTCTACTTTCTTTATGCTGGTGTAGGCTTAAATTTTGGTCAGCGTTTGTGAAGCATTGTCCTACTAATGAAGAATGGGATGGGGAGGCTAAAATTGCAAAGTTTTTGGCCCCATTTACTATGATGACCAATCTTGTGTCCAGGACTGAGTACGTACCTTCAAATCTGTATTTTAGTTTGGTGTGGACAATTCAGTTGCGTATAATGGAAGAGATGGAAAGTGAGGATCTAGTTTTGAGAAAAATGGCGATGAAAATGTACCCTAAGTTTTTAAAGTATTGGGAGTCTTATAGTACTATCCTAGTTATAGCAACAGTGCTTGATCCTCGCTACAAGTTGGGATATGTGGAATATTGCTATGAAAACATTGAAGTAGGTAGAGGGGAAGATAAGGCAAAAGAACTCAAAAAGAAGATCGAGAAGCTCTATGAAGAATATGTGGTTCAAAATTCCGTTACTCGAAAAGATAAAGCTTCAGTTGGTACAAGTGTCATTTGCGTGGAAGAAGATAAGGCCGAAGTAAGTTATTTCCTTTTTTACGTTTACGTTCCTTGTTTATATTTTTTGTTTAATACATTTCTCATTCGAAAAATGTAGGAGTACTTTCAAAAGCGACGACTTGAGGCCAAGAGGAAGTAGGGTTTGGATCTTTATTTGGAGGAGCCGGCATATGATCGCGTGGAATATGCATATTTGGATGTGTTGGAGTATTGGAAAGGCAATCGGTCTAGGTATAATATTATTTCTAATATGGCACGGACATTATGAGCATTCCAATAACCATTGTTGCATCGAATCGGCTTTTAGTATTGGAGAAAAAGTTCTTTCAAAAGTTTGGAGTTCACTTACTCCGGATAATGCCCAAGCTTTGGTTTGCGGACGTTATTGGTTGTATGGTTATGCAATTCAAAGTAAGATATTATTTTTAAAGCATTAGAATATGAAGTTTATTTATATGTTTTGGAAATTAGTTTAATCATATTTGCTTAAATGTAAGTGATGAGCCGGAGGGTAGTGACCTTGTCGTATCTTTGCCTATCAATGCGAACATGGATGGTTTGTTGGATGCAAGAAGCTTAACGAAGATTTGAAGACTTGAAGTTTTAGTTGATGATGATGGAATTGAAGACTTTAATTTTAATGAATTTATGCATGTAATGATGTAATTGTAGTTTAATCTAATTTGGATTGTGGGCTGGGATTGGGAAATGAGGTTAGATGCTTGAATTTGTTCTTATGATATTTAACGATTAGCATGCTAGTAAGTAGTAACTAGTAAGTATTTAGTAGTAAGTAACTAAGTAGGAGATTATGAGTTTTAATGTTTTATGTGTCATACTTTTAGTTTTTGGTAAACTGAAAATTGAAAATTATTTTTACAACAACAGTCAAGGACATGAAATGTATTGGTAAAATAAGCAAAAGAAACAAAAAGAAAAAAAAAAGTAAGTAGTACCTCTGTGACTGAGTTAGTAACAAGTAAAAAGAATGTTAAAAAAAATATTGTGTACCCACGGGTAATACCCTTGTACGGTTCCTGAAAAACCCTACCCAAAAAACCTGGGTATAAATTATCCGACCCGTTTTTACCCGGATCCGACCGAGTCTTACCCGTACCCTGCGGGTATACCCGTTTGCCAGGTCTACAAATCATATTGGACATCACCCTTAGATGTTCACTCACGGTATGCTTAGAATTTTTTGTGTACTCTTCAAATTTGGTCACAAGGCTACGAAGCCGTATAGTTGAGGTTCCACCAAAAGAGAACTTGAGCTGATCCCATAGAGCTTCACAAGTTGGAAGTTTATCAAACTGCCCAATAAGATCATGTTGAAAGCTGCTCAACAAGGTGTAGCGCTCACTACGATCTTTCTCATTCCATTTCTGATAAGCAAGTGGTCTCTTAGGGGTTGCCCTTTAGTGGGCGCGACCATCTCTTTGATCAAGTGCTCATCGAGCTCTTGTTCGTTCAACATGTATTTCATCTTTTTGTGTCAAACGTCATAACCGTTAAGTTTCTCACCCTTAACGAGATCAGTATGACATTCTTGGTGGTCATTCTATTAAGTACATTAGTTTGTGCAAGGGAAAGACATTATTTATACATCCTTTTATTTTAAAAAATTCAAATGAAAAATATTATCCTTCCTCACATCATGAAATTGAAAATTTGCTAAGCTCGTAATTATCTCCCATGTATGTGAGTTGGAAAAAAAAATTTCAAGTAATTTTTCGCAATAAATTTCATCATCATATAAGACATAATGTAATAAACCATCCACATGATATTGTATCCGGAGACGACGAAGTGAAGCTTGGCTTGGCGCATGACTTGTGCGTGTCGCGCGTGGCACGTGTTTGCAACTCGGCTTGAGCGCGGGGGCGCGTGGGTCTACTGTTCATCTTCTTCCTTTAAACCCTAATTTTTCAGCGGCCGCCATGGCGTGATGCCAACTTTCGAAGGCCACATCTCTCTCGTTTTTTAGCCAAATAATGCGTGCCATATATCGTTAGAAAGCTTATGTGACATGGATTAATTATATATCAACCGATCATAATAAAAATTGAATATCATAAACTCAAAAAAATTACAGTTTTCTTGAAACATATAATCGTGATTTTCTCACAAACTATGCATCCAATAATCACGAAATTTTATGAAGTTCATCTTTAACCATAAAAGAACACAACAATATACTTTTTTTTTTCAGAAAAACATGCTCAAAAAATTTTGAAGTTTTTATAATGGGTCTCATACATGTATTCGAAAAAAATCGCAACATGCACATAATTTATTCTAGCATATTAAAGGTGAATCAACAAGTAATCACGCTCTGATACTAATGTTGAAAAAATAATTAATGCGCTACCACGTAATACATATTGGGTTCTGAAACATACAGTATGAAGTCTCCAAAAATTTCGACGATGGATCTTTATTATTACAAGCCTCCAACACGCATGATCTTTTTCGCAGGTACAAAAACGGCTACTAAAGTTGAGTTCTTCATCCACGAATCAAATCCTAGAGCTTAGTGATTGCTCTAGAAAGAGTGCTATAGAGAGAGGGATTGTCTAGTGACTTATTGTCTGCAACTTATGATTTCTTGAGATATCTCTAGCCTTTATATATAGATAGTATTTAGAGACAGATTTTACCTCAAATACCTACTAGATAAATATTGTATTTATCTCAAACTAACAAATACACATTATATGTTAGTGAACGGATAATGGGTCCACTGACCCAATTTATTAACAGTGGCTATAGGGCTAAAGGTCCAATTTTTAAAGGTGAGTTCATTCCTGTTAAGCCATATATGCTGAAGGGTATCAAAAACGATTTTAATTTTTGAATAAGTTCTGGGAGCACTACCCGTCATGATCCGAGCTATAATCCATTGAAATAATTAGATTTCTAGTTCCTCTAAGTGGAGTCCGATGTCCAGTCTAAACCGATCAGGTCTTAGAAGTTCGCAATGGAGTAATAGATTTTCAGTTGTTTTTGGCTGGTTTATTGCAATTGTGCAAAGATCATAAGTGACAATATAGAGTCTTTGAAGTTTAGATTGAGAGAGAGAAAGTTGATGATAGTTTGCTAAAGAAAAAGTTGGATTCTGTGTGGCAACTTAGGTCCCTGAGTTTGTTCCAATCCTTTGATTGGACAACATCTCCAGACATGGGCGGATCCAGAAAATCTAATCAAGGGGGGCCAAAAAGGCTTAAATTTTTTTGATCATATTATAGTTAGCGTCACTCCTTGAATACGTTAAATGCATAATAAATTATTCAATTGACTGTATTATTAATGTGATTATATGAGTAAAATAGTGCATGTATTACTTCACATTTTACAATAATCTAAACTAAAAAAAAAAGAACTAACCTTGATCATTCAAATTCTTTCGTAATCCGAAAATTTAAAATTTGAAAGAATGAAGATGGAGCAAAAGAATGAGAAAGAAAAAGATTATAACGGCCGATGGCACAAAGAGTTAGAAATACAATAAAACGAAACCTTAATTAATTATTTTACAATATAATGGTATTTTTGTAAATATGTTAAATATGAATATCATTTGTATAAAATTAAAAAAAAATCCCAAAAATTGGGGGGAAGGGGGGGTGCCGTGGCCCCCTCCCGTCAGGTGGGAGTTCCGCCCCTGTCTCCAGAGTTAAAATTTGGGTCGGCTTCTTGGATTTTGTTGGCCTGGATTTTACTTAGGAGGTTATATGCTGAAGAAACTGTGAATCATCGGTTTGAAATGAGTTTGTCTATGTATTATTTTTCTAAAATATAAATGGCAGTTATTAATGAGACGATTTTACTGCGAGGTATTTACTGTAGGAGAAGGATATTCCACTATGAGTTGAGCATGACATCCTAAAGGTTTTGAAAAGGGAAGGGGGGGGGGGGGGGGGGCATCTGTTTTTGTGTTCATTCTAGACCTCTAATGGAACCTCTAGAAGCCAGTAATCCTCCCACACGGATATGGTGCTACCATTCCCGACTCACCATCTTAATCCGGCTTCAATAGTTGCCCTGCCCTGGAATACTCCTCGCCACACCCAAGAGAAATTACCTTTTCTTGAGGATTCAAAAAAGGAGCCCCGGCAGCTTGCTTATAAAGAGACTGCTAATGAAGGATCCTTTATCAACAAGGAGTCTCCAAAGAGGCCCTTGCTCGCGAGGCCAAGTTCGAAAGACGTGAGCGCTTGAACCCCATTCTTCCTTGGATTTGGATCCACATAATGCGAACCAAGTTTACTCAGTGAGCAACACTAATGTCTCCGCATCCCCATCCAACCCCCCACCCACACACCCACCCCCACACCCGCGGGACATTGTAAGCATGTCAACATACTGGTAGTACAATTTTCAAATGGACCATGCCATGTTATTTTTTTCCACGCCTTGTTCGTAACTAGAAGGCTTATGTTTTCTAACTCGAATTTTTTAAAGACAAAACGATGATATCAATTTGTTAAATAGACGATCCTTTTCAAATTTTAGAAGGGAGAAATATAGGAGGTCCCTAATGCTAACATTAGTCAATGCCTAGATTAGTGTGTTCGCTTGCAAATTTCTGGATAACGTGGATTATCTTGTGTTTTGAATTGTATCTGCCCTCTCAAGGCAGCAAATCCATTAATTTACGGTGTAACCCCAACATATACATGAAAAGATATCCAAAAAATTGCAGAGTAACATAATGCACCAGATCCAAAAATCTTTCAAGAGAAAACTTTCATGATAGTCTAAGCAAGACGCAACAGGCACTGGCATCGCAAGCCTTAATGGGACTATAAATAATTCTCACAGTAGTTACATCTCAACTCTGAAATTTCTATGTAATGACCAAAAAGAATGAGAGGTATGTTTAATCATCTTCAACTGGTGATACGTACACATAAAGTACAACTGGGGCGCATGATCCTTCTAGTTCTCGACGTGACTGGATGCTTGACCCTTGCTATCTATGGACTTGTCAGAATATGACAGTTGTTCACGAACACAATCTGCAAGACCCGAGGCTTCCTGATCCAATCTTAGGGGACGTCTTTGCAAACTCTGCAGAAGTTTTTACTTTAATATCTACCGGAAATCGTTATGTCCAGTTAGCATGCAAACATAAAATATAGTGGTACCTCGGAAGTCCATAAGCAGTCACGTGCCTTACGAGGAATTATATGTATGTGTGTCTGAGCGTGCCATGATAAAAGATAAATCATAAAATAAGTCAATTGGAGAAAATAATCAAAAGGGTGCGGGTGCAGCGGGGGGTTACAGCGGATGACCAACTGCATCCAAGTAAAAACCTCAACTTTCATGCGAACTTACATGAAATATAACTTGTCCGGCAGCTGTGCCACTGTTAACCAACAAGTTGAATGAATCTGCACAATTCCAACCTTCAGAATATCAGATGTATCAATAGTAGGATTAAACTATAGCTGGGACGTTTTCAAAAATGAAACTTAAACATGAGTCTCAATATGACATCATACCATTTTCTTTGAGCGTAAAAGGACTAATCTGAGTGAGCAGGAACCACTTTGATTATGAGCCAACACAAAATTTGAAGCATAGCTTCATATGTTACTGCAGCGTATATGTCCAACTAGCTATGGAGCATAACAACTTTGCTGACAGCATTGGCACGAGCTTTGATTAACATATCACGTGTCAAAACATTGTTCCAACTCCCCAACTCCCAATTACTAAGAACCAATAGGAATCACATCTTTCTTTATCGTCTCCGTTCATATTAACTTTAGTCACTCTGACCATGTTACTAATATTTGTTGTGCGGATTAAGATGCCTTGATTATGTGTCTAAGCTGTCTCTAACCTTACTTCCTCTCAACCATGTCTCAACTTCATAACTAGTCGTGGATACACCATGACTGACTAAACAGATGTCATCCCATGAGCAAGATCATATCTTATTTCTCCTTCACTATGGACAATCTGACTCTATATTGCTCGTCGGTATCTTTAACCTTTGATATTCACTACTACTCCATTCATATTCCCTCATGTACTAAAGGCCGTTCCTTTATTCTGAACCTTTTGATTCCAAAGCTTATATCTACTTCCCACTTAGCATCAATTGAGATCTATAGAGAATCCATTGATCACCTAAACGAACAGATTCAGCATTACTCTAGATCTATGAGACCATATATATACGTATATAGTTTCTTCACAAGTAGAAAGATATCATACAAAGATCCAGCACACAAATTTCTATTTTGAACTTGAACACGAGCTCAGTACATTAATATTCTACCGAGTGTGTATACCTATATGCATCGGTATCACACTTGCATTTACGTGGGATTCACAAATTCCACTTGTATACTGGAAGGGATTTTTAGTTACCTGATTGACTGTCATCATTCAAGGGACTCTTGATTATATGCTGGACAAAAGACAAATATATTGCATTCAACTGAATCCCATGTATTATGAGAAGACAAAATAATCTAGGATCCGGGGCAATTAACTTGGTCGAGGCTTTACACAAAATGCATACGAAATAAACTTTTAGAAAAATTAAACCTGTACCCATTTTTGTTAGTACCCATTGAAGGCCAACTTCAGCTATCGAGTTTACCAGCAAAAGGGACTAATAACACTGGACCAAACCTGTCTTTAAGGTAAATAATCAACCCAATCAGGCCAACTCTTTAAGAGACTAGCAACCCCTAACCAATAATATCCCACTTATATTAACATTTTATACTCTCTTGGTCGCAAAGAATTCTTAGCCACTCCTCCAACAAACCCCAAATGAAAAGAAGAAGCATGGGGTAAAGAAAAAAATTCAGGAAAAGGACTTATTTTGATCTTCAACAAAATTGAGGTAGTTTGACTACAAGACCGCTAAAGAAACTTGGATTCATACCACAAGCAGTAGCTTTCATGACCGCATTGCTAATATAAGGCACTTTTGAGCACATGGCAGCTACCACCTGCAACATTAATTTTTTCAATAAAGATTTCAAGGAGTTCGCATAAATCACTGTTACATATCCAAGAAAAAATGGTGCCAGTGACAAATTTAAACCATGTCAAGATCTGTCACTAGTGAAGTTCATGAAATTCCCAAGCAATTGCTTGATTTATCTCATGAGCATTCCTAGTTAACCATTGAAAGCCTTGTTGAACTTGTTAGAGGTACCTCCCTCGCGAAAGAGAGATTTAACAGGGAGGTCGCAAAGAAAAGCTTGATTCGATTTGGAAGAATCAAATCAGTTTGTGATTTCCAGTTACTCAAACGGTTGAGGTTAGTGAGACAAACACCTCTTTACCTGCTGGTTGAACAGACTGATCGTTTACTTCTTGCAGGTAGCCTTTGATGACTCACTTTTGACAGAGTCTACAAGCAATTACATTTACAATGTACTTGGAGTCATAGTAAAAACCGATGAACAGTTTCACTCAAGCAAGTTTTCTTCACCGTACTGTGATGCTAAAAACTGTTGCATACGGAGCAAACTAGTGATGCCAATCTACTGATTCTGTTTAATGGGGAAACCAAACATTTGACAACCACATATATCATAACTTGGAATCCTACGGAAACAAAGTTCCTGCTACAAACATAGCATGAACAGTTTGTTTTCAACTTTATAATCTCTGGACTAGACTCCATCCCACAAAGTGAAGTTTTACAATTAACAAAAGTAATACCAACTCTAAAGAGACCTTAAATTTGCCTCATAAAAAGATCGTTACTTAGTATATCAAGAACTGTACAACAAAGTGATGTATCATCATTTTCGGTGAAAATAACTTACAGATGGAGGAGTTGCTTCCAACGAAGAAAAGTGGCACTTTGGGATAATAAGGGAGTGCCTAAAGTAAGTCATAAAATACAATTAGTACATGAGTTGACATGACAAAATATAAACATCTAAAGGGAAAAAACAGCCCGTGCCCATAAGTTAACATGATAATGATATGGCATCCTAGCAATTCATGGCACCTAGTAAATTTTACTTACCACTATTTAGGAGTTGCATACACAAACATGCTCATGTGTAAAATATTGAAAGGGGTAATTTTACTCATTCACTACTATTTAGGAGAGAGCGTGAGTTTTTGGCTTTATAAGCGCCAAACCATATGAACCATTTACACACAGAGTTTGAATAGAAAGTTAACAGATTAAGCATATGTGGCCTGCGTTGAAAAATTCTACAAACTTTCTTCGAAGATGAGAAATCACACTCAACAAATTTAATAGCACAAGCATTTGGCCCCTTAATACATTGCACTGGCACAATGGATTTCTTTAATTGTTGGATATAATACTAACCGCATATAATTGTGGAACAGGGATTGGTCATAAAGTGCAAATTCAAATGTGCTATTTAATTGATTTACTGTATCAAACGTCTAACACAAACATATTCTTAATTCACGAGTGATATTGCGAAGTAAACCACATGAGCATTTAAGTCTATTTTTGTTTTCAAAAGTTGATGATATCAGCATTCTTTGGTTTCTTGATGCATAAGACAAGGCAAAACCTTGATCGCTTCTATAAAACTTAGAAGAATAAAAACCATGAATTTAAATATAGTTAGGTTTTTTGGTTCTATGAAACAACTTGTAGATACCTTCAAGATATGTCTATTTGACTTCACTACCACATTATTTGAATACCCAAAAATAACCACCACAACCCCAGGGTGGATAAGTGTTGAGCATGTCACATAGCAAAAGATACACCAACTTATACTGCAAAATCAGACGGAATCTTTAGAGTATAATACCTTACCCATGACTTAGTGGAAACGTATCCAGGATGCAGATGCATATATCGTCCTCATACAACTGCATTCGACAAATTCAACAAAGAATAAGAGAACTAAAGGCACATAAATAAAAACAAATTCCTCTCTTCATCTTTTTATCACATTAATAAAGGGGAGAGTCAACATTATTCTTATCATAGAGTCGAGTTTAAAATAGTCCCTAAAAATAAGGAGGTAGAAGTTATTGAAGCCTGGTGTCCAACCCAAAAGCATACTTTAAAGTAGAAGAAGTCAACCAGGTATAAGAACCAATCGCAAACTCCATGTATGGTCAATGTGAGACTTGATACCCGCCCTCATGGGAAGCGTGGAATAAGAGGTGATCCTGTCAAGCCGAGAGAAGCGGCGAGAAAGTGACATAAATGGAGCGCATGGGCCTAACTCTGATTCCATGACTTGGTATCCAACCCAAAAACATGCTCTAGAATAGTAGAAACTCACCAGGTATAAGAACCAATCACAAACCCCATGTGTGGTCGATGTGAGACTTGACAGAAATAGCCAAAAAAAAAAAACTTCTGTTCAACTTGCTGCTCTTCAGTGGGTAGACATTTGTGTGGAATTTCAAGGTTACTTATTAGAGAAGACTAACGTTAGAAGCAGCCACAAGAGGAATACTGATATCATCATTAACGAAGAAAGACGAGAATAGTGGAGAAAAGAAATGAGAAATTTCTCCTGAAACATAAAAATAGAGAAAGCACAACAAATAGGTCCAGAGTTGGTTCTTATGCCTAAAAGCGGGTCAGATTGTGCTTGTATAATTGAAACAGCAATGGTTCCACTTACTCTAGAAAAAGCTCTCATCCTTAATTAACTTAGGTTACAAGTGCATGGAACATAAAATGGTAAACTAAGAGTTGTTCTTGATAACCGGATGACAACACCTATGTTACATATCATAATTCCATTGATTACACCTATGTTCCGTATCATAATTCCATTGCCCGGATGCTATTGCTGCACAATATCATATGGCAACCTTTTAACAAGAAAGTTACACCTTTGTATTTATTATAGCAGTACAAACCAACACATGGTGGTAGAGCCCAAACTGTTCTTCAATTTCCAAAAGATCAACTAAGATTAGATGACCCCCTTGGAGCTACTAATCAAGCTGCTGGAAAATTTCCAATCATAACTTTGTTGTAAATTGCCTGATACGAGTAACTTGGAATAAAGTTGGCCCCTCATAATACTACAGGAAAAGAAATGCAAGTAAAGGAGGTGCTTGAAACAAAAAACTCAAATTTAAAACTCGTTGTGTCACTAAAACTCGCATAACTTAGCTCATCTCAAGCGCCAGTGACCAAACTAACAATAGTATACAAATTTATCGAAAGCTTAAACCACGAAAATGCAGTAGCACCACCATTCATCTACTACACGCCGTGAACATAACCCCTGACACGCCACTAGTTGATAAAATTTCAATCTATGTAATCAACCTTTTCTTTTTTCTTTTTTCTCAATTTCCAATACATAGATTCTTAATTCTATCCATGCAAACCCCTTACACAATGTTAACTTCTGCCTTTAAGGGGATTGAGAAGTGTCAACAATGATTTTTTCTTTTGGTCCAATGGCTTAACTTACATCAACTCCACAGCCATATCCTCGTCTTTTAGAGTGCAAAATATGTGGATCATCCTCACTTGGAACCCTTCAACAAGTTCCACCAAGAAATTTCCCTTTACATGCGGATCATCTCTTTAGGGTATAACACCCCATTAGCTGCATACATTAATTCAAAACGCATCTCCTACAACTTCAATTTGAACACAATTGACGGCATCTCTTCTCCTCCTATTTTTGTCGCGGGGCCGGGGCGGTTCACAAATCTATCGTTGGAAATTACACCCAACTGAGCTAAAACCTTGCGCCAGTAAAGATGAACTCTAAACCCATAAAGCAGAGAGAGAAGAACGTAAAATTCATCAAAGAATTGACAAGTACAATACGAAATTGCAAGTGACAACAGCATCTTAGAATGAAATTCACGGTAAAGACTAACGAAGAAACACAAAGCGAATACCTTCAAAGCCGGTTCCTCGCCGTGAACAATCTTGCAAAAGACGCAATCAGTCACTTGGTTCGCCTCGTGACTAGCGGAATCGGAATGGCAGTGGAAAGTGGAAAAGCGTGTGGTGGAACATTCCGGCGCCGACGTGATTGGGCGGAGATGAGACGCGATGAGGGCGAGGCGACGTCGTGCTTCCATTCAGCGGGAGTCGATGTGCGTCGCCATGGCTGAAAGCTGGGGAATTTGAGGCTGATTGCAGTGCTAAGTGCGAATGGGGGGTTGGTTGGTTGGTTCAGCTTTATCCAAACACGATTCAACGTGTCGGGTGTCAGGAGAAGGAGATCGTTGTTTGTCTAATCTCAAATGGCTCGATCCCCTTTTTCACCCTTTGATTGATTATTATATATTATATAAGATAAGACCATGCACAGCTGCTTACATACTGTATTTTCGGCGCTTGAGTTCGCTTCTAGTTAGACTTCTCTACTGTCCTTGTGTGCGACTATTTACGTGATATAAGGATTTATTGCTGTCAAATATCGCCTCCGTCTGCTCTACTACGAAACAAATTTGTTGTTAATTTTTTTTTTGTTATTATTAAAATTAATAGTCATCAGTAATATTTTTTTTATTAGAGCACGAATGATGTATAACAAACGCTCTAGTAAGTAATCGTTAGATTTACTTTCAAGCATTTTATGTTTTTAGAGCATTTGATAGCTTAACGTGATATCTGAACTCGAGTTCGATTTTTTTTTTTATTGTGTATTCTGTTCCTCTTTGTTGAAGAGTGATTTGAACTCTGTTTATTTGTGTATATTTGCTTTCGTATTTAGTACCTTTTTACTATAGTGCGATTCGCATGCTATTTATTTGTACACTTGGTGATTGTGTACCTTAATTTGTTTATTTTTACGTGCAGTTGGTGGAGGTGAACATTTTGCTTTGTCTCTCCGGTTAAGGGCTTACACGTAAGTGATGTTATTAAGCATAACAACATTGTTGGGTCCGTTTTATAAAATTCTAGGCTTTTAAAGTAATTGGTCACTTCACATAGTATCAGCCCGGGTGAATCCAAGTCGAGCTAACAAATTCAAAAATTAAATCCACAACCCCTAATTCAATTTACCTATGTGTTTAGGCACGATTGAAAGAAATATGCATGTGGAAGAGGGCGTATTTGAGATATGTTTCTCACGTCTATGAAATAACAACTAATATTTAATATATTAACTTTTTTGCCTTTACAAATTAAACTAAGTGACAGTGAATTTAATTCTGAATTGTTTATTGGGCCTATATTGACTTGCTCTAATACCATCAAAATCAAAATCAGTTGGCAACATGTCGAGAGACCCGCTTTATATTGAAGTATTGGTTACTATTTTCCAACGTGAAAATTATATCTCGATGAGATCTTAGCTCTCATCCAATTCACGTCTAGAGCTCGAGTATAATTCCTTTGAAGGTGTCAAAAACTGTCAGTGTTTGCTAAAGTATGGTATACGATGTTGGACTCATTCTCTAACAATTTAAGTTTTAGAGCATGTGGTAACTTAACAGTAATAAAAGTTTGTGAATGTCCCAGTTTAGCCAAAAAATCTGCACGAAATCTCCGTTGATATGTTAAGATCCACATTCCTATCACGACCTTAATTACCTCTCGATGAGGATGTGAATCAGAAACAACTTGTTTAATGAGAACGATCACAGCTGTTGAATCAAGTTCAAGGATGATTCTTTGCATCATTTTTTTTTTTCAGGCTAACCGTAGCTCTAGCTGCCCAAAGCTCAGCCAAGTTTTTAGACGCCAGTCCCGAATCACTATCAATAATTAAAAAAGCTTGAGGTTGCTTCTTCTCTTGATAGTACAAGCCACTCTCAAGTGCACAGAGCCTTGAGATAGTCCATTATGAAGGTTTCTTCTTCTCTTGATCGTATAGAGCCATATCAAATAGTTGAGATGTTGTACCACTATTCATCATAAGCACTAATTTTCTATGACCATTTGAGAGGGTGAGGGTTAGAATTGGGCCAAGTTCTCGGTTAAATAACTGACAGACAGGCCGCAAGCCTGTAACTAGTTGCTGCTGCAATATAAGTAATGTAGCCCAAAGACTGCATTGGCCTAGCAATTCTATGTTGTACACCAAACTGGGCTAGGCTTGACTGCTTGAGGAAGATTTTATTGTTCCTGTCATAGGCATCACTGATAGCCCATATAGGCAGCCTATGGGCTATCAATTATTGTCCGGGGCTTTTGAGGCTAATGCAGAACCAGAATTGGGCTTTAATTTATGAAAGCCCTCAGAAATTATCAGGTTCTATGAAACTTTTTTGGTTGGAATTTATATACTAGCCATATACCCAAATGACTACCCCCATGCGATGTTGAGTGTTTCAGATACGCTCAATGGTTTATACTTCTTTACAATTTATTGAACCACTGTTCACAATACAATGTATATAGCTCTTTGAGCGAATGATTTGTCTGTGGCAAATGCTTTTAAGTTGAATTAGAAAGTGTCTGGAAGAAGAATTTTAAACTATTCTTAAATTCCTATAACTCGAAATTGAAAAGATTAATGCCTAAAAACTTTTGATGACGGGTACTATATAACTAGGGGTGAGCATGTGCCGTAAAACTGCAAACCGAAATGTTGTCTGTTGGTTTGGAAATTTTGAACCAAGCACTATTGACTTGGACAATTCCTTTTAGTCTGTTTCAACGGTCCATCTCTAATCGGGTGGCATAAACTCGAAAAAGAAATTGCCCTTTGCAGATAGTTTATCTAAATAATCTTGATACATTCGATACCCAAATGCTCGTGTTATCATAAAATACAACTATGTTCTAAAAATAAAACAACAATCAAAAGTCAAAATATGCCTTTACGACTGATGTACAAATCATAACGAGTATATCGGTCACTTAACTTTTGTACAAGGGCTCTCTCCTTATTGACATTTCATCGGTATGGTTCGGTTTTAAAAAGTTAATCTGCATATTAAAATCGAATCGATTCGAGCAATATTGTGAAAAATAATTCTCCTACATAAAAAGTTGCAAAGTTGATACGGAAGAAAGTCTAAAGGACTCGGGACCAAGGCCGACACAAACTTGGACAGATGCGAGGCCTTTGGGTTGTCGTATGAGAACGGAGAGCATGTGAACTTATACAGCAACAAATGCCTGGAAATGTAGGAGAAAACTTTTTCCCCATTTGTCACTGACCAACTACTGCTGCGGTCGAATACTTATTTCATCCGTGTCTACAAGCAACCCTTCCCTCACCAGTTACCAACCCACTTTCGCCCTTGCGCCTCCTCAGTCCTCACCAACCTTTGAAATTAAATGGGGTTAAGTTAACCACATCATGTTCGCAATTACTTTTCTCGTTTGATAATCTGATCTTTTTTATCTGACATTTTGTTGAATTTTTTGAATACATTTAGTGTCTTTACTCTGATTTGACTTTAAAAAATGATACATACTTAACGTGCCATTGTTATGTGAATCAAATTCGATGTTGTCTTAAGAATTATTTCGTAGCGGTCATTTTAAACAGTTTAAGACACGTTTATTGAGCATTAAAAAAAATTAAGTGTTAAATTAAGTACTATTTAAATAATTCACAAAAATTCAATAGAAAAATTTAACGGCAAAAAGAGAGTTTCGAATCCTCGTACCAACGGATCATATAACTTTTGCATATATGACTATTTCAAAGAAAAAAAAAAGCACAAAGAGAGCCGTAGAAGTTGGACTCTTGTCTTCCACTTAAGTCACTATATTGTGCTAACTTTATATTGTCATGATATATTCGTTTGTTCTATTCTTGTTTCAATGCCTCTCAGACATGGAAAAATGTCCTTCTAAGTTCTTCTAATAGCCCAGTTTCATTTGTAGAGGAAGCGATTCATAAAGTTGGTTCTAGGTCAATTTTGAGAAAAAGGTTTTGGTGCAAAGCTTGTTAAGCTGACTTTTGCTACAACTTCGTACTTTGTATGACTTGAGCGAAATAGTAAATGTTCACCGAATACTCGAACGATACCTAAAATTGTGTTAAAGTCGAAGGACATCACCTATTGACTGAAGCTGATAGAAATTATAATAACGAATTTCTTGTTAACAATTATAAATTTTTGAATCAGGGTAAATGGTTTAGAGTTATTTTTGTAATACGTGAGATAAGTCCCATGAAAGTTATTTTGTTTAAACTTTACTGGAATTAGGAAATTTCACCAAAAAGAAAAACTTCAAATCGTCATTCATTAACCATAGCATGAGTAAACCACAAGATAAAAATAAGAGGCAGCAATATCCAAAGATAAATCATTTGGTAGCAAAATCGCGATAAAAAAAATTACCCTATCTGGATAAGTGGTTTAGAATTAATAAAGTAGAAAATTACGTGCACAATAATTCACATATGAAATACTAATTCAAATTCAAATTTCAACTTGTTTTACCTTGAATTCACTGTTAATACTATTTTAATGAAGATTGAAGACTATATATATATATATATATATATATTACTCCGTATTTAAATGGTAGCAATACACCAAGTCAATTCCTTTGTACCAAAGCAACCTATTGCTGCCTGGGACTATACATGCTGTATCAAGTAACACTGACAAACAGGGTAGGATTAAATTTATACTAATTCTTAAAAAATGACTTAAGCACACCTATAAGCTCTTTTAGGTAGGACTAAATTAACGCCAATTTCCACAAAATGCATTGATCAAACCTATAAACTCCTCTAGCCACACTAAAAATGTCTATTTAGCAAGGCGCAATGTAAATATGAAAAAGTGGTTAAGCGGCAAATGCAAAATGACCAAGAAGCTTAGTGCTTTAAGCAAAATTAGCTTTCAGCTATGAATAACGTTTGCATGAACGGTACCAAACGTGACAGACTGACAAAGAAGTTTGGCGATTCAATGAAAGACGCTGAAGATCCTTGTAACGAATAAGAATATGTGGATAATTTACTTGGTCAACCCCGATTGCAAAACGACATCACTTAAAGTAAATTAAATCTAATTTTAAGAGTATAAGTAGTTCTTTAAATTAAATTTAAATATAATCAGATATGACAATCTCATTTCTTGCCGCTCTGGAACAACCGGCATCTCAGGCTTTGGGTGGGGGGTCAATCTGTATACACTATCTAGAAGATGACCGGGAAAGGTTGAGAAAATTTGGGCAACACGCCTTAACGAAAACGTCACACACAAATCCTTCTCAAAGTCATATGCGTGCCTCCTTGGACCCTTCTTCACCAAGAAAACGAAACCCCTCCTCCACACACGGCACACGCACTTGTCTTCACGTCCCCCCAGTATATAAACCCGCCCAACAAAAACAAAAAACATCTCTCCCCCCCAACCCCCCCTCTCAACTTGCGCTCTCAGAATTGAATACCCACCTGATCAACTTAGCTGTTGACATTCAGTACCTGCAGCAACCAATCTTATATATCTGGCTTGCCGGCCACCTCCGCCATGAACGTCGACGGAGCCGGCCACCAACACGTCCAGACGTTAGACCTGCGACAGCTGAAAGTCATGTCCGCGCTCGGCCGCGGAGCCAAGGGCGTGGTGTTTCTGGTCCAAACCGAGTCGTCGGGCCACAATTTGTTAGCTTTGAAGGCAATCTTGAAGGCTAGGATCGAGAAGAGTAAGGCTAGTGATCATAACAGCGATGGCAGCGAGTACAGACGAATCTGCTTCGAGCAGGAGGTTTTGCAGTGTTTTCAGCATCCACTTTTCCCGAAACTCCGTGGAATTTTGTCGACGGAGAAGATCGTTGGATATGCTATTGATTACTGTCCTGGACGTGATCTCAACTCGCTCAGAAAGAAGCAAACAGAGAAGATGTTCTCAGATGACATAATCAGGTGGATATACTAGCATCTCTCCATTGAGCTAATTTCCAGTACATCGGTCATAAATACTGCTTATCGCATTACTCTTTTAACGCCGTACTTATCGCCGTTATTCAATTGTTCTTTGATAGGTTTTATGGTGCGGAAATGGTGCTGGCATTGGAGTATCTACACAGTTTAGGGATAGTATACAGAGATTTGAAGCCGGAAAACATCATGATCCAAGAAAATGGACACCTAATGCTCGTCGATTTCGATCTCTCCACGAAGCTCTCTCCAAAAACCCCCGAAATCCGCCTTTACAGGGTAAAACCGGCCGCGAAACCCGAGCCAGTGAAGAGAAAGAGATTCGGTCCGTTCGTTCGGTTTTGCAACTCGGGGATTTCGCCGGAGGAATCGGTGCATCCGGAAGACCTCGAGGTGAACGCGGTGAGTGCCGAGTCTGACTCGGCCTCGAAGTCGAATTCGTTCGTCGGCACGGAGGAGTACGTGGCGCCGGAGATCATACTCGGCAACGGCCACGACTTTTCAGTCGACTGGTGGTGCTTAGGCATCGTCTTGTACGAGATGCTGTACGGAGCAACGCCGTTCAGGGGAGAAAACAGGAAGGAGACCTTTTACCGTGTCTTAACGAAGGAGCCGGAGCTCGTGGGCGAGCCGACGCCGTTGAGGGATTTGATCGGGAAACTGCTGGAAAAAGACCCGATGCAGAGGATCACGGCGGAGGAAATCAAGGGCCACGATTTCTTCCGAGGGGTTGAATGGGATCTGATCATGCAAATTCCGAGGCCGCCGTTTATTCCTGACGGGCCAGCTGTTGAGGATACAAAAGGAAATAACGAAATTGATGTGGAGGCTTTTGTCCAGGACATATTCAAAGTCGGGAATAATGAGAAAGTAGATGCCGATAGAGAGTTGAAAAATAACAAGAATAACGAGGGAGTCCCGAACAATGGGATGTGGGTTGAAGGCCTGAATCACCCCGCACAAACTGAGGATTTTTTTATTTTTTAACTAATTTTATTTGTTTTCTTTCTTCTTCTTTGGTCCTAATAATCTAATCTCTACATGACATTGCTGATGTAAAGCTGGTGCTTTTGTAAATAGTGCCTATATTCGAGTACTATAATGGGATGGAATAATCCTTTTCGCATAGTCACAATAATACCCTTCTTTCCACCTTTTTGGTTCAGATTATTTGCTTTTTTCTAGTTGAAGCAATAATACCTAAAGGGAATAGCCAAAATTATAGCCTTCTTTCTGCTTTTTCGTCCAAATTATTTGCTTTTTTCTAGTTGAACTAATAATGCCTTTGATAGCCCTTTTCTTTGCTGCAGCAGGGGAGGTGGTCATGTCTAGAAATGGTCCCGGTAGGAGCTTCTGGTTGGTACATGGAACCAGGATTTAGATCTCCTACTGTAATCTCCTACTGTAACCATGAGTTACAGCAGGGGTGCTGTGTTCAATTTGTGAGAGAGAGGAAAGAGAGAGAGGGGGAAGAGAGAGAAAGGGATGTAATCACGGCTTACACAGCACCACTCTCTCTTACAAATTGAACACAGCACTCCTGCTGTAATCCATAGTTACAACAGGGAATCCAAATTCATAGAGTCGAGTTGTGTATAGCTACAATAAAATACTTTTAGATGGCCCTCTAAAAATAAGCGATTTGTTCTAAGTCGACAATGTAGGGTACACCACGAAAATCCTTTTTGTCTGAGATGTACTTTTTTTTTTTCCTTCTCCCTTCCAAATTATATGTATGATTTGGTCATGTCCAAAACAAGCCTTACATGGTCTTGTAAAGATAACTAATCCATTCTGAGTTGATGGTGTAAGATAGTCAAAAGTAAGCGGATGATAATTAGAATACTACTTCTCCCGTCTCAAAAAAATTGTTATAATCTTTTAAGGATGTAAGTCATGTATTGCACGTTCTTCATTTATAGAGAGAGAGAGAGAGAGAGTTGGTAAAGTGTTTTTAAATTGAATAAAAAAAATATAAAAAAGTAAACATGGAAAGATTTTTTTTTTTCATTTGGAAAGTGAGCAACTCTTTTTTGTACTGTCCAAAAAGAAAATATGATCAATTTTATTAGAATGAAGAGAGTTGTAATTCACCAAACAATCAACTCCAAGTAAATGAGACCAAAGGGTTGAATTATAACAACAAATAAATTGAACATTTGTTGTAGTAGTTTTGGCTAAGTAGTTGTTAATTTTGACATTTTGATGTATTCAACAGTAGCAAGGAAACCTTTGACCATGCACGTTAGATTCAGCCATTATTGAGACCGCAATCCAAGGAACTTTTCGTTTTCTTAGTTATGCCCGAAAAGCATTGGTTTAGACACAAGAATACACCGTGTATTCCTGTTTTACCTTGTAACGAGATAATATTATCACTAACTAATACTAACATGTACCAACAAATTATCAATGATATGTGACATGACATTAGCAAGTCCAATAAACCTAGTAAAGCTTGGTAAAATCACTTATTTTTTGTTTATGTAGCAACTACTACAACGAGGAGAAGACATTCATCATAATTTCAACCCCATTTTCAAGTATCTCTTATTTCTCTTCTCTCTTTAGGCAAGACTATTTTCACTCCCTAATACGTCATTTTTGTCGTTAAAAGTGTTACGTTGTCCCTAAATTGAGGTTTTAGCAAGAAAAGAAAGTGGATCTCTCATCTCCCTCCCCTCTGCTCTCACTGTCTACATGAGAAAGTAGTTGATATTTTCCCAACCAACCATGCAAGTGACTCCGCTTTTCTTTGCCAAATTGATGGATACTCTTTAAAATAGATAGACCGTGACGAATCCTTTAGCAACAGACTTCAATCAATGCATCACGATCACCAGAAAATGAACCATCAAAAAATTGGACCAGATCTATTATCTCACCGAACAAAAGAAACAACCAGAGTGTAGCTCCAGGAGAAGGGAAGAAGCTATCCCCATCAAAATGAAGACCAAGGCCACCAGCTACTCTCAGTTCAGCACAGCAGAGTACATGCAAGTAGCCAGCCATGCCAACAAATTCAAAGTCTGATAGAGCAAGTTAACTGCTGTCATTAAGTTGCAATTCAAATTGATGTAACCTAAGTCCACCAAGTTTGATTCATCTCCTAATAATAGAACTAGGAAATTTCGTCACCTCGAGCAAACCATAATAAATGCTATCCAAATCACGGCATCCCTTTAATAATAGAACTAGGAAGTGTATTATCAGAGAAATTTGAGGCCATGGGACCAAGAAGAAGTGCAAACAGTCCACACCAGACAACTGTCTTCTTGTAACTGACTCATAAATATGGCAACAACAAGAGACATGCCAACACAACCAGCTGCTATTACCTGTAGAATCACCTCAGAGCATCCACAGCCATACAACCCCATCTCTCTCTCTCTCTCTCTCTCTCTCTCTCTCTCTCTCTCTCACACACACACACACACGCACACACATGGTCCAACAATGGCAAACTACCTCATGCTGCATCTGAGTCATTCAGAAGCTTGTTACACGGAAATCGGATAGGTAGTTAAGTGTCGGATTCGTTTGATTTTACCAGACACGGACACACGACAAAATATCTCCGTTTCTTGTAATTTTTTACTTTTTCGAAGGTAAGATGATCTAATTTACAACTTATCTCATCTCAACGTAACAACAAATTAAAATGAACAGTATAAGATAATGTTGAATACCCATGACATATCCTATGAGATATGTCGAATGCATATTCCATATTCATGATCATAGTCTGAAATTCAGTTTCTAAATAATAAAATGAACCTCATCAAAGAACCATTCCACTATATCCTCTAGTTCGGTTTCCTGAGACGATTTTTATTCCGATAATCTTTTGAGGAACAGCAACTTAAACCTTAACGCATCGGTTGACAGCAGTGATACAATTCTCAACATAAACAGTGAAAATGACTGTTCCCAACCTATTCTGGTCGCACTCAAAAGTCCACTTGGAGTCCCATTGTGCATGACACATCCGCACAAACAACAGTCATTTTTCAACGCTCACAACCGATCAAAGCATGCACGCTCAAGTCACGTGCACTTCTTACTTCTTCTTCATGACTTCGTCACCAAGAAACTCATCCTTGCGCGATGCCTCATGACGTCGCGACCATCGCATGTCGCACGTCACCCGTCGACGCACCATGGCAATTGCCCAAGGAGGTTGGCCTTGGCCTCCCCCTTGGGGTCGGCCTCGGCCTTCCCCTTGGGGTCGGCCTCAGCCTTGGCCTTCCCCTTGGGGTCGGCCTCAGCCTCCCCTTGAGGTTGGCCTTAGCCTTCCCCCAAGGGTTGGCCCATGACTTCCATACTTAGCATTTTCACTTCTCTTCAAGGGACCATGCATCAACCTAGCGACGTCCGTCGTGCATCACCTCACGGACGTTCGTCCATCAACCTCGCGACGTCCATCGTGCATCACCTCACGGTCGTTCGTCCATCAACCTCGCGACGTCCGTCGTGCATTACCTTACGGACGTTCGTCCATCAACCTCGCGACGTCCGTCGTGCATCACCTTACGGACGTTCGTCCATCAACCTCGCGACGTCCGTCGTGCATCACCTCACGGACGTTCGTCCATACCTCGCGACGTCCGTCGTGCATCACCTCACGGACGTTCGTCCATCAACCTCGCGACGTCCGTCGTGCATCACCTTACGGACGTTCGTCCATCAACCTCGCGACGTCCGTCGTGCATCACCTTACGGACGTTCGTACATCAACCTCGCGACGTCCGTCGTGCATCACCTTACGGATGTTCGTCCATCAACCTCGCGACGTCCGTCGTGCATCACCTTACGGACGTTCGTACATCAACCTCGCGACGTCCGTCGTGCATCACCTTACGGACGTTCGTACATCAACCTCGCGACGTCCGTCGTGCATCACCTTACGGACGTTCGTACATCAACCTCGCGACGTCCGTCGTGCATCACCTTACGGATGTTCCTCCATCAACCTCGCGACGTCCGTCGTGCGTCGACCTCGCGACGTCCGCCGTCCACCAACCTCGCGACGTCCGTCGTGCATGAACCTCACGACGTCCGTCGTACGACGACCGCATACCATCATTTCCAACTTTGTCATTACTACATATTGCATTCATCATATTGTTATGACAGGTACACTCAGCTCAAATCCCACCTTCGGGACACCCGACGCGTGCCCGTGCACCGTCTCCGCGACGTTCGTCGCCGCGCCCGTGCGCCGTCTTCATGATACGTGCCCTCGGCACTAAGTATAGGTCCGCGACCTTCGTCGCCACGCCCGTGCGCCATTCTCATCATGCGTGCCCACGGCACCAAGTATTGCTTCGCGACGTTCGTCGCCGCACCACTCTCATGACATGTGCTCCGGCACTAGGGGCTTGCGTTGGCACCCCTATGGACCATGACCCCCGGGTCACTCCAAGACGGGAGCAGGTCTTCGGAGGGCATCGCGCCTAGTCCGCCTGGCAGTTGGGCGTCGGGTCTTCCCCACCACTGCCAGGCCTGTGGGACTCTACAAGGGCTTGGATTGGAGGCTAGATCAAGGGGTTTCTCTGGCCACACCGACGCTGTGGGAGCCAGTCTTTCCAGACAGACAGAGCGACGCTGTGCGAGGCAGGCGGGGTGAATATGCGATTCGACAGTCCGTGGAGCACCGACAGCTGTGGACCCCTCGGCGACGTGTCACTCCCGGGGAGCGCCACGTGTCGCGTGATGACATCATCATCTCAACCTCTATAAATAGAGGTCTTGAGAATTCATTTTGAGGAGGGGGACATTTTCAGAACACTTTCACTTTCTCACTCTAGAATCCTAGAGAGAGAAACATACAGGACCCTGACTTCGGACATAAGCATCAGACTGTGACTGTCGTCGTGTATTCCCTCTGCGCCATCGCCCTCGCAGCACTGCCACCCTCAAGCTCTGTCTGGGAAGCCCTTGGTCTCTGCCCTTGCTCCACCCTTGCTGTGTCTCACATCATCACACTTGGCATCCAAGTCGAACTGCATTCCTTGTGGCACCTCCACGTCGACTGCAAACCCACTTTTCTTGGCATCATTTTGGCGACTCCGCTGGGGAGGTGAGCATCGCAGTGCAGTTCGTCTTGTGCCCGACACATCCAAGCAACCATGCCTCAGCAACACAGGGCTACCAGGACTACCAGTCATGGCCTCAACCCAGCCATCCAAGAGGCCGTCATTTTCCAAACTTAGAAAATTTTCAATCCACAGGGCTCTTGCACAGGCCTACTGACACCACTCTTGATGCCATCACCCACTCTCTTGGGGGCTTCACCCCTTCCCAATCCCTTCAGCCTCACATTCCATATCGACTTGGTGCGTGGTGCGCGGTGCGCGGGGTGGCTCGAGCCAAGTTACTAAGTCTTAACTCTGTCAGTTGACACCCCCAGGTCTCGCGACCGCCTCTGCCAGGTATGCATGCAACACGCCTCACCAACCCTCCCCTACCTCCGTCACTCAGTCGGTCATCGATGCCAGTCCATCACCCTGAGTCTCCCATCCCGCTCGTCTCAACCTCTCGTGCTTGCAATCACATGACCACCCTTTATCAAAAAAAAAAATTCTTGACACTTAGAAAAATTTTCATTTCTTTCGCAACCGGTCATCGATGATCACCCTCGGTGGTCTCCCTCGCCATTCTTGACTCAGCCCAACACTTAGAAAAAATTTCATTTCTTTCGCAACCGGTCATCGATGATCACCCTCAGCGGTCTCCCTCGGCACCCTTGTCCGAGCTCAACACTTCAAAAAAAATTTTGTTACAAAAATTTTTCACGCACCTTCATCTTATGCTCCTTCCAACACTCGGGAAATTTTCTCAACACTTAGAAAATTTTCACACCCCCTTCGCACTCTTGCCTCTCACCCTGCCTGCTCGTGGTCAGGCACTACCCTCTCACCTTCGTTCTACACTTAGAAAATTTTTTCAAAATTTTCATCTCCCTCAACATCCAACAACCCATCACCCTCATTCTATACTTAGAAAAATTTTCAAGTTTTTCATCTTCTCCACATAATCCCCACATTCATGCTCTTATCACTCTCCCTCACTCTTTCCTCTCTTCTCTCACCATCCTTCTTCCCACTTCATACATATTTTTTCTCTCTTGCTTATGGAAAAAGTTTCATTCTTCTCCCATCCCACTCCTCTCTTTCTCTCCATATACATTGTGAAAATTTTCTTGAGGGCTCCCTCCTTAGGGTTGCAAAAAAATAAAAAATAAATAAATAAATAATTATTTAAATTCGAAAATTCAAATTTCAAATTCAGATCTGGGCAGAGCCCGCCCAGAGTGAACCGCCCGCCCGACCCGACCGCGCGCCCATTTTTTCTCTCAGCTCTCGCCCAGTTCCCCGACCCACCCACCCGACCCGTGTCCCTCAAAACCCTAACCCTAAATTTTCTATCTCTTTCTCCTCCTTCCTCTTGCGCAGCCGCCGCCCCCATGCGGCGCCGCTCCTCAGCCGACGGCCCCCTCGCAGACGACCCCCCCTGCCGGCGACCATCCCCCCATCCCGGCGGCGGCCTCGGCCTCTCCCCCCTTCCTCCTCCTTCCCCCTCTCACCGCCAAGCACGCCGCCGCCGCTGCTGCCCCCTTTCCCTTCCCCTTTCCCCTTCCTTCCTCCCCCACCCCGTCGGCCTCGGCCTCCCCACCCCCTCGGCCTCGGCCCCGCCCCCTCGGCCTCGGCCTCGGCCCACTACCCCCCCTCGGCCTTGGCCTTCCCCCACACCGCAACCCCACGCCTACACCTCGGCCGGCCGCAGCAACCCAGCTACCGCCGCGCCTTCTTCTTCTCCCTTCTCCTTTCTTTCCCCATCTCCTCTTTGGCCAACATCAGCCATGCCGAGGCCGACCCTCCTTCCCCGCAGAGGCCGCCCCTCCTCCCCTTCCAGCTCCATGGCCGACCCAAACTAGGCCTCGGCCTCGCCCCCATCTGCCGGTCGGCCTCGGCCCCTTGATCGGCTGGCCTTGGCCCTTCATCCCCATACCCTCTCCCTTTTACTCCATGACCATCATCCATGCCCACTTCGGCCTCCATCACCACGGCCACTCTTCGGCTTCATACCACACCAAGGCTTTCCCCCAAACTTCGGCCTTCACATATTCACCCAACGGCCAACAACCATCACCAAACATCATCGCCACCACCCTCACATGCATGAACAAAATTTTTTTTGACAACCAACGCGCACCTCGCGCACCCTTACCCATCTCGTACTCTCATACACTTAGACCTTTTCTTGCAACTTTGATCACGTCCTGTGTGACGACGTCCTTCTACATCAACATCCTCTCCGCGACGCCCGTCGCTCGGACATCATCTCCGCGACCCCCGTCGCCCGGACATCCTCTCCGCGACGCCCGTCGCCCGGACATCCTCTCCGCGACCCCCGTCGCCCGGACATCCTCTCCGCGACGCCCGTCGCCCGGACATCATCTCCGCGACCCCCGTCGCCCGGACATCCTATCCGCGACGCCTGTCGCCCGGACATCATCTCCGCAGCCCCCGTCGCCTGAACATCATCTTCGTGACCCCCGTCGCCCCTATATCATCTCCGCGACGCCCGTCGCCCTACATCATCTCCGCGACGCCCTGTCGCCCCGACATCATCTCCGCGACGCCCGTCGCCCGAACATCATCTCCGCGACGCCCTGTCGCCCCGACATCACTCTGCTACCCCCGTCGCCGGGACGTCACACTGTGCCCCTGACACCTTACTCACTCCGCCGTGCCCATGCGCCGCGCCACTAACACAGTCGTGCCCCCTGGCTCTCTGTCACACTACCATGCTCCTTGCATCAGTCCATCCTTTCACCACACCATGCGCCCCCGCCATGGACGTGGAACATGCTTCGACCCACTCTTCGGAGTGTGCAGCATCACAGGGGGCTCCGTTCGTAGTGCTCCGGCATGAGGACCCCTCGTAACGGGATGGGCTCACAACCTTGAAGCCATCGCCGGCACAATCAACTACGGGATGGGCTCACAACCTTAAAGCCATCGCCGGCACAATCAACTACGGGATGGGCTCACAACCTTAAGGCCATCGCCGGCACAGTCAACTACGGGATGGGCTCACAACCTTGAAGCCATCGCCGGCACAATCAACTACGGGATGGGCTCACAACCTTGAAGCCATCGCCGGCACAATCAACTACGGGATGGGCTCACAACCTTGAAGCCATCGCCGGCACAATCAACTACGGGATGGGCTCGCAACCTTGAAGCCATCACCGGCACAATCAACTACGGGATGGGCTCACAACCTTGAAGCCATCGCCGGCACAATCAACTACGGGATGGGCTCACAACCTTGAAGCCATCGCCGGCACAATCAACTACGGGATGGGCTCGCAACCTTGAAGCCATCACCGGCACAATCAACTACGGGATGGGCTCACAACCTTGAAGCCATCGCCGGCACAATCAACTACAGGATGGGCTCACAACCTTGAAGCCATCGCCGGCACAATCAACTACAGGATGAGCTCACAACCTTAAAGCCATCGCCGGCACAATCAACTACGGCTCCTCCGGGATGCTACCCTGACTCGCTCCGAGTGCTCCGGCACAAGGACTCACCCACGGGGACAGGCGACTCCTCCGGGACACTATCTCCGCCAGGGTGTCGTCCGTCACCCGGACGCCATTTACATGCTCGCGCCCCTGCGTCTTATCATCATGCCTTTGTCTCAACCCCCAAGCATTCCATGTTTTTGTAGGTGGTGCACGAGGTGGCTCGAGCCACCTACTCTTCATCATCATCATGCTTTGACGACCTCAACAGCTCGCCGGCTAAACAATATCAAAATCTAGCTAAGTGTTTATGCGTGCGGTGCACGCTCGGGTTGCCCCTCTGCGCACACCACACGCAGGGGGCTTATGTTGCCAACCTATTCTGGTCGCACTCAAAAGTTCACTTGGAGTCCCATTGTGCATGACACATCCGCACAAACAACAGTCATTTTTCAACGCTCATAACCGATCAAAGCATGCACGCTCAAGTCACGTGCACTTCTTACTTCTTCTTCATGACTTCGTCACCAAGAAACTCATCCTTGCGCGATGCCTCATGACGTCACGACCATCGCATGTCGCACGTCACCCGTCGACGCACCATGGCACTTGCCCAAGGAGGTTGGCCTTGGCCTCCCCCTTAGGGTCGGCCTCAGCCTTGGCCTTCCCCTTGGGGTCGGCCTCGGCCTTGGCCTTCCCCTTGGGGTCGGCCTCGGCCTTGGCCTTCCCCTTAGGGTCGGCCTCGGCCTTGGCCTTCCCCTTGGGGTCGGCCTCAGCCTCCCCTTGAGGTTGGCCCTAGCCTTCCCCCAAGGGTTGGCCCATGACTTCCATACTTAGCATTTTCACTTCTCTTCAAGGGACCATGCATCAACCTAGCGACGTCCGTCGTGCATCACCTCACGGACGTTCGTCCATCAACCTCGCGACGTCCGTCGTGCATCACCTCACGGACGTTCGTCCATCAACCTCGCGACGTCCGTCGTGCATCACCTCACGGACGTTCGTCCATCAACCTCGCGACGTCCGTCGTGCATCACCTCACGGACGTTCGTCCATCAAAACGTCCGTCGTGCATCACCTCACGGACGTTCGTCCATCAACCTCGCGACGTCCGTCGTGCATCACCTTACGGACGTTCGTACATCAACCTCGCGACGTCCGTCGTGCATCACCTTACGGACGTTCGTACATCAACCTCGCGACGTCCGTCGTGCATCACCTTACGGACGTTCGTACATCAACCTCGCGACGTCCGTCGTGCATCACCTTACGGACGTTCGTACATCAACCTCGCGACGTCCGTCGTGCATCACCTTACGGACGTTCGTACATCAACCTAGCGACGTCCGTCGTGCATCACCTTACGGATGTTCATCCATCAACCTCGCGACGTCCGTCGTGCATGAACCTCACGACGTCCGTCGTACGACGACCGCATACCATCATTTCCAACTTTGTCATTACTACATATTGCATTCATCATCTTGTTATGACAGGTACACTCAGCTCAAATCCCACCTTCGGGACACCCGACGCGTGCCCGTGCACCGTCTCCGCGACGTTCGTCGCCGCGCCCGTGCGCCGTCTTCATGATACGTGCCCCCGGCACTAAGTATAGGTCCGCGACCTTCGTCGCTGCGCCCGTGCGCCATTCTCATCATGCGTGCCCACGACACCAAGTATTGCTTCGCGACGTTCGTCGCCGCACCACTCTCATGACATGTGCTCCGGCACTGGGGGCTTGCGTTGGCACCCCTATGGACCATGACCCCCGGGTCACTCCAAGACGGGAGCAGGTCTTCGGAGGGCATCGCACCTAGTCCGCCTGGCAGTTGGGCGTCGGGTCTTCCCCACCACTGCCAGGCCTGTGGGACTCTACAAGGGCTTGGATTGGAGGCTAGATCAAGGGGTTTCTCTGGCCACACCGACGCTGTGGGAGCCAGTCTTTCCAGACAGACAGAGCGACGTTGTGTGGGGCAGGCGGGGTGAATATGCGATTCGACAGTCCGTGGAGCACCGACAGCTGTGGACCCCTCGGCGACGTGTCACTCCCGGGGAGCGCCACGTGTCGCGTGATGACATCATCATCTCAACCTCTATAAATAGAGGTCTTGAGAATTCATTTTGGGGAGGGGGACATTTTCAGAACACTTTCACTTTCTCACTCTAGAATCCTAGAGAGAGAAACATACAGGACCCTGACTTCGGACATAAGCATCAGACTGTGACTGTCGTCGTGTATTCCCTCTGTGCCATCGCCCTCGCAGCACTGCCGCCCTCGCAGCACTGCCACCCTCAAGCTCTGCCTGGGAAGCCCTTGGTCTCTGCCCTTGCTCCACCCTTGCTGTGTCTCACATCATCACACTTGGCATCCGAGTCGGACTGCATTCCTTGTGGCACCTCCACGTCGACTGCGAACCCACTTTTCTTGGCATCAATGACAAAATCCATCACTACGGTAATAGTAGACAGTAGTTATGATGCAACTGCAATGTGAATTGAGGACTTAGAGGGCAAGATTGGGATGTAGCGCAGCGAAGTTGAGTCCCAATTAATTAAACTTGTAATATATAACACATCAGTGTGGGATTATAACAGAAGCAGGTTGAACTGTTTAAATTAAAGCCACAAATTACTATTGGAAAGAGTAAAGTAAAAAAGGGGAAATTTAAATGACTATCAGAAATAGTATGAAACAAAGGTCTAACAAAACTGGGAGATCCAAATCAAAGGGCCCAAACAAAGGTCTAACAAAACTGAGAGATCCAAATCAAAAGGCCCGTACGCTTACGAGATTTTTTTCTGTATTCTATATTCTGTTTTTGATTTCCAGAATTTAATATTTAGTTCTAAAATCGTATTGTGTACTTTTACTTTTTTCCGTATCTAATTTTTTAATTTTTTATATACGTTTATCATTTTTATTTTCGCTTTTACCAACTTTTTTTGAATCAATTCATTAATGGACCCCACTATTTTCATTTCTAGGAAGACCCAGTGAAATGGTGGTCTAGTTTGGTGAGTGTTTGTTGAAATAGGACGGTAGATATAAAGGAGAAGAGGTGGTATTCTGATTAGGAGAATACTATTTAAAAATTTTATCCAAAACGGAACCAAAAAAACGTAAACATACAAGAAAAAAGCATCTTTTTCATCATCATTACAAAAATGAAAACTGAAAAACGTAAACGTACAGCCCCAAAATTTTCCCAAAAGCCATCTTCAAAGTTCCAACACAAAGTGGTGCAGGGTGAACTGCGATACCATCAAAATTTGGAAGGCTTGGCTCCATCGCCTACTCGTCCTCTTGGCTACGCAACCTGGCCAGTTTGTTGGTAACAACAACGTCCAACTGCGCTGCACGTTCTACAATCTCCTTCCTTTTCCGAGTTGACACATTGTGGGCAATCTCCGCACAGTACGTCCTAAAATTAGAATGAGGTATAAGTGAGTCGCTAAAACTCAAAATTATGACCCACCGGAAAAATGTAGCACTTTATTTCACCTGTTGTGCATCATCAAGACTTCCAGCTCCTTTGGGTTTTGCACCACAAACTTCTTGAAACCATTAGGAAGAAAATGACGAGTCTTCTTGTCTGATCCATAACCAATGTTAGGCATGAGAGTGCATCCTTTGAACTTCCTCCTCACACGGGAGTCAATACCCTTGGGCCTTCGCCAGTTTGGCTGTCATCCACAGTAACACACGTGGATGTTTTAGGGTCAAAATGACCATTTCAGAAACAACATTCTGAGCAGAAATGACTCAAATTGCAAAAGTAAATAACAAGAACGTCAAAGTAAAATAGAGAATTGCAAATTTGGTACAAGGACCGGGAATACAGAATTTGACATGAAGCATCCAAAAGAGAAACTATAAAGACCTCACATGCTAGGTCAACCATTGATAGAGGACAATGTAGGTCTAAACAAGGATGGTTGCAGGTGACAGATCACCGCAGACATGAAGAAAGGGCATAAGCGTGTATGCTAGAAAGAAACAACAAACACACTGAGTGTTACTGTAACTTTTTTTACGAGTGCAGTGAACGTGTCTTTAAAAACTTAAAACTGAGGCCTCAGATCTTGGTGGATATTGGTCATCAAATGGGAAAACCCATCAAGAGTAGCAAATATCATTCTGACATCACAAGCCTCATCCAGTATAAACATCAATAAAAGATCAAAAAATTCACTTTCTTTATCAAATATGATTACTGGGTATATATAACTCTATTATTAAAAAACAAAAAATCAATGAAAGAGTGGAAGATTAGGCATGATGACGAGTCAGAAGTAGCTGGTTTGAGATATCCTAATTTTTCCATCAAGCGAGAAAAAATATCATTGGGAATCCCCACATCATAATCATTCATCCACACAAAGGCTTGCATACAGTAAAAGAAAATCCAGACTGGAAGTAAGAGAAAATAGATAAATTTACATTTCATCCATATGGGACACTGGTCAGAAAATTAAAGGATTGAGATCTTGGATAAAGGCATATCAACCTGTCATCATTGCAAATTACCCAAATGCTTAAAAGGGAAAATTTAGAGCATATGAGAATACATGTAACTGTATGTATATAAAATATAACTGTATGTATATAAAATACAGCGTCGGTTCAACCCACACACGAATGAAATTCCCGGTAAAAGAACATATACCAAGAGATGGAAATCAAGCTTGTCGCCAACAGAAGAGCTAATTTAAAATTAGCAAATAAAAATGTAGGAAAGTATTTTACAGAAATAGAAAAGGACGAGGTTTCCTGCAGAAGGTTAGTTAGCATATATACTGTAAAACGCAGAGCATACCTTCACAGACACTTTCCAGTCACTGTGGGGCCTCTTGAACTTCTTGACACGCTTCTTCACTATCTTCTTGTTTTGCAAAGGAACAGCCATGGTTTCTACAGCACAAGCAATATAAAACAATTGATTGAGCATCGGAAGTCAATAAAGAAAACAAACAACATGAAACAAAGAACACAGCTTAGTCACTTTAGCTCTGTTGAGTTTAAGCGCTTACTAATTTAGAGCTAAAATTTGCATCTTTCTTGTGATAATTGTGAAACGGCAAATACTCATATTTTGGACAAAGTGATTTCAAGGGTTGCCTGAAGGAATTGGAGTTAAGGGAAGGGGTTTGGGGCTGGGATGGTAAGTTTGCTCAGCAGATGATCTCCATATTCACTTCTGGTTTGACCGAGGCTTGACATCACGTAACAGACTGGATCTTTTGCATGTCATAAGCGAATGAAAGCCATAAAGATAGCAGCCCAGCACCAAGATGTATACTTGCTATGTTGCATAAAAAAAAATCAAAAATTTAATTTCTACACCCTAAAAGAGGAGGAAACGCAGATCTGTTTGAGAATTCGAGCTAAAAAATGATTTCACACCACATTCCCATGATTATTTGTGAGAAAACAAACACCCCTAAAGCGTGCAACTACCTATGGTTTAAGTAAACTGAAACAGCGGTCTATCATTTCCATAATTTGGAGAATTGAACAATCGAATCACACAATACCCCAACAAATGAAAGATGCAAGATGCCACTTAAACCTCACAAACAATTCAATCGGTCACCTCAAAAAACGAATTGCCAACAAATCAGAAATGACAAAATTCCAACTCATCCGCTTAGTGTTACAGAATCAACAACATACACTTCAACACATGTATTTACACGTACAAACGCAGACAAACTGAGAAATAATGATGGAGTAGGAATTTGACCTGCTTGCTATGCTGCGCCGACCGCCGCTTTCAGAAAAACCCTAGGTGCTGTGCGAAGAGGAATAGAGAACTAGGGTTTTACGTCTTTATATGAAAGAAATAATTTAATTTGGGCCTCTTAACTTGGTGGGCTGCAGACAATACTGAAATAGGCTTGACTCTGGCCTCGGACTAACTGGCCCACGGCCCTATTATTTAGAGCCTTTCATTCATTATTGGCCCAGGACAAGAGGGGGCAGTTCGTCCCCGATGCCTTAACGAGGCAGGGAATATCTATTTCGACACTTTAACGTGTAATTCTACGCTCTTATTTGTTACTAAAAGTTACGAAAGTTTGATTAAAACATATACAATACATAAATGTAGCTTCTAAAACAATATTATGTATAGTCATTGGCTGCTAAAGATGTGGTAGATTTTATCCAAGTGGTGAAGATGTACCTTTTACGGCTTGTTTGTAAGTCTTAAGAAGAGAAAAAGGAAGAGAAGAGAAAAGAAGGGGATAGTAGAGAAAACAATTTGCCTTGTGTTCTTTGCGAGTTTCGGAGGAAAAAGAAGCAATTGTTCTCTCCTCTTGTTTACAAGTTCAGAAGAAAAAAGCAACATTACTATTATACCCTTGTACGACATTTCCATTATTCCATCAAAAAATGTATGATTTTCGTGCATAAACACTGGATACTACAAATATGTTGCTTCATTGCTTCAAGGGTAATATGGGATATATCGTTCTATACTCTTTTATCTAACTATTGTGAAATGTCAACTTTTCATATTAGAGCCTTGGGACATGAAGAGCATTATTGTTTAGAGAATAATATGGATACTATAAAGTGATACTTGTGACGGCTTTCCTATCTAGCCCTTTCCTTGTAGATCTTGAGAATAAAGAGTTGAAGAGAAAGAAACCCAAACTTCTTTTCTTTTCTTTTCTCTTGTTTTCTTTCATTGTAAAAGGTTCACAAACTAAAAGAATGAGAGGAATGATCCTCTTTCCTTCCATTCCCTTTCTTTTGTCTTATCAAAAAAACTAACAAAAAACCAGGGTGTAGGTCATCATTTTAGGATCCGGATCCAACAAAAATTGCTCTCTTTTGATTGAAAGTTCATGTATGATGTATGGGAAAAGCAACGTCAAGCCCCATACAGAAAAGCCCAGATATTGGATAGGTTAGCAGTCACACTTGGGTTGGGGCCTCTAGAGTCTGGAAGCCTGTGGAGTTGGGAAGTCCGGCCTGGCTTGTTTTAGATAATAAGCCCCATACTCGAATATATAATACCACGCGGTCTTTATGTCATGGTTCTTGTTTCCTTTCACTTTACAAATTTGTTGCATGGCCTTTACTTCTGTTTCCCACTCACTTTCTTTTCTGCACAAATAAAGCAACTTGGGGAACGGGATGATCAAACGGGGGAGTACTCTCTCTATACAAAGAGCTTTCTGTGCCACACCAATATTACAATATCTTCTATGGCAATATCGGATTTCAGGAGCAAGAAGTGGTATTTTTCCCTGCTTGAGGGTGTTCGACTCAGATCCTAGATTGAGAATCACTCGACTGTACAAGTCGTAGTTAACTCACAATATCTCCACGGTGCTGTTTTAGAGCCTGGTTGGAAAAAATGTAAAACAAGGGAACCAAATGCGAGAATAAAAGGATATTGGCTCATGACGGGGGTCCAAAAAGGAGCTTTGAAAGCTTTACAAACATAGACATTTAACAAAGTAAAGATCTTGGCTGCAAGTTATCGTCAATTCTAGCTAAATAGCGTTAGTGATATATATTTTCTACAAACATCTTTAGCTACATTTCTCAGCATTTTCTATTATTTTAACAATTTAAAAGTCATGAACGTAGTTAGCGATCGTCATTTCTTGCTAGATGAAAAACCATAAGCGCCAAAATATTCCTTTAAAGAAAACTTCAAATGTGTGGCACGGCACTCTCTCATGTCTGTTGGATGCCCAATTGTGTCAAGTTGAAATGGACGGTGCTAGGAATTTCAAATTGATCTCAAAATAATTCAAACAATTCCCCTTGAATCAAACATCCGAACCAACTGTAATGTCACATCCATTTGATCCGGAGGAGTATAATAATATTTTAATGCGGGACTCAAACTCAACGACAGTAAAGAACAACAAGATCTTGACATCAATGGCAACCAATTGTTCAATGCATTTTGGGAGAGGGAGGGGGAGAACCCACGTACCCGGTCTTCCATTAATGAATTGAATGGAGAAACGCGTTCTTGTCAGCAAAAGCTGCGGTTGCTGAATGTGGCTAAGGAATCATGTTAGAAATCAACTACACATACAGTTGATTGAAAATAGGAGCGCGCCTCTTTCCAAATCAAAGTATAGAAAACAGTTTAAATCTAACTTCATATATATATATTCTCCTAAAAAGTGTGGTAACAACACGTTTGAAAGAATGGTGAATAAATTGGATAAAGCGTTGCAAGTTGAATGAATACTACAATGTCTAGACTCTAGAGTACGGTTGGATTTTTTTCGCTCTTCTCAAATGTTGTGATAATTCAAATTGTTTACTTTCATTTCGCATTCTTCATTTTTTGGTTGGATAATGAGGGATATTCTCGAACCTTCTCTTAACGTCAACGAAATTAAAATTCCCTTCTCCGGACAATCTTAAAAGCGCACCCCCCAAATTGACTTGATGCATTTAGAGGAGTAATTTTCCCCCTGATCCTATGGTTTAACCCAATAATTTTCCTCCGCATTCTGCAAATAGCATTGCTCATAGCATCACTCGAGGTGTTTTGGTCAATAATATGTTCTCACTTGAGATATAAATTACTTTGGCTGACCTTGATTTGCATCATCTAAAAATGTTTTTATACGAACCCAATTTTCATGGAAGGAGGAACTTGCTTCGTGCGTGTTTGGCTCACAGTACATCTCGCTTCTTGTACGTTTCTTTGCGTTATGTGAAAATAGGACAGGGATGCTCCAAGAAAAATTGAATTCGTTTGGGCTTCCATAGTCAAAAGAAATCTTAATCACCTCTCACCAACCTTTTTCTCACTTGTGATCTATGCCTTGCACGGTCATGCAGGCCCCCACAAGTAAGGTCCCGTTTGACAAAATTTTTTTCCTCTTTTTTTTTCAGTTTTAAAAACTGAAAAAAAAAGAGCGTTTGGTAACCATTTTTTTTTCAATTTAAAAAACCAGTTTTTAAACTGCAGAGTAAAAAAAAAAACTCCAAAAACTTGTTTTTTTTTTCACTTTTGGTTTTTTTTTTCGACCACCACCACCACCCTCCCACCGCCGGCAGCCACCTCAGGCGACCACCGCCGGAGACTGCCGGCGACCACCGGCAGCCACCGCCGGAGACTGTCGACAGCCACCTCCGGCCGCCGGCGACCACCGCCGGAGACTGCCGGCAGCCACCTCCGGCCGCCGGCCACCACCGCCGGTGACTGCCGGCAGCCACCTCCGGCCGTCGACCACCGCTACGCCCCACCACCGCCACCGCAAACCACCAAAAAAAAAAAGTCAAAATAAAAAGGGTTACCAAACACCAAAAAAAAAAGGGGTTATCAAACGCCCACTTGTTTTTATAAAAAAAAAAATTTAAGCTGCTCTTTAAAAACTGAAAACCAAAAAAAAAAAATTTGTCAAACGAAGCCTATAAGTGTGTGATGGGGAAACTTCCCATGCCAAATCACAGGATTTTACTACATTTTTTGTGGTCTTTTGACAAAGGTGAGTTTGGTGGAATGTTAAGTTGAAAAGCACCCCAAACGCACTTCATTTCTTCTTTCCCCACAACCACATGGCATGGTGCCTCCCCGCAAAGAAAAAGCGTATACCGTCCCGTGGTTCAGTTTTAGTTGACTTCCTCACTCGGCCTTACGTGCAGAGATGTCACCCACTTTGTAGTTGCACTTCCGTCAACGTTGAAGTGTAAACAAACGCTACTCCTTCAATTTCCTCCATTACTCCACCCCTCCACTATTCAATGTGAACGCCTTGTTTGACTTCCATTAACTTATTCTTTTTATATATATATACATAAACCTACATGCCTCCTTTATAGCATCACGTGATCGTGGATCAAGATCCTCTGCTGTACAGCAGAGGTGCTGTACAGCATTTAGTGATAAAAGATTGTCATTCAAAGTGTTTTGTCGCTATTATTAAAATTTATAGTGATAATTTTGTGTCGCTAAAATATATTTAGAGACATTTTGTGGGTACAGCACCTCTGTTGTACAACAGAAGATCTTGATCCCGTGATCGTGTATATTTGTTATTCGTTATCCACGAGGTGTCAACGTTTTAGAAAGAAGGAAGGAGGAGGGGTTGTCACAGGGTATTGAAACCCTAGAAACCATACTTTATTTTATTGGGTTCTTAGCTCAACTCTACGATTTACAACATGTGTTGACAAGAGTAGCGGCGAGGCCACGTATTAGCTATGTGGGCACTTGCCCAACTAGTGTTTTGAAGTTTCTCTTTTTCACAAACCAATTTCCAAAGTTTTCTTCCAAGAAAAAAATAATAATAATTTGTAATTTTTGAAGCTTTGCCCACTAAGTTTGAGATTTTATTTTTTTTTGCATTGGTACAAGATCTTGCCTACCTTACGTGTAAAATCTAGTCTCGTCATCGGATAAAAAACTTAATTTTTGGGTTTTTTTACATGATTCGAAAATTTGAAAAACAGAGTGGGAACATAAAAGGATTAATTCCCAACAAATTTGTTATAATATGTTAACTAAAGATTATAATTGAATTATTTTGTACCAATCAAATCTATATCAATCTTATTCTATGCAATTTGAGATATTTTATGTGCTAATCACCCGTTAACATCTTGATTGTATCACTTCCCCGACAAAGCAATAACTAGGAATAGTATATGGTGTCCAAATTCATCGCACGTTACAAGCAAATTTTCAATGGACCTCAAACTCTTTATCACATTCTCACGGACAAATGTGGAATTTGGATCACCCATGGGCGACTTGCTGCCACGCGTTCTGCACGTGTTTCCAAGTTCCACCTTCACATCTTCTCCGTGACCTCCACTCTCGACTCTCCAAAACCCACATCTTCCTCCGGTCAAAACCTAACAATCTTCTCACCCAATCCAAACAAGCCACCTCATCACACCAAAACTCTTCTCCACGTGTCATTCTCTTTTTGGCTCCCCTCCCTTCCACAACAGCTCACACCCTAACCCCTCCCTCAGCTCTCATCTCTTTCCCTATAAATTTCTGCTACATTCATCTCCATTCTTAAGCTCTATCTAACCCTGCAAACATGGCAGCCGTTTCATCCCCAACCCTAATTCTATCACTTTCACTGATGACCATCCTGATTTCACAGGCACATTCACTCAACTGCACCTCGCAGAAGTTCACATCCAACAAGCTCTACGAGAACTGCACAGACCTGCCGTCCCTCGCCTCATACCTCCACTGGACCTACCACCCGGCCAACTCGACCCTCTCCATCGCCTTCCTGGCCCCCCCGGCCCATTCCGACGGCTGGATTGCCTGGGCCATCAACCCCACCGGCACCGGCATGGTCGGGGCCCAGTCCCTTATAGCCTTCAAGGACTCCAACGGCTCGATGTCGGTCAAGACGTACAACATCAGCTCGTACTCGTCCATTGTGCAGTCCAAGATCTTGTACGACGTCTTGGATTCCAGTGCCGAGAACTCCGGAGGGCTGATGAGGATATTCGCGATGCTGGCGTTGCCGAAGAATATGACGGAGCTGAACCAAGTGTGGCAGGTGGGTAGCTCGGTTACCAAGGGTATGCCGAATAAGCACGAGTTTCAGCTGGCGAATTTGATGGCGAAGGGGAAGCTGGAGTTGACCAAGGCACAGGTCAACGGTACGACTGCTCCGGCGCCTGGTCCCAGTGTTACTGCTCCCACTAGTCCAGCGCCGAGTGGGGGTGACTCAGGGGCCGGTTTGAGGTTTAGGAATGGCAATGTGGGGCTTTGTGTGATTTCCTTGTTCCTGGGGGGTCTAGGCTTTTGGCTGTAGATATTCATGAGTAATTATTTGCCACTTTTTGTTTACTTTATGATCATGATTAATTAGGACACTGTTTTTTCCATTTCGAATACGGAGTAATAAATAGTCTCCATCGAATTTTCCTTTTGTCATGCAAGGAAGTATTCAAAATTCAAATGCCCGACTACTAATCTGCTAGCTCCTGAAATGCCAATATCACGCATTCTGCATCATGGCGACCTTAGCAACATTAACGGACGTGTACGAATCCTTTTGACGATAAAAAAAAAAAAAAAAAATAATAATAATAATAAAGAAAAGCTGCTGAGAAAAAAATAATATTAACATGTCTCAGCAGCAATGTAGAGTACTTTTTGAGCAAAAATATATCACCACAGAACAGTCAACTTTGGGGTTGGTTGTGCACACTGAACAGTTTTGTGGGGATGGGGGTGCCTTTTGAGTACCTATTTTTTTTTGTTTCTGGCTCTGGCTTTTGAGCTGTCTGTCCCCTACTTTTAGGAAAAGCACGACTGCATGAGTGTGCTATGTTGTGTAAAATAATTGTACCTCTTTTTGGTGCAAAGCTTGTGATCCTAGTGCTTGTAAGTTGTATTGTATCCTGGGTGAAAGTTCACGTGCACGTTTTTAATAATTCAAATGGAATAGTCCTTTTGCAAACTGTCTGTCAATTTTGTTGAAAATATCATCCTGGGTCCTCTGGAAGGGAAGTTCTCAGAACAAGGACGACGGGTCAAACTCCATTTGTGACAAAAATTTAATATTAAGTGTTATAACAGACGAGTCAGATCAAATGAGATACTAGAATTTCTAGACAAAAATGTTGAAGGCTTTATTATCAATTTTTATTTTATCTGTTGGTTACACCATATCGTCGTTAAGATCGTTACATTAAAGGTTTTTTTTTTCTTTTTTCAAATTGTGAGTGCTAAATTTACTTCACGTTCTTACCTCTTTTTCACAGCTTACTATATATATATGCTTAACAATTTAGTCAATGTGGGCGGTGAATTCAATTAATTTCTCAACTTATGGACTGCTTAGTATATATGACTTACTTAGCGCCTGGAATTGAATCGAAGTTGCTAGGCAGACCCCATAGTCAAAGATTTGCTTTATCCAAAATTTCTCTGAGAAAACCCCACGGACCCTATCGTAGGCTTTGCTCCCATATATTTCGAGCACGGCAGAGGATTTCTTTCCTTTTTTTTCCTTGTTACCATGAACTCGGGCACTTTGTTTGCAATCAAGATGTTAACTGTGATGTGACTCTCTAGAGTCCAGGGCGAAAGCATTTTGGAATCGTGATATCAAGAATCCTAATTTACTTTTCACCCTACTTTTAATACACCGTTGTGTCCCTTCTCATTTCATCAAACTTGGAATGCAATGTGTATCAACTATTTCGTTCGTGGTCCTTGTTAATGGATCACCGACATATCACATCGTGCCAAAGTGTGCCTAAGACAGGGTGATCCCTCTCACTATACCTCTTCATTATTTGTGTGGAAGTGCATTCGGTAAATCTCGAGAGAGCATAATATCTAAAGGATATCGCAAGTATCTTTATCTGCAAGAGTGCCATTCCTGTAACACACTTGTTGTTCTTCGTTGACGACTCTCCCTCTCTTTTGAAGTAACCAGCATGCACGTGATGTGACGTGAAAAAGCAATCTTCGATAAACACTACGTACAGTGACTCAAGACAAAAAACAAGTTTTGAGAAATCTTCTCTAGTAACAAGTTCGAACATTCCAGTAATGCTGCTTGGTATCTAGCGCATGCTTTGGGGGTCAAACTTGTAGAACAGCTTGGTGTATATCTTGTACCGCAAGAAAACAGGTTTTTAATGACGGAAAATTCCGTCACACGATTCCGTCGCGTATGCTCTCGTCACTAAAAAGTTAGTGACGGAATTAACGATTCCGTCACTAACTTCAGTGACGAAATGGAGACATTTAGTGACCGAAAATTTCCGTCACTAAAGGTATTTTATATTTCGAATATTTTTTTTAAATTTCGTATAAAACAATTGGTAATGAAAAATTCCGTCACATAAATACGTCACTAAAAATAATTGGTGACGGAAAAATCCGTCACATGAAATACGTCACTAAAATAAATGGTGACGGAAAAATTCCGTCACTAAAGGTATTTTATCAATGTTTTATGCTTTTAGCGACAAATCATAATCGTCGCTAAAATTATAAAACAAAATAAGTATAGTTCCGCCTATTTTTTTTAAATCCCATTTTTTTCTCAAACCTGTATACAACAAATCTATCAAATCGTCAAGCACACAAAATCCATTACTACATCAATCTCCACAAAATCCATTAACACAATATCATTACCAAATCAACCTCCACAATTTTCATCAACACAAACTTCACAAGTCCACAAACACATAAAATACCAAATCCAACACAAATCCTAAACTATCATATAGTAGCGATCATCCTTAAATATGAAAGTAAGTTGATGTTTGAACATTTCAAATTAAAGAGAGGTAATTAGTTGGTCACTCAATTTCCATCCTCATCAGGGTCATACTCCTCATTGGCATCCAAACCATCATTGTCATCATCATCCTCAGTATTTCTGGATGGCTGCACAATCATATATAGATAAATTTAACTAACAATTACTAAAAATTCACATCATAAATAATATGGTAAAGAATCATGAATCATATATGCCCGCACATAATCTAATTAGACTACACTTAAGTCATTATCTAAGCAAGCTCGCTATTTCCATTACCACGGTGATAGAACCCACCCAAAATCCCTTCCACGCACACATACACACACATACATGAATATGTACCTCAACATGATATCCCTCCACATGACATGCCTCTGGTTCCTTATGTTTTTGCATAAATTCTTCAAACAAGATACGCAGTTGTGGCTTCCAGTGATCGGGCATATCCTCAGTCACATTTTGTGTGGCTGTGACCCGTCTAGATGATCCTCCTATGCTGCTCAACCTCGACCGTGGTGGTGGTCCACGTGTTCCAAGACCAATTGCACGTCCCTTCTTGTCAAGGACCTCTGGTACAGTGAGCCACAGTTCCTCAACGTCATTCTCAGAGTTCATTGGCTGAGCACCTTCTACCTTAGACTTAAAGGCATCCTACGGACAATGCAATACATGTGTTGAAACCATAAGGTATAGCCATTTATAAAGCCTTTTTTGGTAAAGATCCAATCTAACATAAACAGCCTCTTTCCACTCCAATAGATTGCAGCTCGCACACGGACATCTAATCCTACCGTTGTCCACAAAATCAAGGTGGCTATAGGCAAAGTTGAGGAGAAATAACCTACAACCAACATGATAACTCGTAATAATATCCACAACACAGTAATGCTCACAATACCCATAGACCTAGATCAAAAATTCCAATATCTCTGCTAGTTCAATCCCTACAATGAATAACACAATATAGCTCTGATACTAATTACCAAATTATAATTCGGAACTCAGATAATCAATAACAAAATCGCACATTCAACCGACCATTCAACTATCATTCAACCGACCATTCAACTATCATTCAACTAAATCGCACATTCAATCCAATTGGTCACATCCTCTGTCAACAATCTCAATAATCACACGTTAAATCCAATTTGGTCCCATCCTTCGTCAACAATCTCAATGATCTCAATCAATAATCACAATTCGAAACTCAGATAATCAATAATCAATATCCACTTTATTTTGGTCTTTCAGCTTTAACAGATTCAAATCTTAAATTATTGAATTTCTATTTCGGATTTGTACGTGTTGAAGGTTTAGACCGCAATGATTAGTTGATTACAGTAGTGAGTTGCAGAGTTGTAGAGATGCATCACGGTAATTGGCAAGATCAGCGGCGAACAGTAGAAAAAATAAAGTAATCGAAATTCGGAACATACCTTTGTCGCCGATTCGCCCACCGGTGGTGAAGACCGAAGAAGACTGGGAGCTCAGAACCTCACAGCCGTTAGCGCCGGTGGTCCGGTGGAGTGGAGTGACCGGAGGACAGAGCCACGGAGGTCTTCTTCTTCAGAACAAACAAGATGTAGCAGAGGTGGCCGTCCGTCGGCGTGTAGCGGTAGCGGCGGCCGGCGTCAGCAGAGGTGGCCGCCCGTCTGCCGTAGATCTACTGATCTAGATCCCAACAAGCTGTCGCGACTCGAGAATCGCTCAGGTCACCGTTCGCCTGGCTCACCGCTCGCCGTCTCTTCGTGGCTTCGGGCTTCCTGGATGTCGACTGTCGTGGCTCCACCCTTGGCCGGCGGTGACGGAATTGGGAGAAAGGGAGGGGGCGGCGATGAGAATTTGGGGAGAAAGGGAGGCGGCGGGAGCTCAAAGAGATGGAGGGAAATGAAAAAAAAAAAAAAAAGGCCCTAAATTATACA